>CM032472.1:343164-943164 GCA_019059595.1 Marasmia exigua
ATGTATGTAAAATTGAAACCTAAATGTCACGTTTCCTAATTTCACAACCCCTCAAGGCTCAATCAGATTTTGGTCTATTATTTTTTTATTTATTGCATACATGTATTAATTTAGATTTTTTTAAAGGAAAAAAAGTATATTTGTTTTCTTACTGAATATTATGTTAAAAGGTTACTTTATATAAATAACAATTTAATATAACAATATAATATACTCAATCAGATTTTGGTCTATTATTTTTTTATTTATTGCATTAATGTTTGTTACACATCTGAGGTGTTATAAAATTGTGTCCAGTCAAATACTGGTTGATTTGGCTGTTGGTCTAGTAGTTTAGGCCGTGATTTTAGGCTCCTGGGTTCGATTCCCGGGTCGAGCAAAAATTTAGTTCCGAATTTGTTGAACATTGCTCGGGTTTGTGATCACCAATCCGCATTAGGCAAGCGTGGTGATTAAGCCTAATCCCATCATAGTAGCGATAACTTGATTTCTATGATGGAGGCCTTTGCCCTGCAGTGGGACAGAATCTTTGCCCTGCAGTGGGACAGTATTCTGTCCCACTGCAGGGCAGGATGATACTTTACTGATTCATTTGATCTTTTTGTAGTGAGCTCACCATGTTCGTGCAGCACGTAAGCGTGCACGAGCAGGTCGGTGCGCGAAGTGTTCCTGAGGCGGACCACGCGCTCCGGATCCGATGATGACATCCTGGGGACAACAATAACCAGATTTTTGTAAGTTAAGCAAATACCTGTGGATAGGAAATAGATGACCATGGGAGAGCCCCGTATCAGCATGAATGGGCCGGTTCGACCGGAGTGATACCACGGCCTCACAGAAAACCAGCGTGAAGCAGCACTGTGCTGTGTTTCGCAGTGTCAGTGAGGGTGCCGGAGGCCCAATCCAGGGGAAAAGGGGTTTAAAGGTTGGCAGCGCACTTGTGACGCCATTGGTGTCGCGGGTGTCAATGAATAGCGGCAATCGCTTACCATCAGATAATCCATCTGCTCATCTGCCATCTATCATACAAAAACCAAAGTGCTAAAATGTAAGATTAAAAATATATTTAATAATGTAAGAAAAGTAATTTTTGTATGCGAAGAATCATAACTATAAACAAGCAAACAAACTATGTAAGTACCAGCAAACAAAGCCACGGACCTAGAGTCTGTGGTATGTAATTAACCAATAAAAAAATGAAAGATTTAAGTATTAGGTTTCTGAAGGTTGTGCTAAATCTAGCATTGAAAGTGCTAATACTTTCAAGTGTTTAGAATTTCATTATGGTCTCTTTTAAAGGGATTCCACGAAACGTTTTTTATTCGCATCTTTTGAATGTACCAATCGTACAGTCTAGCATTAACATGATCTAACTCAAATGTAATCCTTACTGCTCTGACATAGGATTGCTCTTTTTTTGTACGACTGGACTAGCAAAGAGATAAGACATGTCTCAAAGAAGAAATTTAACGAATCTCATATTTCGTATTATATTTGCGAACAAATACAAATGAAATAATTTCTTCAGGTACTCGTATGTAGAAAAAAATGGTTTAATGAAAAATATTATAATATTACATACTATGAATGTTGGAAAATCACCTATGCGTAAGTAAGTCTCTTTTGATTGTAAAGGTGCTCCCGCACTAGTGATGTACAAGACTCGAGGTCTCTGCGCTGTGACTTGAGGTTTTAAAAGAGCTCAAGCCTTCAAAAGAGATCAAGCCGTTAAAAGAACTCGAAAACTTAAAATGAACGCAAGCCTTCAATAAAAGATCAAGTTGATGTTTATGACTTTAATAACTCCGTAACAAAGTAATATATAAAGTTACATTGTCTATCTACACATATAGAATTCAAAGTCCTGACTGACTGACTGATTGACTGACAAAGATATGAACGCACAGCCCAAACCGCTAGACCAGGCGATCCGTCTGCTCGTCTGCCAACTATCACATAAAATATAATAGACACAGCACGCCAGCTGCCAACATCGCGTTCTCGTAGGCGTACACATTGCGTGCGTACAGTGATCTCGGCGAAATGTTACTTGTGACAGTATACTGCCTAGCGCGTAGATCAACGATTTTTTAATAGTAATGTTAGCTAGAGTTGTTTTCTGTCTCAGTTTTCTGTGAGGCCTTGATATCATTCTGGCCGAGCCGGGCCTTTCATGCTCAAGCGCATTAGTCTTCATACTGTACTCACATCCTGCAAGTGGCATCGTCACGCTCAACCGAACAAAAAAGCCAATCAGTTTCACATCAGGGTCATCAAACGGTCGTTTGGGAGCGATCAAATATGATCGAACTCAACATTACTTGCTCATTTTAGTAACGATTCCAAGTTTACCTAAGTAACTGCACTGACAAGTAGGTAATAAAATGAAATGTTCCACTGATGGTTCATTGAAGGTTTATACGTGTCAGATATAAAATTGTGTCTAAAAGCTTAAGTTATGTAATAGTTTCCATTAAAATTTAAATAATGGATTAAACGCGGCTAAAATCAACAAGTACCTTCATTGTATATGAAATTTAGTATAATGCAACGCGTAGGTTTATCGTAGTTTCCATCCAAATATATTACTTACTCCGCTGGCTCAGCAACTCGAATAGAGCAAATGTGGGAGAGCCAAGCTTAGGCATGAATGGGCCGGCTCAACCGGAGTGATACCACTGCCTTACAGAAGACCGGCGTGAAGCAGCGCCTGCGCTGTGTTTCTCCGTGTGAGTAAGGTCACTCTCTAATCCCTTGCCCTCATATTCCGATGGGACACCAGTGTGACACGAGAAAGATCGGGCGCAGGACAGACGGATTAACGTGCTTTCTTTACTATATAAAAAAGTACGCGTTACTACCGTCTCGTTACTTTACACGTTACCAACTGTATGTTTTGAAATTTTTGTAATTATAATTCTATTATTAATACTGCTTCTTGTTAACTTGAATGCAGTTCTCGTTATTTTATGTTTAATAAACCTTAAATATAATTTTTGTTTCCTGTTTCCCTAAGATGAATTCGTCGTTTTGTCTCCATAAAGTGTTTAGTACGTGAAAACAGGAAGATAAATCTCTTATAATATGACTGTTATGACTCACGATGATTTGTTGAGTTAACAACTCGTATGAGAATGTTACGGATTGTATGTATGTATCATAATGCAAACCTACCGAGCTCAAAATCGACAAGTTATAATTTGTGTACCGTTTCCGTGAGTGTGTACCGTGGATTTAGAATATTGGTTTTTGGAAATAAAACAATCGATAGATGGCGTTATTACAAAATAACTACACACATATTGCCAGTTGGTCTCAATCCCTTGTCAAAGGGTTGCACAGGTCAGATGGCAATCACTTCATTATAATTACCCGACGCCCCAAATCCTGGAACATAATAGTTCGAACCTCGGGCCCCGAAGCGAGTAGTTTTGAACATAACTGGGAATAATAATCTAAGATGAGATGAATAAATCTAAGATGCGATGAATGACCCAGGAAGTTGTTGATGTTTTCAAATTAATCCTGTTACAAACACAAGTGTTCATCACACAAATGTTTATACCGAGTGGGAACCGAAACAACGACCTTTGGGGTTTGAGACATGGTAATTAAAAAACAGGTTTGGGCTAGTAAAAAGAGATGTAGTAAATAAAAAGGTTTTTCTTGCTTATCCTTACATAAATAATGGTTACCTACTTTACCTGACAACCTAAATTGCATGATGGAAATGTAACACAAATAGAAAATAATGAAACTCAGCCTGAAATTTAAGCAACAGTGCTAAAGTAAAAATACATTTTCAACAAGTAAGCAGAGGATAGCAGCTGCTCCCCTGTGTTTGAAAGTAAAACTAGAGCCCAAAAGTAATTAAGCAAAAATAAATATTTAAGCGCAGTGAGCAATATTTGCACACCTGGTACCCGCGTCCATTTAAAGTTTTTATTTATTTAAAATAGGCACGCAAACAGATAACAGTCAATTTAACAACCATGTAGTTAGTACAATATTAAGTTATCTAAACAGTAACCTATAAATAGCATACACAGCATGAACAATTAAATTGTATACCTAAAGCTACTCTACTATACACAGTCAAAATTTGAAGTAAAATAAAAAAATATAATTTAAAAGTTATGGTCTTTTTGATATTACCAACTCAACCTTAACTAAGTCTGCAACAGTACTCTTGAACCGAGGAAAGCTCACATTGTACATGTCTATGGATCTGCCACTTGCAAACCAGTTCGTCGTAAGTGCGAACACATTCTCACTTATTGGATTAAAGTAAGAGGTGTTGTTTTTGTATACCTGTATTGCGAATGTGTGTGGATAGCGCGATCTGTATCGGATGTTAAAGTTAATGGATGAGCATAAGTTGGGGGCTACGATGCTAGAATGTATTATCTTGTAGATCATACCTTTTACGGCGAGCATGTATTTTACAACTAATGATTCCTCGTAAGAAATAAGCAGAATACTAGCATACGAAATTCGTACACAAAGGCACAAAAAAGGATGGCAAGAGTTGCAAAAATCTACGCAAAGGCTACTCAAAGTTACACATTCTTTTCAATACTTTTTGTTTAGTTGCCTCATTAAGTTATTGGTCATGCACCCAATCGCTCGGGTCAAAGACTTAGTGAGGTCCTACCATCCCCCCATATCAAAATCCCCCTCTCCACCCAAAATGCAATTGTGATTGTAAGCTCGAAAATGACAGTAGACACGTTAATTTCGACAAAATTAGGTAGGACACTCCTTAGATACACAACTTACCTATCCACCCCCTTCCCCCCCTCATATTATATTACTATGATAAATTGGAAACTTTTTTTGATAACATTTCATAATGCATCTACTTTATTTCTTTAGTCAAAATAAAGTAAGCGGCACTCGAGTAAAACCGACAACCCTGAATTTAGTTCCTGCGTTGGGACCAATTTAACACGGGACGAGGTAAAGCGCAGATTTAGTTTTAAAAAATTCTGCTAAAATCCGCGATAGATAGATTGATAGATATTATTTATTGCACAGAAACAAATACAGTTGATGTATGACACATAAATTAGGTAACAACAAAAACAGTACAGGAAGGGAAGTTTAGTGATGGTCAAGATAATTATAAGTTGTGAAATGAAATGATGTTTTACGAACATTGATGAATCACTTGTTCACAGCGGCGAAAATGGAGATAACTACTAGAAAAGTTATAATTTAATACCTCGGTGGCCTAGTGGTCTAGGCGGTCACCAGGATAGTGAAAGGGTTGGATTGTTGAAAGTCATACAGCCATTTAAGCACATTTAAGTTTATGTAATGCCTATATTTTTTAAGTTGTTTATTTTGTGCAATAGTATATCTATCTATACACTGTATCTGTTTATTCTAGTAAAAATGTAATATGCATTTAAAGCTGGGCGTAGAAAATTTGCTAAATATTTTTTCGTTTGAAAGAATTTAACCTGAATTTACTCCTGCCTATCACCATTTCAGGATCTGATGATGGAATCTTAGGGAAACCGAAGTGACTCTTCAATTACTAATAGCAAATAAGCCGAGATAACTATTGTTGTTGTTTCTTGTATTTATTCTTCAATACTTCTCACAAGGACCAGTATCTTTTCAATGCATTTGTCATTGTGTCCCTTGACTTTCAATTTCTATTTTACCTCCTTCTAATACAGTCGACTAAAAAGAAAAACCCATCTACTCAGGTATAACAAAAAAAAGTAAAATAGTGAGACATTATTCATTATTTATATCATTGTCACAAAACTAATCAAGATCATGAAAGATCGTGTCAACGTACCACGATATCGCCTATTGTCTTTTGGAGTTATTTCTGTCGCAAAATATGTAGATGAAAAATGTCATTATTCTGTGAAATAACGTTTATTTTATTAAAAAATACGTATGCGTGATAAGAACGATAAATTAGAATTTGTTGTTGGATGAATGGAACTAACTCTTCGGGCGCCCTTTTACAGATGGAAGTGCCCCAGGGCTCGATATTGGGGCCCTTACTGTTTATTATATATGTAAATGACCTACCTTATTTACTAAAAACTTGTGTGACATATTGTATTATTTGCAGATGATACTTCTTTAATTTTTAAAACTAATAGACATACAGATAACTTTGACGATGTAAATAATGCTCTCACTCAAGTGCTACATTGGTTTACTGTAAATAATTTACTTCTCAATGCTAAAAAAACTAAATGTGTCAAATTTAATTGCCCAACGTAAGACAGGTCAGCACTAGGATTAATATGAATAGTCAAAATGTTGAAGTAATTACTTCTACAGTATTTCTGGGCGTCACGTTAGACTCAAAATTACAGTGGGGTTCGCATATTGCAGCCCTGGCGGGAGACTTAGTTCGGTTGTATATGCAGTCAAAAAAATAAGACATCTGACCGATATTGAAGCACTTAGACTTGTGTATTTCAGTTATTTCCATGGCGTTATGTCTTATGGTCTGCTGTTATAGGGCTCTGCGGCTGATATTCAAGCTATTTGTGTGCTACAGAAACGAGCTGTCAGACAATATACGGACTTAGGCCACGAGACTCGCTTAGAAACTTCTGCAAAGAAATTAACATTTTAACATTAGCATCACAGGACAAAATTTAGAAAACTTCCCTCAAAAATCCGACAACCATAACCTAAATACTAGAAATAAACACAAGCTTGCTGTTCCACATCTCAGACTTCATAAGATTGGTAATTCATTTGTAGGAATTAGTATTAAAATATTAAATAAGTTATCACAAAAGCTTGTTGCAATTACCAATGCCTAAATTTAAAACACATGTATAAATTATTTAATGGCAAAAGCCTATTATCCAGTTAATGATTACTTAAATGACAAGAATTTGTGGAAATGATAAACTGTTCGCCTACACCCATGATACTGTACTTATAAAAATTTTGGCGATTTAAAAGAGTAACTGCCGAGTTTCTTGCCGGATCTTCTCGTCAGAATCAACTTTCAGATGCCGGTGGTAGAATCACATTATATTTATTAATTTCTTAGTATATTTTTTGTATCGACATATATGTGTAATTACATGTATAATATACATAGTTATAGTTTTTTTTTTATGTATAACGATTTGTAAGAGCTGTATATAATGTCTATGCAAATAAAGTAATTTTGAATTTTGATCGTTGTTCGCAAGTAAAAACTACACAACAATCATTTTGATGAGTTCCGCTCAGCGACAGATACGAATACGAAATGGCGATTTTATAAAAATACCCGCCGTTGAATCACGTTGGTCGTGTACTTTGGCAGAGGGGAAATCGTCCACATGCTACGTCCCGTGTTAAATTGTCTAAGGATGGGACCTTAGAATCCGTGTAAAGAGTGCGTCTGTGTGCGTGCGTCATTTCGAGCGTTTGTTCGTAGTGTCCATACTGCTTTAGCGTATTATATCTACTGTGTGTCACCCTGAAAATAAACGTCAAGGTTATAACTATACAGGTGTAGGACCATATTTACAAATGGCGTTAGTTTACACGCTTGAATACCTACTACAGCTTTGTTTAACAACTAGCGCCATCTGTTTCCTGGTCCGAGTGAAAGTCACTGAGACATTCTTGTCACTATAGGTGACGGGTAGTGCACACTAGCGACGCCAATCGATTTTAATTGTTAGCTACTAAACCGGATCTATTTTAAACAATTTCTGGGTTACTTAATAAATAGTATTAATTACTAAATAGTATTAGTGTTTGCCGAGAGGTTGTAACCCCGAAATTGTTTAAAATAGATCCGGTTTAGTAGCTAACAATTAAAAACGAATGGTGTTGCTAGTTAGAGCTACCCGTCGATTATTGTAGTGTTCTGAATACAACCTGTCTGAATAGCTAGCGTAACTGGAGTTAAATGAAGGTCAATACTATTTTATTGAAAATATCTTGGATCCAGTGGTTTTCAATTTTAAAAATAATAAAATATGGCATGAAATTAAAACCTCGAAACGGTTTTCGGATTAGGGTTCGGTTTTCCTATTTGATTTTTTTCCCATACCCAATTCCAACCTCTGGTAATCAGCGCAGATTGCAACTTGTGTACAGTGGCGGACAGGTCAAGCTATACAAAACTGTCAAATTTCCTCAATCGATTTCGAATTAAATGTGTAACAATATAAGGTTTATAATCGAATGAAGAAATTTGACAGTTTTGTATAGCTTGATGTGTCCGCCACTGTACATGCAGTATTGAAAATTACAAAATATGTAACGATTCCATCTGCAACTTTCAACGGAAAATTGTGCTGAAATTGAAATAAACTTGCATAGGGCAAGTTATTAACATAATTCTGCAGCAATTAAAAATGCGCCTTCAAGCGGATACAGTAAGTAGCTGAGTAAAATCGTATCATCTAAATGATGATATTGTTTTTGATAGCATACCTTGGAACACGTGTAAGCAAAGTTAAACTGAAGTTTATAACTTGAGTTTACTGTCGCTAATAGGTTTCCAGATTGGAGAGTGGCCTGGATGGATTAGTGCCGGAACTATTAGATTTGAGTCGCGGTAGTGTTGATTATCGATAGTCTATCGATAAACTTTCTATAGTAAAAGTAAAATCAATAGTATAGATAGTATATAGTATCGATACTATCGATATTACCAACTGTTTATATGTTTGATAGTATTCGACGACCCGTTTGGAACAATGGTAGTAAACGCTGCCTCTGGTGCAAGGGTTGCGGGTTCGATCCCCGCACAGTACAAACATTTGTGTGCATGATCATATCTGTTTGTATTGGTCTGGGCGTTATCTATATATTATAAGTATGTATTTACAAAAGAAAAGTATTATATGTATATATTTGTAATCCCACTGTTGATTCTGATATCCGTAACACAGGTGCTTGAGCTACCTATCTCGGAGTCAGATCAATGTATGTGATGTTGTGAAATATTTATAAAAAAAAAAAAGTATTGATAGTATCGGACAAATTTAATCAGGCAGCAATACTATCGAACTGTTTATCGAGCATATGCGTAACGATCCAATTTGTTGGAAATTTGGTCTACATGGTCTTTCTAATTAAAGGGTTGGTCTATAGTTTATAAATATTATAGTTGATTAATCCTAGAAATTTAAAAGCGTTTAACATGTTAACAATATTATAGTGACATGACAGTTAGAATTTTAATTCATTTGAATTGTAGGAATGGCACGGTACATAACTATCGATACTGTCGATAGTGTCTATAGTTTTGGATTCATTCTGTTAGGAAACACAATACCATCGATAGTATCGGGCATTAAAGAATAGATGTTATCGATAGTATTGGCGTTATCAATAGCATTGGTCTAATTATACTATCGATTTATAGTATCGATAGTCTGAATGTTTTACGAGGTCAACTATCGATAGGGAAACTATCAATAGTCCCGCAACACTACAGTACAATTTCAGTGAATAGCTTTAACTCTAGTGGTTTGAATTAATATGGTAGATAGATGGTGAAGATCTATCAATATAAAAGTTCTTTCCGGATTAAGCCTCCGGTACCCTCACTCACTCGGCAAAACACACCTCTGACTCTGCTTCATGCCGGTTTTCTGTGAGGCCGTGAAATCACTCTGGTCAACTTGGCCCAGTCATGCTGAAGCGTACAACTCCCACAGTCAAAATGGGTTGCTCATGAGCAAAGCCTAGCTCGTATGGTTACTTTGACAAGCTTCTTTGTACCTTAAATTGTGTCAAATTAAATAAATTAATAAATTGAGACAATATCACATTAATAATATAATAACACTAATAATAAAATAAATCAATACTAATAATAAAATAAATAAATTCCATTACTGAAAAATAATAATAGTAAATAAATATTAATATTTCACTACATCAAATACTTTGATCTGATTCCGAGATAGATAGCTCAAGCATCCGAGTAGTTAGTTACGGATATCAAAAAAAGTGGTCATAGGTTCATTGTCCTACTCCCAACTTGGGTTTTCCCTTGTGCTATAGATACAATGAAGATAACACAAACACTCAGGCTCAGTACAAATGTTTGTTTTATCAACTAACATCGAACCCGCGACCCTTGCGTCTCAACCGGCGCTCGAACAACTGCGCTAAACGGCTCGTCACATCTAACACAGACGAATCAATCTGTTCTTTTAATGTATTAGTCACAAGCTACAATAATAATATCCTGGAACCGATTACGGCTTCCGCTTCCAATCTCGACGATCAGCCGCGTACGCAGGATATTTATAGTGCCCAAGTGTGTGCGCAAACAAAAGTGCACTCTCTATTTCCTTACCCTCATATTATGATGGGACACCAGGGTGACACAGCTGGAGAGAGATTGAGCGCAGGACCAACGGCTTAACGTGCTTTCCGAGGCATGGGGTACAGGAGTTTCTTACCGAAAACTTAGGTACAATTTTTTGTCCTGACCCGGGGATCGAACCCGGGACCTCTTGAGCAGCCGTCGCTTTATAGTGCGACCCGTTATCCACTACGCCAACGAGGCAGTCAAACACAAGCTACGATATATAAGATTTAAAACGTATCCAGCATGGTGTGAATGCTACATGAATTCCCGGAGTGTAGACACTTCTGCGCGTTGTAATCTAATATTTCAAATAGGACCATTCAGCTGAAACATGTCCAATCAGTGAGCGGGCTACTCGATTTTATATCCATATCTATGTTACAGTCAGAACTCATAACCGGTCAAAACCGATTTTGACTGCAAACATCGGGCAAAAATAGTAAAAGTGGTTTGCGGAGCCATCCCAGAGATGCGAGCAGTACTCCACGCATGCCCGGACTTGTGTCTTGTATAAAAGACAGAGTTGGTCCGGCGTGAAGAACCTGCACACTCTGTTCAGGATCCCTATTAGATAAGACAGAGGACCTTAGTAAACAAATTTGACTGATTTTTACAGTCGAAAGTGGTTTTATCTAAGGGCGTTGGTCAAAACTACTTCTAACAATTCTGTAATGGTTCGGTAACAGTTATTTGACCAATGAACGTTTGACCGTATCATTATCTGTTGCCATCAGGTCTTTGTTCTGGATGTGGGGTCACCAGTTCTAACCTCTCTTATATTAGCGTATAATTCCTAGTTGCGTCCAAAGCTGTCGCTCTAGGGTATGCTTGGCCCATCAGTTCACCAGTCCTAGTCAGGTTTAGATGTAGGTAGTTACCTACATATAAAGGGCTCCGATTATAGATTAGCAGAAGAACCTAAAACTAAATGGCTTTCGCAGTCAAAACTGTTTTTGACTAAGGGAATCGATAAAAAACCAATTTTGACTATCAAAATCAGTCAAAACTGTTTTTGAGTAAGGGAATCGATCAAAACCACTTTTGACTACCAAAATCAGTCAAAACTGTTCTAGACTAAGGGCATCGATCAAAACCACTTTTGACTACAAAAAACAGTAAAAACTGTTTTTAACCTGACGGCATAGATCAGAATATTTTTTGCCTGATTCTTGCACTTAATAGTGGTTTTGACCGGTTATGCGTTTTGACTGCAACATCTACATAGAATGTGTCGCTGACGGTTTGAATATGTGCTTTTGAGTCGGCTTACTGTTATGCCCTTCAAACTGTACTAGGGCAGTTAGAATGATATAAACATCTTGTTAACATGCATTACATTATTGTATTGTTTCTGATAGTTTGGCTCTTTCTGCCAAACAGCCTCTGGAGAGAGGGGCCAAACCTTGTCGAACAATGCGGAGGGAAAGCGTCGAAGGCTCTTCAAACAAACGCAATAAGTATTTGTAACAAGATATTTGTTTAGTAATGATATTGTTATTGTTAGAGAGAGTGTACATAATAAGTTTTGATTCGAATAAGTAGTTTATGGTACAATAATAAAAGAAATATTTGTACTAATGCAATACACTATAGTCTATTCCAATTATGAAGTCCTTTTTGACAGATGTTAACAGTACAGTACTAGGGAAGTACCCTTAGAAATCGATACTCAGCAGCATCAATTCTCGATTTGTAGCCAACTTTAATCGAATTAACTTTCAACAACTAAGGTTAATAGAAATAGTCGAAAGAACACTTTTAGACATGCAACATTTCTAATCTTGTTTGTTTAATAGAGTTATATAGATATAGAATGACGTAAAAAGTGTCAGAACGAAAAATATAAATAAAATCATCCGACATGACGCTCATCTTAACTCACTCTGTTGAATAATTTATTGTTGTATAATAATTGATAGTATTGGGCGCCGACTTCGGCAAAACCTCTTCTCGAGTGTACTGTAATAAAATATTATTTGAAGGGTATAAAGTGTTAAAAATATTATTTTACACTTGTTACTATGTGGTTTTTGAAGGCGGTTTTTTTGGCACATTTTTTTAAAGCCATTCATCACGTTCAATATTCAGATTAAGTTAATTTATTTCGTTATTTATACAGTTTAAATATTAACTGCAAATGACTATACTTTTATTACGTTTTATTGTAAAATGCATCAAAGTTATTTCAGCTTTAAGCAGCCCCATTGCCGCCAGATTCATTTTCATTCGCGAATGATCGGTTTAAGTAACTGATTACTTGAGGTACGTCACTATGTTTAAAAGTAAAACATAAACCATAGTACCTAGCCGCAATCGCGCAAATAATATTATTTTATTTTGAAGTTTAGATTATTTTGAGCATTACATTCAAAAACAATATGTTAATTTTGCTTGTAAATTAATTGTTTTTGTATAGTTATATATTTTTGAAATGACGATTTACTACCAAATATAAAAAGTGATATTCAATTGGATTTATATGAAACGTGCAGGGTAACGTTCTTTGAAATGTCAAAAAGGACTTCATAAATGGAACAGATTATAGGTGGACCAATGATCAAAGCGATTGTGGTGGATAAGGACTTGCGCCTGCTGCCCGTAGGTTGGATTCCGAGCATGCACGTCTATGTGGGTATTTCCACCATTAGCACGGCAGTGAGGGAAAATATCGTGGGGAACCCGCACTTTTCGGATAGTTTCTGAAACGTGTACCAATACAGATTGGACTGGTTCCCTGTTAACGGTTGCGAAGGTCAGGCGGCAGTCTTACACAGACTTCGCAAATCCTGTATTAGGTAAGTTCTAAGCATACCCAAAGCGGCTCCAAAGCGAAAACTTTGTACGCAACAGGGAATGACACGCTGAAATGAGGATGAGGACTAGGTGGACCAACAATCAGAGCGATGGCAGCTCAAATTCAAATTATTTATTGCACTCATGTTCATCGCGTGTTCAGGCGGGACTCGAACCCACACCTTCCACAATCCGGGTGAATGTTCTACCTATTAGACCACTGAATGCGTTAATAAGCCGACGAAATTTGTAAGTGCTGAGCTGTCGATAGTTTCATCAATACAATATCCAGTGAAAATATTATTACAAATATTTGACCACCGATGAGACTGAAACTTTGAGACGAGATGAAATTTTAAAGTGTGTTATTTACTTAAGAATAAATTGCAAAATATTGCTATAAAATATCAACAATAAAAACTAAATACTTTAGTAACTCAGTTGATAAAAACATTCGCCTTGTGAACGGGAGGTGATAGATAGATATTCTTTATTGCACAGAAAAAGACAGGTATGGACATTACAACAAAAACAAACAGAACAATAAGAAATTTGACGACCCGTTTGGAACAGTGGTAGTGAACGCTACCTCTGGTGCAAGGGTACGGGTTCGATCCCCGCACAGCACGAACATGTGTGTTTGTATTGGGTGTTTTCTATGTATCATAAGTACGTATTTACAAAAGAAAAGTATTATATTTATATATTATTTGTAATCCCACTCTTGATTCTGATATCCGTAACACAGGTGCTTGAGCTACCTATCTCGGAGTCAGATCAATCTATGTGATGTTATGAAATATTTATAAAATAGGGCGCCCGATAGGTTTAAATCAAAGTATATATCTCTAAATTGTTAATTATGTATGTGTTTATTTCTACCATTTGTTCGGCGGTGAAGGAAAACACCAAATGTAGTGCTACCATCGATTTCTATGCATGAGATACAGCATGAGTTATCAGAATATCAAATTCATGTTTCGCTGTGTTATTCGCTATGGTGTGGAACGCTATGGTAATATATTGGTACTTACCATAATGTAGATGCGGATTCCTTATCTTGAGGGTTCATTGCAAACTGAAGGGGAGGTCCCACTGCCTCTACCCATAAATCTATAACAATGGGTTCCAGTTTTTCGATCTGTGAACAAAGAAAATAATACTTCAACGAACCATGATGTGTGAGTGAAAATGGTTGGCGCCATTTTGATGCACGCATAAGGCGGGCATGTAAAAATACATTTTTTTTTTATTATTATTATTATGGCCCTGCCCGAAGATAATTCGCCAATGTCAAGTCACTTATTGAGAATAAGTAGGTAGTCAACAGTCGAAGTCAGTCATAGTCACAGTCACTCAATAAAAGCCGGTAATTTAGGTTTTATCGACCTACGGATTCAGCGAATATCACTCTAAAAGCAATCGCGGGTTTAGGACTTTATTAGGTCCAAGCAAGTTGTCTCGAGATAACGCACTTGACACACAATAGCAGTGTTAAAAACGATACAATCCAATAATTCTTATTATTAGGATCAATTTGCGGCTCTTCACTGCAATATTGTAACCGTATCATCTCAATACATTTTTGATTGTATTATGTTTGTACGCAAGTTGCACCTTTACTCGCAAAATAATTTTTTCATAGCTTTAACACGCGAATTAAACATAGGCTTGCTGTCCCAAATCTAAGACTTCATAAAATTGGAAATTCATTTGTAGGATTGAGCATTAGAATGTTTAATAAATTACGTCAAAATATTATTGATTTACCGGTACATAAGTTTAAGTTGCATGTAAAAAACTGCCTAATGCAGAAAGGCTACTATAAAGTAGATGATTATTAGAATGACAAGGATTCCTGGACATGTTGATCTCTTCGCCTGTCCTCTAATGTATAATTCATTACATAATTTTTCTTTGAAGATATATCTGAACGATATTGATTATAAGCAATGTATGTCATACTGTCACTATAATCATAATTTGTATAAGAATGAAAATTGTAATTACCATATTATTTGAAAAGAGTAACTTCTGATTTTCTTGCTGATTCTTCTCGGTAGAAATTGACATTCCGAATCAGCGGTAGATTACATACTATTTGACAATCATAAATGTTCTGTATGGACTTAAATTGAATAAAGACATTTTTGTTTTTTTCATTTATTTTTGCACCAAATTTGTACACTAAAAACCACTAGATACTAATTTAAAACCTTTGAATTGCATCAGCCCACGCGGCTTGTTTCACCCCTACCCGCCGAATCTCTACATTTTATTTCATTTAATGTGCCATACTAGCCACTACTTTTGACGGTGTGAGAGCCACGCTTCGGCATGAATGGGCCGGCTCGACCGGAGTGATACCAAGGCCTCACAGAAAACCGGCGTGAAGCAGCACTGTGCTGTGTTGTGTACTGGAGGCCTAGTTGGGAAAGGGGGGGTTAATAGGTTGGCAGCGCACTCGTGACTCCACTGGTGTCGCGGGTGTCCATGGGCGGCGGCAATTGCTTATCATCACGATCCGTTTGTTCGTCTGCCAACTATCACATAAAAACAAACAGATTATTAAATTTTAAAAGTGATTATTAAATTTGATAAATTCTAAATAGTAAATATACTTAGACATTTTTATTTTTAAAACAATCAAATCAAAGAAATGGGCGGCGGCAATCGTTTACCATCAGCGATCCGTCTGTACGTCTGCTACCTATTACATAAAAAAATCAGTATACTCGTATTAACAAAAATGCAAATACAGGCTTCGAACTTAACACCGAAGGAAAAGCAAAAAATAAACATTAATGTGGTCTGGATGTTATAATTCATTCATTCTGATACCCAAACAAAAGTATCCAATCTTCTTTAACGTCAGGTCCGGTTGCATGAACATTATTAAAAAATAATTTGAATGCATAACACAACACAAAGAGTGACAAGTTTCTAGTAAGTCTGAAGTATCATAATAACCGGGCATAACAGTAAGTCCACCCTTTTAAGTATCTTGGCTCGCAGTTTGTCAAGGTAAGCTCCTATATTCCAGTCTCCAGTTCCTGCACAATTTTCAAACAAAATGGGCTAATAAAGTTCGTATATTTTTCCGTTAGCTAAAAGAAGTGCTTGTTTCGAAAATGCTGAAATTCAAACTGTATGTAGTTTCGAAATAGAAGCAAAAACAAACATTGTGACTTTATCAAATATTCACGTGAATGCTGCCAGCTATGGAATTTTTTATCGTGATCGCCTGGAGTACCATTTATTTGGATGGTAGAGATACTCCTTTGTATGTTTTATCTAGGGATGCTGACTGCAACACAATCAAACTCTTGTGTATTGCATTGAATAAGTAATGATAATATCCTCCAACCAATTACCATCTCAAAGAACCAAGCCACGTACGCAAGATATATTATAGTGCTCAAGTGTGTGCGCAAACACAAGTGCTCTCTCTATTCAATTACCCTCATATTCCGATGGGATTCCAGCGTGACACGACTGGAGAGGGATTGGGCGCAGGACCAACGGCTTATCGTGATTTCCGAGGCACGGGGCTACAAGAACGCCAACTTCAAGGTGCACATTTTTGGCCCGACCTGGGGATCGAACTCGGGACCTCTTGCGCAGCCGTCGCTTTGAAGTGCGACCCACTAACCACTGCGCCACCGAGGCAGTAGCAGTTGAAGTAAGTATGCAAGAGCTTGAGTGCACAGCATGGTAAAAATAGGAGGAGACCAGTGGAGTCATAAGTACCCTGCCTAACCTTTAAATCCCCCGCGGATTAGGCCTCCGGTACT
This sequence comes from Marasmia exigua, assembly GCA_019059595.1. NCBI lineage: Eukaryota > Metazoa > Arthropoda > Insecta > Lepidoptera > Crambidae > Marasmia > Marasmia exigua. The sequence goes on from CM032472.1 coordinate 360,073, forward strand.
CTCACTCACGCAGCGAAACACAGAACTAGTGCTGCTTCACGCAGGTTTTCTGTGAGGCCGTGGTATCACTCTGATCGAGCCGGTCCATTCATCTCGAAGCGTGGCTCTCCCACGGTCTGAAGTGCGGAAGCAAATGAATTTCCGTGAGAGTAAAGAAATCGCTGATGGGTTGCCATCCTTAGCAGTACGCATCGTTTTAAAAGCGCCTAAGTCATACTACTTACTCACTACGCTGGCTCAGCGATTCGAAGTGGATCTTTTTTTTTATATGAGAGGTGGCAGACGAGCAGACGGATCACCTGATGGTAAGCAATTCCGCCGCCCATGGACACCAGTGGAGTCACAAAGGCGCTGCCAAGCTTTTCCCCTTCCCCCCCATTGGGCCTCCGGTAACCTCACTCACACGGCGAAACACAGCTCAGGCGCTGCTTCACGCCGGTATTCTGTGAGGCAGTGGTATCACTCCGGTCGATCTCTTCTTGAAGATCTTGGCCTCTGACACGAGAATTCGCCGTTCCGACCTATTCTCAGCCTCCTGTCACCAATCCTTCATTTGTAAGTGACGAGATCCTTTTCGTTAGCGATTATGCCCTACTGGGTGCTTTATGGATGACGGGCCCAGGTATGGTCTCTTGGCAGCTCGATCCGACTCTATTCTCTGAACGTGGCCGAGCCAGCATAGTTGTATCTCTCAGAAAATACTTTTTTTTTATGATATAGGTGGCAGACGAGCCGTCACATCACCTGATGGTAAGCGATTACCGCCGCCCATGGACACCAGCAACACCAGTGGTGTAACAAGTGCGCTGCTTACCTTTTAACCCCCCTTCCCCTGAATTGGGCTTCCGGTACCCTCATTCACGCAGTGAAACACAGCTCATGTACTGCTTCACGCCGGTTTTCTGTGAGGACATGGTATTACTCCGGTATTGCCGGCCCAGTCATTCTGAAGCGTGGCTCTGCCACTGTTAAATTACCATTAGAACGCCCAGTACCTATCCACTTAGACTATAAATAGAGAAAACTAGCCTTGCATGTGGTACGATGTGAGAACTTAAAAAAATACGTATGAATCTTATTGGATTAACGGTTCTAAACAGAAACATCATCCTTTCTTTTTCCCCAATTCAGAAAAGTTTTTCTTTACAAATAGCACACACACGCCATTGTCTTAAATACAGATACAACCTTACTCAAATGAATACCGTGTGTGGTCGTAATTTGGTAGAACTATACCACAGCGCTTCAGTTCTCTAATCGTCGGCGACACGCAATGGTCCGCTAGATGAGGCGTTATTAACAACAAAGTGATTGGGCCTCGTGCCGATCCAGCCGGGTCTGATTGTTTTTTATTGGCGACTATATTCCTTGAGAAACATCAAGTTCCCGCAGTGGTATTTCCGAACCGTTACGACATTGAGATCTTCAAGAAACGAGCCTATACCTTCCTAAAAGGGTCGGCAACGCATCCCCACTCGCTCTGGTGTGGCTGATGTCCTGGGCGGCGGTGATTGCTTACCATCAGGCGACTCGCTTGCTCGTTCGCCTCCCTTTCTCATAAAAAAACAGTTATGTGAATGGGCAATCGCTACATTTTCACTATTATACACATTTTATGTATTTTCAAATAATTTTAATCATCACAATCGGTTCAGCCAATAGTTTCCTACTGCTGAACATAGGCCCAATAATCCCCACACAGATCGATCCTGTACCACCTACGCCAAGGGGTTCGTGCGATCTGCATCAGATCGCCTGCCACGGCTGCGATTTCCTGTACGTGGTCCTCCACTCGAGGACCTTTCCGCCCCAATGGCCGTCTGTTCTCCAGACAATTGCAACTTTACCATCGTCAGCATGTACAATGAGCAGTTTTCCAGTAGGTATTAATTAACTTTAAAGTTACTCGCTAGATGGTGTAAGCAGTCTCTATATATTTCAGATGTTGGATGATATATCCTGCTCCTTAATGCTCCTAATTTATCTCCTAATTTATGGGAAAATTTCCCTGTGCTAAGTTTTTCACATTTACCTAATATTTCAAAGTAACCATATGGTTACAAAAAAGAATTCATTGTTGTTTTTGATTATTCAAAATAAAAAATATTTTTCAATAAAAACTCCATCATTCATTCACGGGTAAATGAAAATGAATTATGGCAATACTTTAAACGCTGTAACCAATCGCTGTATTTTATACAGATACGAGTAGCGCCATCTGTTATCACTTTAGAGAAACCGACTGACTAATGTCATTGAAAAACTCCTCATTGAATATGTAAATAAATTCTAATATTGCTTTAAAAATGAGGTTATATCGCATACATTGATGTTATCAATATGTTTTTGAAGCTGGGGAAAAAAGAATAAAAGATTTTGTTTTTTTATGTGATATCAGAACAGCAGACAGATCACCTGAGGGCAAGCGATTTCACCGGCCCCCATAGACCCGTAACACCAGTGGAGTTACAAGTGCACTGCCAACATTTCTAACTCCCCTTTCTGGGTACCCCCACTCGCACGGCGAAGCACAGCGTAGCCGCTGCGTTACTCCGGTTTTCTGTGAGGAAGTGGTATCACTCCGGTCGAGCCGGCCCATCCATGCCAATGTGTAGGCCTCCCATTGTCAAGGTTGTTTGTATTTTTTTTGTCGCATCGATGTCATATAAATAAATTTCTTTATCTAAATATGAATTCCAGAACACGTTTTTTGCTTGTAAATTTTATAGTTGATTTACCGTATGTCCACAAAAACTCATCCGAAACTGTGTCGTCACAGAGCTGTCACACCACTGGACACCCGCGTGATCGAGCACTGAGAGCTCCACCTGATGGAAGCCTGGTGTGATCTCTAAGCTGATTGGGTAGATGGATAGCCGTTGTTTATTGCGTTCTGTAGCCTTTAAGTCGAATGAATGGATGGATAACGTGGATTGTTATTATTTATTACACTATTTTTTATATTCTATCTCTCTTTCTCTCTCATCTAAGCGTGTAGTTTCCGGCAAAAAGGAAGCGGGGTAAAACCTTTTTTTTTCATTTTATTGTATTCTATCAATTCGGTGAACCGACTTGATATAAATAAAACTAACAACCTGATAACAAATTTAATTGCTACAAGTAACAATACTTGAAATAGATATATTTAGCTAAGGTAACGTTGGCAACATTATTGAACCGATTCCATCACATTTCCACAATTCAAAATTAAAATAAGTATCCAAAGTAACTATTCGAAGCAGACAAAGACGCGGCCAAAACAAAGTACTTTGTACTAAGTAGAACAACGATAGTTTCAAGGCGGCTGGGTGTTCCACCACGTGCTAGATAATGAGAATTTAAGAATGGTGCTCGGTAAAAATTAACAGCCCAGATTGAAGTACAACATCTGTTACGTACCAGTTATATTGGTTTTAGAGCTCAAGTAGCTAATTGGATAAAAATGTGTGCCTTTTTAGGGTTCCGTAGCCAAAATGGCAAAAACGGAACCCTTATAGTTTCGTCATGTCCGTCTGTCCGTCTGTCCGTCTGTCCGTCTGTCACAGCCGATTTACTCGGAAACTATAAGTACTACAGTGATGAAATTTGATGGGAATATGTGTTGTATGAACCGCTACAAAAATATGACACTAAATAGTAAAAAAAGAATTGGGGGTGGGGCCCCCCATACATGTAACTGAGGGATGAAATTTTTTTTTCGATGTACATACCCGTGTGGGGTATCAATGGAAAGGTCTTTTAAAATGATATAAAGTTTTCTAAAAAACATTTTTCTTAAAGTGAACGGTTTTTGAGATATCAGCTCTCAAAGTCGTAAAAAGTATGTCCTCCCCCCTCTATTTTTATAACTACGGGGTATAAAATTCTAAAAAAAATAGAGGTGATGCATGCTAATTAACTCTTTCAACGATTTTTGGTTTGATCAAAGTATCTCTTATAGTTTTTGAGATAGGTTGATTTAACTGTAATTTTGGACTTTGCTGCTACGGAACCCTTTGTGCGCGAGCCCGACTCGCACTTGGCCGGTTTTTTTTAACGAGGAGTCTGATGATCAAATCCGAGCATGCAACTTGGAGTTTTTAAATCTATGTGCTTTATCTACCATTAGCTCGGCGGTGAGAAAAAACATCGAAAAAATATAGCCAGGGCTAAGTATTGCGAAAGTCAGACGGCAGTCGCTTCATTGAAATGACCAGACTTCTCCAATCCTGGATCATGGTGCAAGCGTATCCCAGACTCCAAAGCGACAGTTTTCAACGCATTTGGGCACACGCACTCACCGCCGAGCTAATGGTGGAAATATGCACATTCGAAAAACCTGGAGATGTATGCTTGGATTGACGACCCGTTGGTTTAGTGGTTTAAGTACTGGGTTGTGATCTCGGGATCCTGGGTTCGATTCCCGGGTCGAGCGAAAGTACCATGTTACGATTTTTCGGACATAGCTCGGGTTTGTGATCACCAATCCGCATTTGGCAAGCGTGGTGACTAAGCCTTATCCCATCATAGTAGCGATGACTTGATTTCTATGATGCTCAGCCTCAGCCTATAAACTGTCCCACTGCAGGGAAAAGGCCTACTACTACTACTATGCTTGGATTTGAACTACGACCTACGACCCCGTATTAAAGACGCGTTCTGAACCATTGCTACCATACCAGCTACTATAGATAGATAGATATACTTTATTGCACAAAATACACAATTTTAGTACTAGGCGATACGGACATTTTGTGTAGAATTTTGGCCAATACCATACCATACCATTCAATTAATGTAAACCTTTACCGCTAAAAGTGATTTTTGTCAAATGCTCTGATATTTTTGGTTGGTTCGAACGCTAAGATCACTCTGATGCTGACATACGTTGAATACAATCGAACTGAAACTACACAAGACTAACGACTTCCAGTCACAGTCTTCTAATAATTAATGAGTGTCAGCGAGATAATTGTCTTGTCGGCGAACATAAAACAGCTTTTAGTGAAGTTGTTTTGTTTCCTACGTGATCCCACTCATTAGTAGATTGTACAGTAGGCTGCAAAACGATGTTGTATTTATTTTAGTTTATTGATTCTAGTGTGAAGATAATTCTGCCAATGTCAAATGATTAAGACGCGATCCGTTAATTATGAAATTGACCGGTTATTTGAGTTGCATTTGTTTGATTAAGGTGCCGCATCGACGGAGGAAGAAATTATGACATAATTTTATCTCAAAATTATGTCATAATTTCTTCCTGCAATTGACCATAATTTTTGTGATAACTAAAAGTTGCCACTTTACGCAATAATAAGAATGGTGGTTACTTGTACGAAGATAATATTACAGAAGTACATCTCAAAAAAAAATAATACTTGTTATTTTTAAACGTCTCATAATCGCCATATTAATTACTAATCCAAATCTATTGGCGTCACTAGTTTCATAAAATTAATATAATTGTTAGAATAAATTGTAAAAGATTGCTATAAAAATATCAACTATAGATTTAGCAGTCTCATCTTCACTGGTGGTCAAATATTTGTAATAATATTTCCACTGGATATTGTAAATATACCCACAATACTGATGAGACTATCGACAGCTCATGACAAATCAAGCACTTACGAATTTCGTTGGCTTAGTAACGCGTTCAGTGGTCTAATTGGTAGAACATCCACCCGGATTGTGGAAGATGTGGGTTGGAGTCCCGCTTGAACGTGAGAAGAATTTTTAAGTGTGTTATCTACATAAGAATAAATTAATAAATTGCAAAAGAATGCTATAAAAATATCAACTACTGTCGCTAGTTTTGTCGCTGCGTCACCTTAATTGAGTTTCTTTGTAGTCACTAGAAATACTTATAACAAAAATGACATACAAATAGACATTGCTTTGCAAAGGTTGCCTGGAAGAGATTGCTCATAGTAATAAGGCCGCCTTCGTTGTACATATCCTGTAATACCTAGTATTAAGTTTTCTTACTATACTTTGAGTGCAATAAAAGTATATTCATTCATTCATTCATTGCTATACAAATAGATATTTCACAGGCGATAGCCTTCATTACAATGAAACGACTGCCGTCTGACCTACGCAACTCTTAGACAGGCGAACCAGGCGAACTGGATCACGGTTACACGTTCAGATACATTAACTCAAATATTATACGTATCCGCAATTAAACTATCTAAGACTTGCAGGTCTCCTCACGATGTTTTACTCGTAGAGCGTCCAGAGGTGAATGTTCGGATTCGAATTATGACCCCCCCTCCCTCTCCCCCGAATGGAAAGTGCGTTCTTGTCCACATTTTTCGATTATACATTTGTTGATCTAGCAGGCCAAAGGGGCCTTATTCATGATACCTATTATGAGAGCTTCATCATGAAAATACAAAGCATGCAAATTAAGTGTAGCCTAATATTCCGGAGTACAAAGCTGAACACAATATCGTAACTACTAATCGTAACATATTTCATAGCTGTAATAGCTAGCTACGCCATATTATGTGTAGCTTACTCGAACGTTAGTAATGATTTAAAGTGTGTTCAAAATTGTAATTGTAAAGTCTGCCGATGTTATCGTATTGCATCCCATTGGTTTAAAGTTAAGACAAATACAAACTAGTTTTTATTTCCATAAAACATGTGGGTTATTGAGCGTAGGTCCCACACTAGAAAAAGTCATGTGTCGTGCGCACCCGGTATAAATAGCAAAACCAGGAGAGCGACCAGAAGAGTCGAAACAAAATTGCGTACGGCTTAGAAATGGAACTCTCTGCTGAAAGACACGCGTCTTTTACCTGAACGCTATGACCTGAACTTGTTCAAGAAAAGAGTGATTTTTTTTTTATGTGCGCTGCCAATCTTCAAACACTTTCCCCCGGATTAGGCTTCCGGTACCCTCACTCACGCAGCGAATCACAGCACAGTACTGCTTCACGCTGGTTTTCTGTCAGTCCGTGGTAACACTCCGGTCGAGTCGGCCCATTCATGCCGAAACGTGGCTCTTAAAAAAGTGAGTAGGCTGTTACTAGATAGACATGATCTTCTTCGGCTACATACATCATCACTTATCATCAGTTGAGATTGTGGCCAATGTCTGGCTATTCTAATTTAAAAAAAATGCTATAGCATTATCATCTCAGTGCATCATTCCCAGTTGCGTCCAAATCCTTTGCGTCTGAGACCGGGGTTAATGTTGCTGGACAATCGATTGTACGTCGATTGTTAATTTATGATGCAAATTGGGCCCAAATAATCGAATAATCTTTTGTACTATCGATACTATCGATTAAATCAATTTTAATTTTGGTTGACATATATTTCGCTTTGGTTTCAATTCATGATTGTCTCAATTGAATCAATGAAATCGATACTGGATTTAGGCCGATATTATCGATTATAATAGATTAATCAGCAATAGTGTTTACAACTTGATTTTGTAACTGTAATTAATTTTGTGCAGCAGAATGAACGTATTATCTATCTATCTATCAATTAGTTCAAGATATGATCGCCATTCATACAGAAGATGTCTAAGAAAGCATAATGTAAATGACGATTATATCTAGAAATAATTGTAGATTCATCGATTACTGTCGATAGTATCGGCTTGATTCCAGTATATATTTAATCGATAGTATCGTCAATTTAAACGTAATCGATTACGTTTCGATCAACCAAAAATGAACATCGATTTATTCTAAAGTATCGATACTATCGTTGGTACACTCGTTTACTAGATTATTAAGGGTGAAAATAATAATCGATTGTAGCATTAGTCCGGGATACAGTAAGTCTGGTAATAACAATGAAGCCATTTGACTTTTTTTATTTTATTTTATTTGCATTACATATGATTATATGACTAGGTATATGGTAACATTACGCAATCAAAAGAACATATGCGCCTTGGCAGGCATTGCAAAGTGGCATAGAGAGGGACAGATATTTCTTATTTTATTTATTGCAACTCTTAAACAGGGCAACCACGTCTGGCTGTACGTACGTAACGTACGAACGCTAATTTTATTAGTGTCAAGTGACAGGCGAGCAGACGGATCACCTGATACCTGAGTACGCTTACCATCAGGTGATCCATCTGCTCGCCGTATAGCGGTAGCAATCGCTATTGCTACCGCTCATTTACACCCGCAAAACAACCGTTGCCAGCCTTAAAACCCCACTTTTCCTTGAATTGAGCGTTTATTATTAACTAGCTTTTTCCCGCGGTTTCGCTCGCGTCAGAAAGAGATAAAAAGTAGCATATGTCACTCTCCATTATTTGAACTATTTCCATTTAAAAATCAAGTCTAACCGTTACTCCGATTTGCTGTGAAAGACGGACAGATAGACAGAAACAACACAGTATAACAAGAGCTTTAGGAAGCTTTATTATTACGGATTGAAACATGACATATGTTTGATGTTTATTTTCCCTGTTCCTATTTGTACGTGCGTACACAGCTTTAGATTTTGCTACGCAGAAATTATACCTTTATTTGATATTGCTAGCGTAAATAAGAGACCGGCGTATAATAATAGTAATAGATAACGTTAAATATAATTGGGGCCATGTTACAATTATTGATCCTCGCCCGCTTTCGATATTGTAATCATAGACATAGAACCCTAAACAGACTGAGCCTTTTCATAGAAAGCCATACTTGAAAAACCGCGCGAAGCCTAAAGTACTGGGGTGACGTATTGGGTGTCGTTCTTTCTCTACCGCACTCGTATTGAGATGCATTAAAGTTGCGTCAGGATCGGTTGAATCTCTTTCATACTCTGTGACGACGTTTGACCAAAAATGGCTGATTCCGTTTAAGTTTTTTTTCTTAAGAAAATATTTAGTCGTTGACTAATGATGAAAAGAACATATTAAATCCAAAGCTTTCAATCATATTCGTTTTGGACTGGCCTCAAACTAAAGAATTCAAATAACACTATTAAAGTTAACTTTCAGCTTAAAGATGATGATAGCTTAAATGTTTTAACAGACGTTTTGAGTCAAAAACTTTCAATAAATACATTTCTTACGGCCGCACTCAGAGATGTCATTTAGGCTTATGTTCATTAACTTTAGTATCGGTAGTGTTTATGCGTATCAAAATAAGTGTCAATATTTTTTCTTAAGTAGCCCACTATAATCAACGACTCTGAGTGCGGCAGTCAAACAAATACAAAGTAAACGTTTCAAACACCCCGTTGGTCTAGTGGTTTAAATACCGGGCCGTGATCTCGGGGCCCTGGGATCCATTCCCGTGTCGAGCAAAAAGTATGTTTCAAATCTTTCGAACATAGCTTGGTTTTGTGATCACCAATCCGCATTTGCCAAGCGTGGTGATTAAGCCTAATCCCATCATAGTAGCGATGACTTGATTTATAACGGGCGGTGGCGTCCGTCGCCTACGGGCGATTTATCACAGACGTGACAGGTGTCTATGGGCGCCGGTAATCGCTTACCATCAGGTCCATACGTCTGCTCTTCTGCCCCCTGCCCATATCATAAAATAAATAAAGTATCAGCCTATATACTATCCCACTGCAGGGGATAGTAGATCGCGCGGCCAAATGCCACGGGAAGATGTCGCGTGTGTCGGCTTCTTCCTAGAGCATTCGATATCCAGGCCTTCGGATTTTGTACATGGGCACATTTGTTGCGACCCTTGTGTATGCTGCGGCCTGCTGATTCGAGTGCCTCAGGGTGCAATCCATCTGTGGCATCCTTCTCCGGGGGCAGCGGCCTGCACTAGTGTTGATGACCAAGGCGTATCGGTCAGTCAGCACTGCCGCTCTCCCGGCGCTAGCCGGAATTTTACCCGCAGACTTGGAGGTAGCCAGTGCAGGCAGGACGGAGGTGGCACGCCAGTCCGCGACTAAGGAAGAGACGAGCAGGCACAAACGAGAAATTTTGGAGGACGTGCAGCGTACTTGGCAGAATCGGTGGAAGTCAGAGACGAAGGGTCGCGAGCTATATCAATTTTTCCCCGACGTGTCTTGGAGACTCAGTGCGCGCTGGGTCGCACCAGATTATGTAACGTCGCAGATACTAACCGGGCATGGGTACTTAAACAAGCGCTTGTGTGATATGCGTCTTAGGGATGGCAGTACGTGTATTTGTGGTGAACGCGAGGAGGACAGACATCATGTATTATGGTGCTGTCCAGTATACAAGGACCTTTGTGGGGGAAAAGGGATTGTGGTTGACGAACCTGGACCAATATGGTACCCGGACCTTGTGTCCTCGTAGGCCAACTTCGCCAGGCTGCGCGGCGCTAGAGTGCGCCACTTGTGATGTGGCATCTGCGGCCCCAGAAGGGGGAGAAACGCATCATTAGGGACAAGGACAGAGATTAATAACTTGTAGGGAGTCAAGAATTGTGCGCGGTGGAATGCAAGAGTCCCAAAGACACGCAATATACGCGCACATCTCCCACGATTTGGCTAGTATAACCATAGTGTTGGTATGGCCAAGGGAGGTGGTGGGTTGTCCCATTGCAGGGCAAAGGCCTCCATCATAGAAATCAATTCATCGCTACTATAATGCATTAGGCAAGCGTGGTGATGAGGCCTAACAACATCAAAAATATTAAACAGGAATTAAACTGTGCCATAAGAATTTAAGTACGTATTATGTGTAACTATATGGATAAACATATATAAGTAATTATGTAGTATTACATTACAATTTCTGTCAGATGTAATATCGAAGTCAAACATTAATATCGCTAAGCTAGTGGAGTCAGAAAGTTCGGAAATATAATATGTAATTAAGTCATACTTGTACTTGTGTGTTAGATGTTGTATACTTATTTAATGTATAAAGTTATCATATAAACAGGGAAGGGAGTGTAAATAAGTAGTTACTATATGTTATTCATACTTCCGTGAGTAAAGCCCATCGCATCAGCGGGAGTAAATTGCGGACGATTCCCTCAAAGGCGAGGAGTTCGTGCAAACATCGCGTTTAGTGGAACATGTTTTATTAATATCTGTAGATTTGATTGCGTTTGTTTACTCGTGGGAGTTATAGGATAATATCCTCCAACCGAATACGGCTAAGGCGGCAAATCCCAACGATCAGCCACGTATGCAGGATATATTCTAGTGCTCAAGTGTGTGCGCAAACACAAGTGCACGCTCTATTCCCTTACCAACGTATTCCGTTGGCACATCAGCCTGACACGACCGGAGAGGGATTGGGCGCAGAGCCAACGGCTTAACGTGCTTTCCGAGGCACGGGGGTACATGACCGCAGACTTCCAGACTCCGAGCCGACACAACACACTTAGGTACAAATGTTAGGCCCGACCCGGAGATCGAACCTGGAACCTCTTGCGCACCCTTCGCTTTAACGTGCGACCCACTAACCACTGCGCCACCGTGGCAGTCATAGAGTTTTAGGATACGATACATTATATATAATGTATCGTATATATAAATGTTTGTTAAATCTTTATTAAATAAAATGGTGTTATAACCCTTATTAGGGTATGAATCAATAAAAAAATTCATTGGTTTTCGCTCTGATGCCATGACACAAGGTTCAAAATCTGGTGGTAACTATTTTCCCATTGCCCGATTAAGGGAATAAAACAGTGGTCATTCTTTTTTCCAAAATTTTGTATATTTTTTTTGTTTCAAATGTCAAAACTCTGAGTGATGTCCGCTCTGAGTTGATCTACTCCCTGCAGCTGAATTCTTACATCGAACCACACGCAAGCGATTGTCATTCCATTCTCATCATCTCGATGGATGGCGGTCGAATACTGTGCGTTTTTCGCGGAACTTTCTACCACGTACCTCAGTTTTGTGGAACAGTTTACCTATGGGAGTATTTCCCGACGGCTACGACTTAGGGACCTTCAAGAGAAGAGTGTACTCCTTTTTAAAAAGGCCGGCAACGCATTAGCGATCTCTCTATTTTCGCGGATGTTAATGGGCGGCGATGATTGCTTTCCATCAGGTGACTCGCTTGCTCGTTTGTCGCCTCTAGCATAAAAAAAAAACTGCTCTATATCACCGTTTTAGCTAGCAAAGGTAACGTTTATGAATAAAGCCCATAGTGATTGTTGCCATTATAGGTGATTATATTTTCCCACACCGCCGAGCTGATGGGAGAATCAATTATGCACAAAGATTTCATAAATCCAAATAGTTATTTCAATTTGAATTTTTTATCCTCTGAGCTCCAATGGTGGATAAAAAATTCTCAATTAACCTCCATTCACCGTGGGAAAGCCAAGTTTCGGCATGAATGGGCCGGTTCGACCGGATTGATACCATGGCCTCTACATAAAACCGGCGTGAAGCAGCACTGTGCTGTGTTTCGCTGCGTGAGTGAGGGTACCGGAAGCCCAATCCGGGGGAAAGGTGGTTTAAAGGTTGGCAGCGCACTTGTGACTCCATTGGTGTCGCGGGTGTCCATGGGCGGCGGCAATCGCTTACAATCACGTGATCCGTCTGGCTCGTCTGCAACATATCACATAAAAAAAAAACTTCTGCTTGCTCCAGTAAAACAAATAGGTGTACAAAATATAGTTAAATAAAAAAAAATGCATTAACGTAGTCTAATAAAATATTTTGTGTTTGATGCTCCAGTAATAAGCAACAACTTCCCGCAGCGGTATTCCGAACCGGTACGACCTTGCGATCTTCAAGAAACGAGCCTATACCTTCCTTAAAAGGCTAGCAACGCATCTCCACTCCCTCTGGTGTGGCTGATGTCACTGGGCGGGATCTGCTGGGCTGGATGCGATCACTTACTATCAGGTGACTCGCTTACTCGTTTGCCTCTCTTAATAAAAAAAATATGTGGATTCTTAGTAAACAACATTTTTTTGTTTATTGTTTGATTACATACCACAGACTCTAGGTCCGTGCTTTTGTTTGCTAGAAGTTACAGAGTTTGTTTTCTTGCTTATAGATATAAGACTGGATACCTAGGTCTCAACCAAAAGCCAAAGTTAGCCTACAGAAAATTTAGGAAGCTGATATTTACTACAAATAAGGGTTTGTTATACATACTTTCTGCCAGATGGATGTACAGAAAGTACCTATAATAAAGGAAACTAGATAAATAAGTTTTACATGCTTTATAATTCTGTTTCACTATATACCTTTTTGCTTATACTTCTATATATTACTTTCCAGCCTAATTTAGGTTTTATAAACCTCTAATAAATGTGTGGTAGACACATGAGACTCGTTAAAACATATACATTCAGGGTCGCAGTTACGTTCGTCAGGACCATAACGCATTCCCAAATAAACACAATGGTATTACGATTGAATTATTAAATGATTTGATTTCGAATATCGATTTGGCTAGAAGCTGTTATCCCTGGCAGCGAAGATTATAAAGTAATATAGGAACATTCTGACCTTCCTGTTGGATTCCTTCCTTGACCGGATTCCTATTTGGACACTGTACCTCCAGGACTATCTGTGGGGTTTTCCCTGGCAGTGGTGAGGCATCCAAGCTACGGCCTGCATACCATGCGGTCCCTTCCTTCCCCGGAGAACGATCAAATCATGGAAATTATCCCTCGGCCACGGTGAAACGATATGAATAACACAGAACAGTAATAATTTCTATTATAGATATGTTTATCCGCGCACAAAAATTACTTTCCATACATTAAGTTACTGATCTGTTTTCTTGCTAACTTAACAGTACCGCCGCTAGTCTAAGCTTAAGTGCTAGTTTTGTTTGTTTGAGAAGAGGCGGGTAGTAAACAACATTTCGCAGGTTACGCTTTATACTCACACAATTTGCTTCTCAGGCACATGATCAACGCTTCAATGTATTACATAAACTGGGTTTAACTCTAAGAATTTCCCGAGATTATCTTTGTCGATATAAAAGATTTCATAGCGAAAATGCTGAACAACGGGCTCCTAATCTTCTTTGTAATATACTGAGGTACGAAATTAAACCTCGGATGAAAAAATAATATTTATAATCTCGTACGTAGGGTAGACAAAAGGGCGCAGAGATGCGAAAAATTACAATATTAAAAGGTTAGGTACTTTATTATGTGGAGTTATTAAATCAGAAAAGATATTTCGCGTAAATGTGATCTTAATCATGCGATGTACGTAGTAGTTAAAGTAGTGCGAACCATATTGATTTGAAACAATTTGACACTTGAATTATCAAAACTATTTATTGTTCCTCGAAGAAATTTTTTTTTAAACAATTCTGTGCGTCCTGTGAAAAGTATTACAAGTCGACTTATATCGAATTTGATTTTCTTCTTGCTACTTCATCACAAAAAAAATCCTCTATTTTTCTATCTGATCAGACATGCAAAAAATCCTCCATTTTTCCGTCTGATCAGACAGAATAATAGAGAATATTTTTGTAATGAAGTAACAAGAAGAAAATCAAATTCGATATAAGTCGACTTGTACCACTTTTCACAGGACGCACAAAATCACTTTTCATATCATTGTCATTGCGATTTGACAGATATTGAAATGTCAAAGAATGTGGAATGTCTCTTAATGCCACATGACAAGAATAAAAAATGCGTATTTCCATTAAAAGGGTAATATTGGGCTATTTTTCTGACATGTTGAACTTACGTTTATTAGTATCTGGTCCCTGTAGAGGCCCCAGCAGTCTGCGTACACGCTGACTGTCAGGTCAAGTTGCGCGTGCGCACCCAGCACGCCGCTAGTGGGCGCCACCTCCACGCATACGCCAGAGTCTTGCACGTCCGGCGCCCACGCGTCTAGAATAATGGACAGAGATCATCTCAACTGGATTGTGGAATGGAATTGGAACAGAATTGTGGCAATAATAAATTAAATTACAGGGTATTACAATAGCTATGTTTTGTGTATACACCGTATTTTTTTATCGCTTACATCCCGAAACGCCCTGTTGGTCTAGTGGTTTAAGTAGCCGGGGCTAATTCTCAGTGTCCTGGGTTCGATTTCCGGGTCGAGCGAAAATTATGTTTCAAATTTTTTGAACGTAGCTCGGGTTTATGATCACCAATCCGCATTTGGCAAGCGTGGTCATAAGTCTAACCCCATCATAGCAGCGATAACTTGATTTCTATGATGGAGGCCTATGCCCTGAAGTGGGACAGCATATAGGCTGATACTACTACCTACATCCCGCAATCCCATAATAGGTATCGTGCATAAAGTCCATTTAGCATGTTAGATCATGTAAAAAAACTGCTGTTTCATACAAAATATAATATCCACCTGGCAATAATGTATGGAACAGCCGTTTTTTTTTTTGCTTGTTTTGTTGATGTTAATGGACTTTATTCGCGATACTCAGAGGTTTTCGGGATGTAAATGATAAAAAATTACGGTGTAAATGGAGTTGCAGTAAACAAATGAATAAATCATTTGTGCGTGTGTTCTATATTTTAAATTCTGACCGGATGGCGCAATTGGTAGTGACCCTGCCTCTTACGCCAAAGGTTGTGGGTTCGATCCCCACCCTGGACAAACATTCGTGCGATGAACACTTGTGTTTGTTCAGTGTCTGGGTGTAATATATGTATTTAAGTATATATTTGTGTTCCTCTGTTGTCTGATATCTGTAACACAAGTGCTTACGCTACTTAGTACGGAATCAGGTCAATGTATGAGATGTTGTGAGAATTATTATTAATATTATTATTAAATTAATGCTTTTTTCTGTGTATGTGGATGCTTTAATCGAAAAATAGATATTCATTCATTTATTCAACGTGTATTTCCCAATAGTGCTCAAAGCTTTTTCTTCATGGGTGAGTCACGCTTTGGCATGAATAGGCCAGCTAGCATTTAAATCAATTCGCGTCGCTAGTGTGCCTTACTTTTCGCCTTAAGGTGACGGTTACACCACCACACTAGCGAAGTCTATTTTTGAAATTATTTTGGTTATTTGTACCTGAGTTTTTCTATTTAATTTATTAAATTCATTAAATTCTCGTCAATTGAATTTATTAAATTCTCAGTGTCAAAGTCTAAAAGTTAGAAAGAAGTCTAGAAGTTGGCGGTCTTATACCACCGTGCCTGGAAAAATACGTTAAGCCGATTTTTAACAATTTCGGTTTCAAACACTTGGTTTATTTCTGTCATAATTGAGCACTACTTTTTGGTCTATTAAAGTTAAGTATGTTGATTAAATAAATTCTAAAGGTCTTATTCATAAATTTTTGTTCTGCTCGTCTGCCTCATATATATTTTTTTAATCAGCCTATAAACTGTATGATGGGATTAGGCTTAATCACCACGCTTGCCAAATGCGGTTTGGTGATCGCAAACCTGAGTTATGTCCGAAAAATTCGAAAACTACTTTTCGCTCGACCCGGGAATCGAACCCAGGACCCTGAGATCACGGCCCGGTACTTAAACCACTAGACCAACAGGGCGTATTGAACATTTATGAATAAAGCCCTAAGTGTTTGCCTGGGCAGTAGAGCTCCGAAAGTAGATCCGGTTCGGTAATTTATAATTAAATCAATTGGCGTCGCTAGTACGCCTTAGAGGAAACAATCAGGAAAAAGACTGACAAAATCTTTATTAACAAGATCAGCGTGATTGATGTGTAGGGATGCGTAATCCATCAACGTTTGATTACGGAAATGGTGGTACAATAAATACGCACTTTTATGTGTATTGAGGAAGATCGACGGCTTTTGCAGCTACTCGTAGTGTTAGTGGACAGCCAGAGCTTCGCTTACGTTAAAAGAAAAGATTTTTCAAAACACATTTTACCCTGTTATTTGGTCACTGTCTTCGCTGGCTTGGCCAACTCGAAAGATTGGAAGAGGATCGTCTCGTGAAGAGAATATACCAGGGCCGACCGGTGGGCCCACGCCCAGTTGACCGACCTAGGTTTCGCTGGGAAAACGTCATCGAGACCTGCGAGAACTTCAGGTCAATGGCTCGCAATAAGTAGTGCAAGATCGACCAAAGTGGCGCTCTCGTTTCGGAGGCCAAGCCTCGGTTCGGGTCGCTGAGCCAGCGAAGTAAGTAAGTATTATGTTGATTACTATTAACAGCTCTGCAGTGCATTCCCTCGGCCTTCCTTAATATGGCGACGAGGGGGCGCCGCTGTGGTTTTAGCTGTCATGCCTCTGGCATTTCCACAGAGACAACAAAAAAAGTATTGCAGCTATACAACACGATTAGTTTCATTCTAATCCGTTCAGTAATTTCTGAGATTAGCGCGAACAAAGAGACACGCAAAAGTATGTTAAATGCTATAACGTATTTTTTCAAGTGGCATCAGGGGCGAAATTCTCGTGCTTGTGATATTCATCGAATATCGATATAAAACATTTTTTGTATGGTTTTTATGCGATATCCGCCATGTTTTCATGTCAAAAATTGGGCGCCTGTTCCGTCTGTAATTTGCTATTAGTAATTGTTGTATGGTACGGTTAGTTGACTCCTACTCCATAAACACAAGTGCTTTGCAAACCTTTTTCCTTTATTTGACAAAGGTAATTAATTCCATGCGATTTAATTTCGAGTGCGCGAAATTGATCCGTTAGGTGACAACAAAATTGTATTTTGTTTTCGTACAAATGTTAGATTTGCTCTCTATCAGTTTCCATATTTTTTTGCTGTCGTATATTCCAGGATGCAAACTCTGTTATTATTTAATATTTTGACTAGTATCAGTTTTATTTGTCTATTCAGTTTTCATATTCTAGTATAACACTAGCAAAGTAAAAATACAACATTTCTTCATTTACATTAGGCTTGAACACAGCATTTACAAACCGTCATACATGTAAGTAATTTAAAACTATTTATAAGTACTTGCGTATAATTTACATGTCAAAATATTATATGTTGATACATAAAATATACTAAAAATAAATACCCAAACATAATGCGATTCTCCCACCGGTTCGTAAAGTTGTTTCTGCGCGAAGAGATCCAGCATGAAACTCTCTAGTTACTCTTTTTAATCATCGAAATTTCATAAAATGTTGTCTCATCCTCATACCAAGTCATATAGTTTAATTGTAACACAAAATAAATTGAAGGAAATAATAAAATAAATACTATGAGGTAAACCGTAGCAGACCAGTCCCCAAATGTGGCACCTGTTCATAATATGACGTATGTGTCAGCCATCATTCATTCACTCAACCAAATTAGAGGGAATGCAATGACCCGCCACATAGCGCCATCACCTCAGAGACAATTGAGTGAGCTTGATTACTTAGGTTCCCCTCGTAGGTCACAAAGAGTAGTAGTAGTAACAAATGAATCACATTTTCGCATTTGTTTTAAGTAGCACGTTTACAGTAATGTTCTACAACTGATTCTGCTACGACGGCCCATCTCAATGATCAGCCACGTACCCATATATCTACATCTATTACATTAGTGCACAAGTGTGAGCGCATACACAAGTGCTCTATCTATTACCTTACGCTCATATTCAGGCGGAATACCATTGTTCCACGACGGGCTACAGAAATGAATGGTTTAACGTTCTTTTTAAGGTCTATTTTTTATGTTGATGGCGACTTGAAACGAGCAAGTGAGGCACCTGATGGACATCAACGCCACCCATGAACATCTTCCAAATCAAAGAGATCGCTAATGCGTCGCCGAACTTTTAAAAGGAGTACGCTCTTCTCTTGAGCTAAAAAATAAAGGATAATAACAGAGACTAAGATCTGTAAACTATATGCAATAAAATGTGTCTATCTATTTATAATATCTTTATATTTAAACAATCAGAACTTACAAAAATAAATTCCACTTTTCGCTTTGTATTAAATGCCACGTTTTATAAGATGTCACCGGCAACAGGCTGTCTCTTCTCTCTCGACGTAGCTATATGGGAACACATTGTGTCTCGCGTGCGACTCGCAAGCTATTTACTACCCAATAACTCGGAAGACTACGCTTATCTCTGACTGCAGGTGAGCACCGCGCGTATGGCTCACACGATAAATCTGCGACTTTTTTTTATTTAATAGGTGACAGACTAGTAGATTACAAACATTAGGGTGCGTAAAGATCTCACGAAAGCGCCGTGAATGCTCAACTCGCGAGCCACTCACGGGCTGCTGCCCTCGTTCATTGTAGGTACATGTGCCACTGCAGCGCCGCTCGCGTTTTCTGTGAGGCCGTGGTATCACTCTAATTGAGCTTGCTAAATCATGCCAAAGCGTGGCTCTTTTGACTTATTGTAATTACAATGACACGACTGCCGGCTGATCTTCGACAAATACCGTGGGAAAACCACGCTTCAGCATGAATGGGCCGGCTCGACCGGAGTGTTACCACGGCTTCACAGAAAACCGGCAGGTTGGCAGCGCACTTGTGATGCCACTAGTGTCACGGGTGTCCATGGGCGGCGGCAATCGCTCACCATCATTCAGGTGATCCGTCTGCCCATCTGCCACCTATGACATAAAAAAATCTAAAGTAAACAAATCTTGAATCATGAATTCATAAGGCGAGCGTAGTGCGACACCTGGAATCACATACTGAGATGAGAGAAACAGAAATCCTTCTAAAAAAGTTATTTGCTTTCAAAGTCAAAATTTAATTGTGTAACTGCAAACAGTGGTCATGAGGCAGGTAAACTGTGGTTCGTAAGAGACGGTCACTAACGAAGGCTGACAATCGACGTACACCCCTCCCCCCCCCCCCCCCTTCCCACAACCCAATTTCTTGATTAACGTCCCTTTGTATGAGACGGTTCGCGGTGCGACCATCCACGGCTGCATCCGAACTAACTACGTACCTATAGTGTACTGCCGTCCTTTAATTAGAACCCCGTTAAACCCCAATTAACTAATACAAGGTTAGTCCTTTATTCATCTGCTCTGACGTGAAGTGAGTGCTCTGACGAGCTGTTTAATATACCAGAGCCATCATTTTACAATCGCACGACTAGACTACGCGGTAAACTCCACCCATACTATTTGGAACTTAATCCCTTTCAGTACGCTTCGTTTCCAGCGCGAAAAAAACATTTTTCCCACGCTCGTACGAACTCTGGAATGAGCTTCCAGCCGCGGTGTTCCCTGATCGCTATGATACCTCGTTTAAAAAAGGGCATGTCCTTTTTTAAACGAGGTTTGAAAATCTTCTTACACGGTAGGCAGCGGCATGCCTGTGCTCCGGCATTGTAGATGTCTATGAGCGGCGGTTAGCATTTACAATCAGATTAATCAAATAATTCTTTATTTGCATAGGCTTGTACAGTCAACTCCAAAAACATGTATACACTTTAGGACGTTGTCACAATATATAATATAAGAATGTAGACCTCTACTTTCTTATAGGTAAGTATTGTGACGACCCGTTTGGAACAGTGGTGGTGAACGCTACCTTTGGTCCAAGGGTTGCGGGTTCGATCCCCGCACAGTACAAACATTTGTGTGCATGAACATGTTTGTTTGTATTGGTCTGGGTGTTTCCTATGTATTATAAGTATGTATTTACAAAAGAAAAAGTATTATATGTAGGTATTTATTTGAAATCCCACTGTTGATACTGATATCCGTAACACAGGTGCTTGGGCTACCTATCTCGGAGTTAGATCAATGTATGTGATGTTGTGAAATATTTGAAAAAAAAAAAAAGGTGTATACATATTTTTGGAGTTGACTGTACACGGCACTTACAAATCGTCATATATTTGAATGATTTAAGACTATTTATAAGTACTTATGTAATAATTTACATGTTAATACATATATATGTTGATACATAAAATCTACTAAAAAAGTAAATAAACATAATGCGATTCTACCACCGGCTCGGAAAGTTGTTTCTGGTCGAGATGATCCGGCAAGAAACTCGCCAGTTACTCTTTTTAATCGCCAAATAGGCCGCATGCTAGTTTTCGCAATAAAAAAACATTTACATAATACGTTTTTTCGTTTTTCTACATAATTACCTCTTGGGGTTATCGTAGCGTAGCGCCGGCAGTGTATGTTACTAATGTTTTTATGATTTTACTGTGTCATCATATTATTATATCAGTGTGTCTTTCCCGACTGCGTCTGAAGCTGATGCTTTGGATCCTAGGGAACGCTGAGACCATGATTCAGAATTTGTTAGGTCCGGTAATAAAGATAAAGCGATGCCATCGGAACTTTGCAACTCTCAGACAGGGGAACCAGGCCAACTAGGTCTTGGTTACACTTCAAAATCATAATTTTTTATACTACATCGGTGGCAAACAAGCGTCCGGCTCTCCATACTTTTTGGTACTTTAAAAATCTGTGTGTTAAGATTTTTAATTTAAAAATCTGTGTTTTAAGATTTTTAATTTAAAAATCTGTGTGTTAAGTTCTTTTTTGAAGAACCTCACACTGTAGCCCCTAAGAAAAACCCCCTGTAGCCCCTAACCTTTTGAGAAACTTTTAAATTTAATGTTTAAGTTTTTCCGTCATCAGTAAAAGTTAACAAACCAGTAAAGTATAACACGGTGCATTAAGTTATCTTACATCTTAAATTAGAAATGAATTATTTAAGTTCCAAAAATTACATCTTATTTATAGCATTGTTTACCGCAATAAAATTCTGATAAGTATGTTTAATGTTTAAAAGGTCGCCACTCAGCATCTGCCACGTACACGCGATATCCCCGTGGCGCTGGTATTCTGCTGATTTCATGACAAAGATCGACTCTTGCAATCGTATCACAATGATCAGTGTGCTAATTGTTATAAGACGATTGAAAAGTCACCCTTAAGTCTAATTACATTATGTACTTATTTTGGTTTATCCCGTTTGTCATTAGCTTCTATTTCCCAGTATGATAATAAGCGAAACTGGGTTGATATATTTATTTGTATGATAATGAGAAGCGTGTCTTCCCATACAAATTGACGCATCACCATTTACCATCCACATTCTTATCTACAAAAACCAAACGCCATGTCGCCATGCTTCACCGTCGTATTTTATGGGAGACCCCTAAACATTTCCATGGAATATCGATAAATTAATCAACTAATGGCATCGAATTGTCACAACAAGAGGACAAGAAGAATTGTCACGATGTTTGTTTGTTGCCATCTAGTGGTATTATTGTAAATTGAAATAACTTGTTTCTTTCTGATATTATTTGCAGGTCTGGTAACAAGTTGACTACAGCTACTGGGATACTCTTAATTCAAGACATTTATGTATCAAATGTATTTATGCAAATAAAATTATAGTTTGTTTAGTTTTTTTTTATGTGCGTTTTTCTACCATTAGCTCGGTATTGCGGTCAAAATCATCGTAAGGAAACTCATACCTTTTGAACCTTCTGAAACGTGTAACCATGATTTCGTTGGTGGGGTTCCCTGGTTAAAAGGGTTCCGTAGGTGAGACGGTAGTCGTTTCATTGTAATGATCAGACTCGCCAAATCCTAAATCATGGTCTAATTGTACGCAACCGGGGGTGCAATTTATTAAATTAGAATCTTTTTTTTTTAAACTCAAACTCCAATTTTAATAATTCTTTATTTGCATAGGCTTGTACACAGCACTTAGAAATCGTCTTACATTTAAGTAATTTAAAACTATTTATAAGTACACTAGACTGCGCCCGCGGCGTTACTCACGCAGTTTTAATCTTTATTACAAAAGTCTTCATTCAAACTTTAAACCCGTGCAACTACCCCATAGGGGTTGAAAATTCAATTCATATGTTGATATATAATTAAAAAAAATACAAAAATAATAGAAAAAACATAATGCAATTCTACCTCCGGCTCAGAAAGTTGTTTCTGGTCGAGAAGATACGGCAAAAAACTCGACAGTTACTCTTTTTAATCACCAAATTTTCATACAATGTTGTATTATCCTCATACCAAGTCATAAAGTTTAATTGTAACATAAAATAAAACTAACGAAATAATAAAATTAATATTATGAGGTAAACCGAAGAAGACCAGTCCCCAAAGGTCGCACCTGTTCACATTGTGACGTATGTGTCAGCCATCATTTCATTCAACCATATTAGAAGGAATGCAATGACCCGCCACGTAACGCCACCACCTCAGAGACCTTTGAGTCAGCATGACTACTTAGGGTCCCCTCATATGTCACAGTAGTATTAGTAGGTAGCAATACGTACAATGCACATAGATTAGAAAAACAAATATAGGGCATGCCCGGGTTCGAAAAATACATGTCGTTATCCACTGAACTGTATCGCTATTATAACGTAAACTCAACTACCTTATTCAAACTGCCACGGAGCTAAATAAAAAAAAAACGGCTTAGCTCCATTACCCGGTACCGAACAAAGGGTGACTGTCAACAATAACAGGGACAAACTGACGAAACAAAGTTTCTTTAGGAGTTAATTGGGACCCGTGAGTGACACTAGTGATGTGACCCGGAGTATATTTATTGTCACTCAAGTCACTTTATCACTCACTCGAAGAAAGACAGAGCCACGATTCGGTATGTATGGGCCGGCCCGATAGAAGTGATACCATGACTTGCATAAAACTGACGTGCTATGTTTTGCTGAGTGAGTGAGTGAGGCTTGTGTCCTAATTTTTTCTCTCGTTGGTAATATAAGAATCCCTCAAAAGTGATAACATCGGTGAAATAATGGATTTGTTAGCTTGAAAACTCTTAGAGATAGGACAAATCGCTTAAAATAAACTTGCCCAAAACGCTCCATGCAAACAGCGACGCGAGGCGTGACGTCAGCCCTCACTAGTGTGTGCGCATCGCGAGATAGCTTTATTCGATAGCTATATGAAATAGTGCGTTAATGAAAACGGCGTCTTAACAAAAGTTGCTATAAATTTAATAAAATATCGATTGCTATATAAATATTTCGTAAATTTAAAACTTAAAATTTACTTGCCTATCTTTGCCTTTGAGGGCTCATTACAAAAATAATACATAAGGTTTCAAGCTGAAATTATGTATATGTACGGGCAAGCCACCGTACATACCCACTAACTTAATGCTAACGCTGCAACCTACATTTGGATGCACGAAAAAAATGACAAACAAAAAACTTGACAGCGCATTAATACTCATTCATGTATTACATACCGCTACACCAAGTGAACTCCCACCTGATGTAGCAGGTTTCCATGGGCGGTGGAAATCGCTTGCCATCTGGTGATCCGTCTGCTTTTCTGCCACCTAACACAAAAAGTAAACATCATTATTTCAAGAATGCCGTTGCGTCTGAGCACAGGGTATGCTGGACCATGTCATTTTATGCGATAGGTGGCAGACGAGCAGATGATCAGAAAATCTCCTGTTAGTTAGCAATTGCCGTCGCTCATGGCTACAGTGGTAATAGTAGAGTCACAATGCCGCTGCCAATCTTTTTCCTTTCCCACTGAGTTGACATTGTACCCCCACGATAACTCATATATTATAAGGTATAATTTGCTTTTAAAAAAATCTTACATTGGCAAATTTTAATTCAAATTTCAACGTTAGACCCATGGGTAAGTAGAAATTAAAAAAATCAATAACTTATGAGTAGGGTAATCAAAAAAATTAATGTATTTCCTTATTTTACTCGCTGTCACTTCCTCGCACTCCACTTATCAGTGACGTCACTTTCTTTTTCATGAGAGTTTGAAAGCCTTCTATTCCAAATGCAAATTACATACGAGTGGAGCTGCGTCCACTAGTTTACAAATATTCCTCGATGTCACTTGAGTAAATGAAAATGGAGTAAGCCACGTCACTAGTCCCCCACGGCCCGGTGTAATGGCATTGGAGTGTTACGTGGGAATGTAAAAGTGGGTTTGAGGTGTGGCCACGGGACACGACGTGGGATACTGCTTGACGAAAATAAAAATTTGACCACAGAACATAAACACTAAATTTCATTCATATTTTCGTATACATTAAATAAAGTATTGCGATAACGTGTCTCTCTAAACACTTGACATTGGCGGAATCACACGTGCGGCGGTCACCGCGCGCGGGTTTAGGACCACAAAAAAAAAAAAAATAAAGTATTGCGTAAAGCAAACTTACAATGTCCGAGTTTTTAATGACTCTTTTATGATAAATCACCACTATTTTTTTGTACATTTACCATTTCTGCTCAACTATATTAAGCAACAAAAAAATCAGCTGTTCTATACAAAATAGAACATCCACCCGTCAATAAGTATGGAACAGCTGATTTATTATTGTCTATCTCATGCTACCTAAATGTACCTTATTTACGCTGAGGTTTTCAGGATGTTAACAATAAAAAATAAAAGTATATTAAGTGCAAATTGGTATTTCGTTTTTTACCCTTCCCCAAGCTGGACCTTTTACTTTTGAGTGCAGCTAAATCCATTTAAAAATCCTATTAGAATCAAATTTATTTCTTACTTTTCAGTTTGCTTTAAAACGCAGCATCCGTATGTGTTTAATTTATTATAACAATTTTTTTTATATTTAATGGGTTTGCACTTGACTTCATTTCACCTGATGAAAAGTGACAATAAGGTCTAAGATGTAGCGTGCTTACCCAGAAGAAGCCTATTCACTCTCGACTTAAAGACGCCCAAATTGTAGCTGTCTGGGAATACAGAAGCCGGCAAGTTGTTTCATTCCTTAGCAGTTCGTACCAAGAAAGAAGAAGCGAAACGCTTAGTACGAGCTGGTGAAACTTGCACAGTGTAAGGGTGGATTCCTGTCGTCTTCCGTAATGTCCGGTGGTAGAAAGGAGAAGGTGGTATCAGGTTGTGAAGCTCATTCGAACACACTCCAAAATGCATCCTATAAAAAACCGATAGACAGGCCACTCTACGGCCGTGATTTTTTATTTAACTATATGATTCAGGGAGGCAAAGTTAAGCCTTAAATTAGATAGACTATCAGGTTTCCTCATCATAAAATTGATAATATCACAAACACGGAAGAGCACCTCATTAGCATCGTGCCTCTCGCTCTCACGTATCTAAACTTCCAAGTCTAATTTACCCCTTCTTTATGAGGCAATAATTTAAGAAACCGAACTCTGTACAAAGGGTTTCGACATAAATTGTCGATTTATTTGCATAATTGCTATAATTTGGTGGCGTGGAGGTTGCGTTCCGGTTATAACGGCTATAACTCAAATTCGAGGGGTCCGCATCTAATGGTACATATCATGACCTTGATTGTCAAGGCATCATCATCATCATCACAACTGAAAACTTATAACCCGAACCTCTTTTTTAAAAAAAACATTGGTACGTGCTTTTTTAAAAAAGAGGTTCTCAGAGCTTCAAAGTCTCTGATTTGTAACATCACTCAATAATAACAAAAAAAAAATACCCAACCTCTTGCAATGGTTTTTTTACACTACACTGGAAAAATGAGCAGCCAGCACAGCTGGTGGCATTTAGTTATGACCACCACACCTTAATCATTACAGAAATACAGAAATATTAATCAGTAGCATTGTGCTGTTTCGCTGCGTGAGTGAGGGTACCGGAGGCCCAATCTGGGGGAAAGGGGAATATAAAGGTCGGCAGCGCACTTGTGACTCCACTGGTGTCGCGGGTGTCCATGGGTGGTGGCAATCGCTTACCATAAGGTGATCCGTCTGCTCGTCACCTATCACATAAAAAAAAGACGCATCGCTGGCGCTCAAAGAAGGAATCCGGGGCCATCTACTTTCCAACTTAAAAAGAATTATCTAAATAGGTTCATACAAAAATACATGTCGAATTGAGAAGTCGGTTAAAATAAAAAAAAGCCGGTTGGACGATATTACCAAAATCGATTTTTTTTCTTTTTGTGATTCTAACGAAAGTTAATTTCATCATCAGCCCATTTAAGTTAAGGGGCACGGGCCTCCCTCAATCACATGAGAGGTAATTGCCATACTCACCACGCTTGGCAGACGGGTTGGCGAGGGTTTTGATATGAATGCAGAGTTTTCCTTCTCTGGGTGCTGATGATTATGCCAGCAGCTTTACCTTAGTCGCCTTTTACGACACCTCGGTAAGAGTGAGGGTGGCCTATTCTACTCTGCCGGAGACCACACGGCACGGAAAGTTAATTTATGATTATTATATAGACATCACTGTTTCACAGCTTTTTGTTATTTGGCTTTCAAAAACATTTTAATTCATATTCAAAATAGCGCGTTTTTTTTTCTGAATGGCGGTTAATTTGCGCTACCAAATTATGAGAAAATTGTTTTATATCTCTAAAAATTCCGGATAGTACATTTTTTCCATAAGAATGCAAGGACAATAACATAATTATATCTGTAATATGAAATAAGGACGATTCCAGGGCTTCTTATACAAAAGAAATAGGAACAAAGTTGGAGACATATTTAGTTCCCAAATGGTCATAATATTTCATAATGGTCTTTCTAAAAATACTTAACAGACAAGGGCAATATGTTAGCCACCTAAAAAAAAATATACGCTTATATATATTTCGAGATATTAGGATCCATATATATTACTTGGGGTACATTTAACTAGATATCACAAAAACATTTGGGATTCCTACCTAAATGGCTAGCATCCGATTAATAAAAGTTGACTTCGTACTTTGATTTTCGCAGAAATTCTTTTCAAGGGCGTTTCTTGTCCTTTCAAACTGCAATTACGTCCTGCGGGTGATTACCCTTCATTCT
Source organism: Marasmia exigua (assembly GCA_019059595.1). Taxonomy (NCBI): domain Eukaryota; kingdom Metazoa; phylum Arthropoda; class Insecta; order Lepidoptera; family Crambidae; genus Marasmia; species Marasmia exigua. The sequence goes on from CM032472.1 coordinate 387,620, forward strand.
GCATTTCCTTAGGCCTTTTTAAACTTTTTCTCTAAGCGTGAAAGCGGGCTTCCGTTTATTCGGCGGAATTCTTTGTGCGCGCAGCTTTTGTGGAGATTTCTAACAGGAGTGCGGGAACTAGCCGCTTGTAAAAGTTGGGATTGTGAAAGTGTCGCCTAAAAATTCCCGGAAATGTTTTAAATGTTGAAAAGACATAAAAACGGCTTATGGCAGGGCCTTCGACAGTCTTACAAAAGTAGTAGTTCATCTTTAATAGGGAATTCTACAACAATATTAAATAAAGAAAAATTAACGACAAACGATGGCCCATCAACCACTGACCCCTCATAAATAGATAAATAGACACTCTTTACTGCAGAACATACAAAACTTAAAGCTAGACAGATAGAGAGATACATTCAAGTATATATAAAATAAATAAAATAAATATTTCACAACAAAAAAAACTACAAAAATATTCAAAAAGAAACTACACAAATGGCTGACTGAAAAAAAATTCTATAGTATAAAAAAAATCTTTAACAAGTGATATTGACATTTCATAATATAAATATTGGCATTTAATACAATTTTGTAATACAATTTTTAGTTTTCATTCTTCATTCTATTTTCTTATTAATATATAATATTTGTATGCTATGTAACTAGCAAGACACGAGATGTAATAATGTAATTTCCACCATGTACCTATATAAACCGTGTTTTATGAAAATAAATATCTTGAATCTTAAATCTTGAACATTTATACATGGTTCTGACCCCGAGATAGGTAGATCAAGCACCTGTGTTACGGATATAAGAATCAACAGTGTGATTACAATAATATATACATATAATGTTTTTCTTTTGTAAAAGATACTTAAAATACATAGAAAATACCCAGATGAAGTAAATAAATAAATAAAAAATAAATAAAACTTTATTGCAAAATCATTAGAAGAACATGATACTTGTAATCTACTTTTACAAGGTATCAATTTTAAGTTTACTGATCGATACAAACAGCCATGTTCAAATGTTTAATATAAAAATAATGCACAAATATATGATACATTTGAGATGGATACATATATACAGAGATGCAAAGTACAATTTAGGCGGTCTTATCGCTGCGAGCGATCTCTACTAGACAATCTTCCGGGTAAAAACACATTAGATAGAAGAGGGTGGTGGCCTCATCTTAGAGTGTAATTCCTGGTTACGTCCAAAGCTTCGGAGGCTTCGGGGCCCGGGACACGCTGCATTTCCCAGCAACTACACGGAAATTTAGTAATAATCTTTTCTTAATAACATCCTTCAGAATGCTTATTGAGGTACTTGTGCATGTCAAATTTTAATTTAAAATTAAAATTAAACAATTTACACAATAAAAAAGACGATCTTAAAATATAAACAGATTCATTAATTACAATTATTTCATTAGTAGATTAAATTCAATTCAATTTATTCAGATAATAATTTTACACAAATAATACATTATGTAAACCTATTACAATAAGGTCAGAAATAAATACAAATGCCTGAACTCGGCGAACCTGTTTCTCAGGCTAGAAAGTTAAAACATAACAGTAAGAACTCATAAATAATCACAAAAATATTTATCTAAGAGAATACAAAGTAGAAAATAATAATTTTATAGCAATCTTTTGCAATTTATTCTTAAGTACCAGCTCATGTCGAATCAAGCACTTACAAATTTCGTCAACTTAGTAACGCGTTCAGTGGTCTAATTGGTAGAAAATTCACCCGGATTGTGGAAGGTGTGGGTTCGAGTCTCGCCTGAACGCGAGATGAATTTTTTAAGTGTGTTATTTACTTAATAGTTTCATTGTTTCAATAGGCACAAATTGGCATGCAAATCCTTTCTGAATAATGACCTTTTTATGTTCATAACAAGGGGCAGACGAGCAGACGCATCATCTGATGGTAAGCAAATGCAGCCGCCCATGGTGTCGCCAGACTAGTGGAGTTTCAAGTGCGCTTCTAATGTTTAAATTCCACATACCTGCAGTTAGCGTCCTGTTCCGTCGTCGGGGCCAGTTCCTCACAGTAGCTGACCAGCGAGTAGTCTTCACCGAAACGTTGGTCACCTTGATTCTACGGGATCTCACTGTTACAATAAAACCAAACTTTAAAAGTATTGTTCTAAGGTTGGTTTTAGAGTAAGAAGGCAACCATGAAAGCCTTGCCTTATTTTCTGTGCAGATTTAAGCTTGAACAGCCAAACACCATAACATAAACGGATAAATGGAAGAAGCTTTACGTCGAAGAGAACCCACCTAATTCGTTTTGAGTGTTCTTTTGATAAAAGTTGTCATCGATCCGTCTAACTCCCCGTGGAGGTTCCATTACGTTTGCTAGTATTGTCTTCCTTTCTTTTTAAGAGACGTACAGTGACGTGAAAAGATTGGTCCTTTTATTCGAAAAATGTGCCGAGTTATTAGTTTTTTTATGTGATAGGTGGCAGACGAGCAGACGGACAGGACCAACTGATGGTAAGCGATCGCCGCCGTCTATGGACATTCGCGATACCAGTGCAGTCACAAGTGCGCTGCCGACCTTTAAACCCCCCTTTCCCCCGGATTCGCCTCCGGTACCCTCACTCGCGCAGCGAGACACAGCACAATGCTGCTTCACGCCGGTTTTCTGTGACGCCGTGGTATCACTCCGGTCGAGCCAGCCCATTCATACCGAATCGTGGCTCTCCCACGGTAGTAGACTAAGTATTCTCTATTTCGGATTCGTACCTACGATCTCCAGTTAATCCCCAGATCACTTCGTTTACTATTTAACATACCTATTGAGAAAATTTCGTCGATTGATCATACAAAATACTAGTTTAAACATGGCGCGAGCCAGTCAGCTTGCCGAGTTTCAACAGAAGCTACTCGTCACAAAATAAAAATTATTAGTTCAATTATTTTCTGACTACAGTGACTGTACTGCCTGGATACATGCTTATAATACATAGAAAACATCCAGACCGATACAAACAGACATAGTTTTTTAGATTTTCGCGTTGCATTATAACTATAATGTATCAATACGGGAATTAACACGATATTTATTATGTGAAACAACATCACATCATCATCATCGACATGGAATCCAGTAATTAACAAGTGCAAACCCCGTGCTAGGCCGTTACTAACGTAAACAAACACCGATACTGTTAGTGTAGTGTGTCGGAGTAGCTTCACTGACAATTCATCTAGTGGCGAATTAATATCAAAAATTGTGAGGATGTCCGAAGATTCACAGCCCGGCCCCAGCAGACGACGCCGTGCTCCGCCAGTCCGCTCGTGACCACGGCTGCTGTAACGTAGCCGAAACGTCGAGCCAAATATGTGAGTACACAATGTTGTTTCACATAATAAATATCGTGTTAATCCCCGTATTGGTACATTATAGTTACAAACAGACATCTTCATGCACACAAATGTTTGTACTGTGCGAGGATCGAACCCGTATCCCCTGGACCAAAGGTAGCGTTCACTACCACTCGAAATGAGTCATCAAATAGACACGAGCGCATGCACCAACACGAGGGGTAGCGTTGGCTCTAAAATACCTGCTGTCGAATTTCTCTAGCGCTCTACTCCCATCAAATTGGAACTGATTTACACACGAATGTGCGGTAGTCTATGACTAGACGCTTCACTAGACAGCCCCTAATTCAAAGTCCACATAAAGTGTGAAATCCGTTTCCTGCAGCGGTATTTCACGACTAAAACTACGATATTTTAGACTTCAATAAATCAAAGAGTCTCTTTGGCGGATAAATCGGAAAAAATGGTATTTGCCAGAGAACCGGAGACATCGACATTGCGATTAGCGATTGGCGGCGGCAGTGGCATAATAAATATTAATAAAATAATATTAAAATAAATATAGAGGGTTGCGGGTTCATTCCCCGCACAATACAAACATTTGTGTGCATGAACATGTTTGTTTGTATTGGTCTGGGTGTTTCCTATGTATTATAAGTATGTATTTACAAAAGAAAAGTATTATGTGTATATATTTGTAATCCCGCTGTTGATTCTGATATCCGTAACACAGGTGCTCGAGCTACCTATCCCGGAGTCAGATCAATGTATGTGATGTCGTGAAATATTTATTATTTATAGATACTCTTTATTGCACAACATAAAAAAACTTAAAACGATGTATACAGAGATACAATGTGCAATTTAGGAGGTTTTATCGCTAGGAAAAATCTTTACTTTAATTTACATGAAAATGGAAATTTACCAGACAACCTTCAGGTAAAGGACATTCGATAGAAGAGGAGAAAGATAATTTTATATCAGTACACTAAAATTGGTAGATTTAAGTAAAAATAAAAAAAAATCTCAACGATTAGCTACGTTGCCAGGCTATTTATATTATAATGCTTAAGTGTGTGCGCAAACACAAGTGCACTCTCTATTCCTTTACCCTGATATTAAGCTGAGACAATATTGTGACACAACCACAGACTAATCAACCACAGGACCAACGGCTTAACGTGCTTTTCGAGGCACGGGGGAAAAATCGGCCAGCTCCCAGAATCCATCCATTCCAGAAAGCCATCGGGCAACACTGAGAATTTAATCAAGATAACTTCGAGGCAATAAAAATATAATTCTAAATTCAAACGAAGCGGGAAGAAGTATCTCGCGGGCCAGTATGGCGGTACCAACGGAGGTGCCTTGACATCGCTTCCGTTGTAATTGCAACTTGGGATCTTCTCTTGCTTACCATCAGGCTGAGGAGAGCCAATATACTGTGCCTTTATATATAAATATAAATGTAATAATGTACAGCAGTATTAGAGGGAAGATGTTACGTAAGTACCTGTCCTGAGAGGCATTTTCTTGAACTGTAGACAAAAAGGCTCCGGGTAGTCAGGAAGCACCGGCTTCGTATTCTTGTCACACCCACAGACTCGAGTCAAAGGTGGTGGCTCCCATACTACAACAAAATATTTTACAAATCTACACCCGAAAACGGAAAATAGGTATCATGAATAAAGTCCATTTAGCATGTTAGATCAACAAAATAAGCGAAAATAATTAGCTGTTCTTTTCAATTAGTATATATAATATACCTATAATGAGGGTTTCGGGAGGTGAATGAAAAAAAAATGATGGTGTATACTATTTCATCATCATCATCACTTCAGCCAATAGACGTCCACTGCTGGACATAGGCCTCCCCCAAAGATCTCTACACAGATCGGTCCTGCGCCGCCCGCATCCATTGGATTCCCGCGACCTTCACCAGATCGTCGGTCCACATTGTGGGGGCGGCACCTGCCACGGCTGTGACTTCCTGTACGTGGCCTCCACTCGAGGACCTCCGTCCTCCATTCCAACGGCCGTCTGTTCTCCTCGCTATGTGCCCTGCCCATTGCCACTTGAGGCATGCAATGTTTGGGCTATGTCTGTGACTTTAGTTGTCCTGCGGATCTCATCATTTCTGATACGATCACGCAAGGAGACTCCGAGCATAGCCCTTTCCATTGCTCTCTGGGTGACTGTAAGCCTCCTTTATCGGCACATTGTAAGCGGCCACGTCTCGGTTCCGTATTTCATCACTGGCAACACACACTCATTGAAGACTTTCGTCTTGAGATCCTGCAGTAGATATGCTGAAAATATGCTACGTAGCTTCCCGAACGCTGCCAAATAGGCAGATAGATTAAAAAAAAACTATGGTGCATGATGAGATTCACACCAACGACATTCCATTTGGAAGACGTTCGTTCTTTCCCATCGACCTATGCTCAACTCAAAACCCCGTGGACACGGGGTAGTGTAGACGGCGCCAGTTTGAGGTACAGAGAAGCAGAAACAAAATTGCATAGGCTTGTACACAGCACTTACAATTTGTCATACATTTAAGTAATTTTAAACAATTTTTTTTATATATATTAAATTCCATGAACACTAGATCCGTGCCTTTTTTGCTTATTCTTTTTTAAGAGTCACAAAATTTTAACATTTTCTCCGTGATAAAATAAATTAAAATAGATTACAATAGCTTAAGTGTAGGCAGTCATGCTTGGTTGTTGTTAGTAGGTATTTAAAACTATTTATAAGTGCATTATGTATGATTTATGCAATATATATGTTGATACACAAAAAATACAAAAAAAAATAATAAAAAACGCGATTCTACCTCCAGCTCGAAAAATTGTTTATGGTCGAGATCTCGCCAGTTTTACATCGCCTAACTTTCATACATGTTGTATCATCCTCATACCAAGTCATACAGTTTAATTGTTATAAAAAACAAAATGAACTTAATAATAAAATTAATATAATGAGGTAAACGGAAGAAGACCAGTCCCCAAAGGTGGCACCTGTTCACAAGTATGACGGTACGTGTCCGCCATCATCTCACTGAACCATATTAGAGGGAATGCAATGTACCCCCTTGCAGTACAAAAATAGCACTTGTGTCTCGGACATAAGAGCGGTCCAAAGTCTAACAAGGGTAACTCCATGTAAGGCCGTGTATATACTGATAAAAGTAGGTTGGCATAGACCTCCATATTGATTTTTATACACCCCCACTTCCTTACATATCCGTGTTTTCGATTCGTTATTTATTCATGAAATGCCAGTGTGAAAATAAGTATGGCAAGGGAAAATACCTAAGTGAACTATTGGCTAGGGTTCCCCTTGGGAAAAAATAAGATTCTCAGTATGTTTGTCATGAATCTCAATGAAAAAGTTTTTGAAGGAAAAAATAAAAGGATTATTTTATATTAAAAATTTTTGGAAAAAAAATTTAAAGGTGAAAATTAAACTTTAAAAAACCCCCGACACAACTAAAGCTCTTTCATTTGATACCTATATTAAAGCAGTTGGAACAACAAATAGGTTATTCGTCATTTTCTGACGGCGTTTGAATTCGAGCATGCACGTTCTACCATAAGCTCGGCAGTAAGGGAACACATCTTGAGGAAACCTGCACGTCTGGGATAGTATCTCAAAATTTTGGATAAAAAGGGGGGAATACTGTGCCGTATTTATAGAAATGATTTATCGCGTGGATAGTATCTGCAGCTTTTTTTTTTTACATTATGGCAGACAAACGAGCAGACGGCTCATCTGATGGTAAGTGAATTACCGCCGCCCATGGACATCTGCGACACACGGGGCATCACAGATGCGTTGCCGGCTTTTAAGGGAGGAATAAGCTCATTTCTTGAAGATCACCAGGTCGTATCTGTTCGGAAACACCATCGTTGGTAGCTGTTTCCATAGTTTTACTACACGCGGTAGGAAGTGGCGTGAGGAGCGCACTGTGGTTGAGTAAAATCCATCTAAGTGATGTAGGTGACATTTGGAATTCTGGCGTGATGTACGATGGTGAAAATTTGCAGCTAGAATAAGGCTGAACAGCTCCTCGGAACACTCCCCATTGTAGATGCGATAGAAGACACATAGCGATGCTTTATCTCTACGCAATGAGAAAGGATCAAGTGTGTCGGGAAGAGCCTGGTCGTCGATAATTCTGACTGCCCTTCACTGGATACGGTCTAGAGATATCAATGTTATCTAGTCTTGTCCGATGCTATCTGATCTGATCGGGCAGCGATACCATTTTCGTAATATATAAGGCTGCACTATCTATGGATTAAACTACTTTCACACAAACTGTAGTCGATGGTCCATCTTAGATCCATTTGATTATCATATTATTATTATTTTTCTGATATCAATCTCACAACATTATGTGTATGTATTTGAGCATAACTTATTTATTAGTTTATAATACTGTATTTTATTTATGTATTAGGGTTATAAGTTATATTTTAACATTTACAGTTTCTTTTTTTTTTTTTTTTTTTCCTTATCGAATATTGCACCCCCTACCCCTTCTCTACTATCAAATGTCCTTTACCCGAAGGTTGTCTGGTAGAAATCGCTTTCAGCGATAAGACCGCCGAAATTGTACAAAATTTCTGTAATGCCTAGTACTTAAGTTGTGTATTTTGTGCAATAAAGTATATCTATCTATCTATCTATCTAAACGGAAGTATTATTTATAACCCTGGTCACTCGGTATACCAACAATATTCCAGAGAATGATTCAGAACACATGTTCAAAATCATTATCCAGACCAGACCAACTCCTTAAGTCTCCCTGTCTAAGGATTGCGAAGGTCAGACAGCAGTCGCTTCATTGAACCAAGAACAATAAAATTGATGATGAATGTCTTCCCTGCCTACACTTACAAAAATGAACTGATCCGATGTATGCCCTGTACACCCCAACTTTCTCAATCTAAGTTTCTCCTACAATAATCACATCCATCATTCTTTTCATCCAAACCACCGTACAAGATAAACGTTATGTCCAAGAGGACCCAAAACTTGCTCCGATACGCAAAAACAAACTTAGGACTTAATGCTTTGTGATCGCCAAGTTTACCGATTTGAAACCATCATAAATACATATCTCTTGGTTTTGCGCCACAGTGTAATGATTTTTAGTTGGAGAATAGAGCAAAAAATATGTTTCAAATTTATCGAACATAGTTCGGATTTGTAAACCGTGGGATAGCCACGCTTTGGCATGAATGGATCGGCTCGACCGGAGTGATAGATAGATAGATATTTTTTATTACACAAAAACAAAATACAAGTATGACACAACAACAATAGACAGTACAATAAGGCAGTCTTATCGCTTGTAGCGTTTTTTCCCAGACAATCTTTGGATAGAGGAAAGAAATAACGTATTTGTAATAGGGGAAGGCAGTGCAAAGAAGTTTAACATATTAAAATGAAAACTACCATTGTGATAACACGACTTCACAGAAAAGCGGTGTGAAGCAGCACAGTGTTGTGTTTCGGTGCGTGAGTGAGGATACCGGAGGCCCAATCCGGGAGAAAGGGGGGCTTAAAGGTGTCGCGGGTGTCCATGGGCGGCGGCAGTCACTCACCAACAAGTGATCCGTTTGCTCGTCTGGCACCTATCGCATAAAAAAATAATCTTGATTAGGCAAGCGATGTGATTAGGCCTAATCCCATTCCAGAGGCGATGACAAGGTTTCTATGATGTAAGCTTTTGCCCTGCAGAGGGCTTATAGGTTAATACTTTACACTGACAATACTCTTTCATTATATCTCACTACTAAGAATTTTCATACAGTGTCTGACCCGAATCGAAACTTTAATCTCCAATGGGTTTTGATATCCGCTATCAAGATTAGGGGCAAGATATATGGTAAAAGTAAAAGTGGGAATCGAACCCGCATGACCTTTTGGCAAGGACCTTTTCGCTATCCCTATTATTCCACAGTGTGATGTCAAATGGTCTACTGTTGTGGGGGTCTGCTGCTGACATACAAACTATTTTTGTATTACAGAAAAGGGCCATCCGCGCTATATACAGCCTTAGATCACGTGACTCACTTAGGGAAATATTTAAAAAAAATAATATTTTAACCGTGGCTTCCCAATTTATCTTCGACTGCATTATGTATGTACGTAAGAACTTGCACACTTTTCCAAAAAAGTCCGATAGTCATAGTCTTAACGCCAGAAATAAACATAGGCTTCATCATGAGCCCTAAATGGGCTGATGATGAAGTCCCCACTGCTGGGGCACTGGCCTCCGTCAATCACATGAGGGGTAATTGCCATACTCACCACGCTTGGCAGACGGGTTGGCGAGGGTTTTGATATAAATGCAGAGTTTTGCTTCTCTGGGTGCTGATGATCATGCCAGCAGCTTTACCTTAGTCGCCTTTTACGACACCTCGGTAAGAGTGAGGGTGGCCTATTCGACTCTGCCGGGGATCACACGGCAAAACATAGGCTTGCCGTCCCGGTTCTCAGACTTCATAAAATCGGTAATTCGTTTGTTGGCTTAAGTATTAAGATATTTAATAAGATACCACAATATGTCATTAACCTATCACTGGATAAGTTTAAGTCTCATATTAAAACCTGCCTAATCAAGAAAGGTTACTATAGTGTACAATACTATTCAAATGATAAGGATTCTTGGTCATGTTAATTGATTAATCTTGTGAGTAGTTATGCATAGTAGTCTATTAACTTTCATAATTATATTTTTTTTTCTCTTCTCAATTGAAACTCTGTAACATCATCAATATTTGAAAAGAGTAACTACTGAGTTTCTTGCTGGTGTCTTCTCAGTAGAAATCGACATTCCGAACCAGTGGTAGATATTATGTACCTATTTTGACATTCATAAGTGTTCTGTGTGGACCTAAACTGAATGTAGATTTTTTTATCTTTTATTGAATCAGTGATATTTTCTAACACTGTTTACTTGACATACATTCTCTAATACAAGTAGGTATTACTGAGCTTTTCGATAGAATCGACTGATGAACTTTAAAATTACAAAATAACTGGAACCAAAGGGATTCCAACGTAGGTCGTAACAACGGGAAACTTTTTGGTTCAAGGTGACGGGTAGGCCACACTCAATTCAATTGATTGAAATCGTTAGCAACTAAACCGGATATATTTTTAACAATTTCAAAACTGCGACTCTCGGAAAATACTTACACTATTTATTTAATACTTATACTTAATTTTTGGGCCTGCTTTTGTAGTCGAAATTTAAATTACCGCCAGTTGTGGCTTTAATCCAAATTTCGACTGCAAAAATAGGTAAAAAAGTAGTATACAATTAATAAATAAATAGTATAAATTTTTGCTCAGAGAATCCCGCTCCGAAATTGTTTAAAATAGATCCGGTTTAGGAGTTAACCCGTCACCTTAATGGAAATTGGTATGAACTTTTTGTAATGATTGTTTGAGGAGGATTTTTTGGTGAAAGTTCGACTTTAACAAATAGGTGGAAGACGAGCAGACAGATAGAATAAAATCAGTAAACGTATCACTGCTCTTAGTAAAATTTAAAAAAAATGGCCCGCCCTCTCTTTCATGACATTAGTTTTAACTTTACCAATAGATGGCGCTGCACATCGATTACATCACACAAGTGTTTTACTTCTCTGGCTCTTTGTCATTAGAATTTACTTTTGCTTAGATGTAAGTCGATGAAAATTTTTTAACGGCCCGTTTGTAACAGTGGTAGTGAACGCTGCCTCAGGTGCAAGGGTTGCGGGTTCGATCCCCGCACAGTACAAGCATTTTTGTACATGAACTTGTCTGTTTTTATTGGTCTGGTGTTTCTAAGTGTTATAAGTATGTATTTAAAAAAAAAGTATTACATGTACCTATATATTTGCAAATATATAGGTACATGTAATACTTTTGTTAGTCGAAATTTTAATTACTCACTGTTGATTCTGATATCTTACGGATATCAGAATCAACAGTGGGTCTGACTACGAGATAGGTAGCTTAAATCACACAGGTATTTAAGCTACCTATCTCGTAGTCAGATCAATGTATGTGATTTGCAATATTATTATTTTTTTTTAACTGACTATAGAAACATGTAAATTTTCTAGAAATTAGGAAAATATATGTCTTCTTTCTAGAGTTATAGCACCATAGACCATATTCACACAGTGAGGCAGGTTATACAGACCAAAGAGACCAAAGAGTAAAACCAGCCCCTGTGCATGTCGTTTGTGGACTGTGAAAAAGCTTTTGACTCCGTCGAGACCTGGTCTGTTCTAGAGGCCTTGCAAAGGTGCCAAGTCGATTGGCGATAAATCGAGGTGTTGAGGTGTCTGTATGACGCTGCTAATATGTGCGTAGTAATCCAAAATGGCCAAACTGAGCCTGTCCTGCTGCGACGTGGTGTGAGACAAGGATAATTTATATCTCCGAAACTTTTCTTCTCTGTGCTGCAGGACATGTTCGGAACGCTAAACTGGAAAGAGCGCGGAATCAATATTAATGGCCAGTATATGACACATCACACCTACGATTCGCAGACGACATCGTCGTCTTGGCGGAAACCCTACAAGACCAACAGGAGATGGTGAGCAGCCGGGCTGAATCTTCCAAACACATCGGTCTTCGGATGAACTTGAATAAAATCAAGGTCATGTTCAACGAGCTCGTTGATCCGGGACTGGTCGCTGTTATTGGAGTACCTCTCAAAGTTGTTCAGGAATATGTCTATCTAGGACACACGCTTCAATTAGGCAGAAACAACTTCGAGAGAGAAGCCAATAAAAGAATTCAGCTAGGCTGGGGAGCATTTGGTAAACTTCGTTAAGTCTTCTCGTCACCCATCCCTCAAAGTCTTAAGTCGAAAGTCTTCGACCAGTGCGTCCTTCCGGTCATGACTTACGGTGCCGAGACGTGGACACTCACGGCTGGACTAGTCCACCGGTTCAAAGTCGCTCGAAGAGCTATGGAAAGGGCTATGCTCGGAGTATCTCTGAAGGACCGCATCAGAAATGATGTAATCCGACAGAGAACCAGAGTCACCGACATAGCCCACCGAATTAGCAAACTGAAGTGGCAGTGGGCTGGTCATATTAGCCGCAGAACTGACTGCCCTGCGACAAGATGGGATGATGACATTCGAAGGCTGGCTGGTGTGGGCTGGATGAGAGTGGCCGAAAATCGGGAGCAGTGGCGTGCATTGGGGGAGACCTATGTCCAGCAGTGGACGAGTGTGGGTTGCTGATGATGTGGATGATGACGTCTTCTTTCTTACTCCATCATCATCATCTTAGAATTAAATTCTGGTTGCTTTCAAGCCTGGCACTTTGGAGCGCGGCCTCCGATTTCCTATTGTATCTCCTCCACTTCGCACCGTCTTTCGCGTACAGTGTAGTGAGGTTATTGGCACGCATGTCACCCCTTACGACGTCAAGCCAACCTTTCTGGGTCTACCTCTTGGTCTTTCTTGTTACTCAATACAAGGTTATGTGGGATGCAATACTCACATATCTCAATATCCGAAGGTTTTTTCTCACCCTCCTCCGATGGGCGCAGGGGTTTCACCGGTGGGGTGTACACCATCTTGAATTGGCAGTGGCACGTGTTATCTGTGGAATAAAGTTCATTCTTACACACGAGTGAATGCGCATGATCATAGTCCTTTTTGTAGCTGGGGAATGCTGCCGGCCCGGAGTGTAATGGGCCAATGTCGACACCATAGGCGGCGCCTTATGCATACCCTCCTGCTGGGGAGCAGGAGGGAGATGTCGGTCTCTCTACTGACGGAGGCTTCTCCTAACGAAAAGCCGGCTATTGAAATACCAACTAAACCCCATAGATTATCCCTCACCGCCCTTAAGTAGGGAGAAGTCATGGGATCAAAAAGGGTGAACCCTAGCTCAATGACCCTCCCCGGGCGGTGCCCTTTTATTCTCATTCGGCTTGAACGTGATACCTCACGTTCAGGGCTAGGGTTAGGAAAAGCCGGGAACATTTTCACCTTTCCTCCCCAACCACTCCTTTTGCCCTTCGAAGTATCTCCCGCTATACTGGGAAGTAAGAGGTCTTGATCGACCGATAATTTAGTAATACGTCATTACATATATATAAGTGTGACATAATTTTACAGTTTCACATTTAGTTAAATTGCAAGGTCACAAATTTTTTTTAGAATCACAAAATAATCTTACTAAACAATAATACAAACAAAATGAATACCTACATATTCATTATTCGTAAAACCTTAAGAGCGAAATTGGAATGTCATGTACATTCCATCTGTCTACTCAAAGAATATGAAGATTGATGTCTTTTATTCTATCCCAAGCATTACGATAAAGATTACAGAGATTTAGAAAAATAGTCTTTATGATAAATGACGTCGACGTACAGTCAGGCTAATACGAATTTAATTGGGTAGGCTTCAAACTTTTTATACACTTTCAGTTTAAGGGGTTTTGTATTTGATAGGTGGCAGACGAGCAAACGGATCACCTGATGGTAAGCGATTGCCGCCGCCCATGGGCACCCGCGACACCAGTGGAGTCACAAGTGTGCTGCCAACCTTCTAACACGCTTTTCCCCCGGCTTGGGCCTCCAGTACCCTTACTCGCGCAGCAAAACACCGCACAATACTGCTTCATCCCGGTTTTTTGTAGGTCCTTGGTATCAATTCGATCAAGCCGGCTCATTCATGCCGAAGCGTGGCTCTCTAACGGTCTAACCCTTTGCCTTAAGGAACTATACGGAATATAAAGGTTCAGATTCACTCTCCGGTCGTGTCACGCTGGCCCATCAGATAATGAGTGAAAGGGAATAGAGAGTGCACTTGTATTTGTGCACAGACTTGACCACTATAATATATCCTGCGTATGTGGCTGATCGTTGAGAGTGGCCGCCGAAGCCGTAATCAGTTGGAGGTTATTATTTGTACATCAACACAAGTGTCTGTTTGTAGAAAAGTCTAATGTAACTGGCCGGAATCTTCGATCTATGTACAGGAATAAACTCCATAAGCCAGCAGCACGATTAACACTTGTTTTCGAGTAACACTTTTATAATAAATAAATAATAAATAAATAAATATTTCACAACATCACATACCTACATTGATCTGACTCCGAGATAGGTAGCTCAAGCACGTGAAAATACAAATATATACATATAATACTTTTCTTTTGTAAATACTTACTTATAATACATACAAACAGACATGTTCATGCACAAAAATGTTTGTACCATGCGGGGATCGAACCCGCAAACCTGGACCAAAGGCATCGTTCACTACCAGTGTTCCAAACAGGTCGTATGATGTGTGCATTAAGATTTATAATAAATTACCAGAAACATTTAAAAGTTTAGAACAAAATAAATGTAGAGTTAGTATTAGAGAGTATCTTGTGAACAAATGTTTTTATAGCACACAAGAATATTTTGTTGTTATATTAATTAAATGTGTACAAACACCTGAACTTGTAAACGAATAGATCTGTTTACCTTGATTTCGCGTACAATAAATTTCATTCATTCATTCAGTAATATTATTTTTTTCTAACTTTCAAACTTTGGAATTTTACCCTCGATTGCGCCACGTTAACAGGAACAATAAATGAAAAAGTGTTTATTCTGAAACCAACCAATGAATTTTCCATTTAATGCTATGGAAAAACGTTCTTATACAGCTTTGAATGTAAAATGCATCCTGAAGCAGCTTATCTTAGAGGGCTCACAGACGAGCGACTGTGTGTCAGCAGCCACGACCGTCTGCGACAGCGGTAAGTGACCGGTACATATGTTTAAGTTGCATGTAGAAAACTGCCTAATGCAGAAAGCTTACTGGTGGATTTCGTTTTATTAGTCCCAGTTAGGGTAGTTTTACTTTTCTGCCGATAGAATTAAAACCCATCTACCCTCATCCTATCTTTGCAATGAGCACTGCGTGTGAACGCCAGTCACCGATATTCACCGGCCCGTGACGTACGTGTCTCTTCGTCCAGGCCTCGCCAATCTATTTTGTTCTTATAACTGAACGTTGTATAAGTGTTGTGTGTAATTAACAAGCCCGCCGGCGGGAGATCACATCTGCCGTGGAAGGTAGACGCTGCTGGAGGAGTTCATGCAGGTAAGTCTCATTGCATTCCCAGTACACCTCGTCTTATCCTTTGTCTATCGGCAGATAATTTTCTTTCGTCTGTGGGCTGTATTTTTAGGTACACTAGGTCCCCCGCTAAAATACAGTCCACTCCTCTCATTCTTTTAACCGCCACGCTGGCTATCGTCTCGCAGAACCAGCATCCCCCGCCAAATGGTGGTGTTTGACTTTTTAGCGCCACCATCCTTTTTTTTTGGTCAATTCTCCCGGATCACTTTGATCCCTTTTCCGCTAAAATTCCGCTAAAATCGCCCCTTTCTATAATACTTTTCGATTACGTAACCGCATGGTCATAACGTGCTCGGTCATTGTATTGCGCAGATTAAATAGTTGTCGTTTCTTTTTATATTTCCCCGCACCGACAGCTATTTATTTAGTTCTATTTTTATTTCCGCACCGCATCTGCATAATACTAGGCATCGTTTCGTTATTTCCAAAAATCGTACCACGTGAGGACTTCATTTTGGATTCGTATCCTCACGCCGCCATATTCTATTAGGTAGTTCGTTCGTCGGTCGGTTAACATCGGCAGCGATCGGCTCCCTAGTTTGCCTAACTTCGCACTTTCTCAAGCGTTCGCTACCCGCTATAATTTTTATTATTTCACCTCGCTAGTTTATTATTTTCTCTCTAAGTTATTTTTGGTGTATCGGTACTCATCCGCCATTTTATTGAACCCGCTATTTCAAGTTCAAATCCCGCAACTTTCTACAAAAAACCATCCGTGTTTTTTCCCGCTATTTTATATTTTACCCGCAATTTATATGAAAAACCTCCGTGTTTTTTTCCCGCTAATTATTTAACGCGTTTCTATACGCCGCTAATATTTTTTGTTCCGCTTAATATACCGCCATATTTCATATCATAAAATCATACTTGCATCCGCATTCCTTATACCTAATCCAAAATGGTGAAACCTAAAAGGAAAGGAAGTGATGCTTTCTTCGAGGAGAATGTTGATACTAATAAGAATCAACTTACTATTTATATTGTAAAACGTGATGTCATTTTTAAACGCTTAGAAAACATTTTTGATCTCGCACAAAAGGTTGAACAAAACCCTAATCTTTATAAAAACTTTTGTGCATCCGCATCTAACATAGACAAATTACGCAATGATTATCAGGACATCTTAGATTCATATAATATCTTGAATTTACAATTACATCCCGATTCGGATGTGGAATATGAGTCTTGGACTTCATTTGAAGAAATGTACTGTTTTATCAAACAAATTTTACTCGATTATGAGAAAACTAATTCACAACATCGCAACTTAACCGCACCGCAATCTCCTTCGAATGCTAAGCCTCGCCTTCCACCTATTGATCTTATGTCTTTCAATGGGGATGTCAAACATTGGCCCCTATTTTATCAACAATTTAAAAGTATGATTCATGATAACGCTTCGCTAACTGATAGTGAGAAGGTATTCTACTTGGTTAGCAAACTAACCGGGCAGGCTTCGTGCGTATGCGCAGGGTTGGCTCCCACCGCAGAAAATTATAGTATTATTTGGGACGCCCTCGTACAAAAATATGACGATCCTCGCTCTCTCGCATGTGCATACCTTAACCAGTTGTTACATTTGAAACCGTTATCTAACACTAGCTCCACTGGACTAGATTCATTTATTAATAAATTCAATTCCTCTGTCGAAGCCCTTAAGCAACTCAAGCTAAGCGACTTAACAGACTTTATATTTTTGCATTTAGCTATTCAAAAATTTGACTCAGAAACCATTAAATTATTTGAAATCACATACCGCAAAGTAAAAATCCCTACTTATCATAATTTAATAGAATTCATTAAGGAACAAAGTAAAGTTTTATCTCGATCTGTGTCTATTATAAATAAACCGCTTAGTAATTTTTCGCAACCTAAACAACCCGCAAAGCACAACCCTACGCCATTTACCAAATCTTTTGTAAACACGGACTTAGAGTGTGGTCCCACTGCCACAAGCGCCCGCGACAGCAAGTGCGCCTTGTGCGGTAACAAACAGCACGAACATCTGTACTCGTGTCCTTCTTTTATGAAATTGACTCCGCATGATCGCTATAATTTTATTAAAAAGAATCCCTTTTATTGTAATAACTGCTTAAGCGTTAGGCACAAAATATTTAATTGTACCTCTAAACATTCTTGTTCTCACTGTTCTATGCGGCACCACTCATTATTGCATTTCAATATCCCCGCTCCCGCTAAATCTATAAATAATTGTAATATTGGTGCAGCAGTGGTGACCGACCCCGCCATTATATCCGCTATCGCTCATGACGTGCCGGCCAACCCTATGTTGGGCGGTCGAGCTAGTGGCGCCGAGTCTGGTGTGACTCACGCCCCTGCTACCGCTATCTCGCTCCCGCAATCGCTTGAGAAAAATGCATCGGTATGTACCGTGTCTTACGATCGCGCAGATGGCACCTCATCTTGCGCTCGCGCCGATTGTACTCAAACGACGACTTTATTAGGAACCGCTAAAGTTAAAGTTGTAGATCGCTTTAATAAAATTCACTACTTGAGATGTCTGGTAGATCCTGGATCTCAGAGTGATTACATTACCGCAAACTGTTGCAAGCGCTTATCGCTTCCAATAAGTAAACAAAACCGCTATTCGGAAGTTCAAGGCATTGGAGGAGCCTCGCAAAAAATAATAGGTATCACCGCGCTCAGGTTTTCATCGCGCCATGATAATAAGTGCGAATATTCAATAACTCCCATGATTGTTGATCGCATTACGTCACAGCTGCCCGACGCACGAGTCGATACCTCCGCTATGCATTTTATAAATACTTTACCACTCGCTGATGATGATTTTTTACAACCTGGACCGATAGATATTCTTTTAGGTGTAAAACTATATTGTGAAATTTTACTTTTTGACAAAATTAAAAACTCAACTGGTAATATGCCCTCCGCCTTTGAAACGACCTTAGGTTACCTAATTATGGGTGACGCACCTATTGTTTCTCCGCATCCCGCTACTCGCACACTGTGTGCTTTTACTTCTGACCCGCTAAACGAGATTGTCGAGAAATTTTGGGCGGTCGAGGAACTACCCTACCGCAAGTTTTTAAGTCCTGACGACCAGCAGTGCGAAGATATTTTTACTTCTACGACTGTTCGTAATAAAGATGGCAGTTACTCTGTTGATCTCCCTTTTAAAGATGACCCCCAAAAATTAGGCAATTCTTATATTACCGCTAAAAAACGCTTTTTACTTCTCGAAAAGAAGTTCGCTAATAGTCCCTCTTTAAAATTAAAATATGATGAGATTTTTCGTGATTACCTAGATAAAGGTATTCTTACTCGCACCGCACCTGAGGAATGTCACTCCCCAGGATTTTATCTCCCGCACCATCCTGTAGTTCGCGAGGACAAGTCGACCACCAAGGTACGGCCGGTCCTGGATGGCAGCGCCAAGACTGATACCGGGCTGTCACTAAATGATATTTTGCATTCTGGATGCAACCTACAGGCTGATATTTTTCACATTCTCTTGAA
This sequence comes from Marasmia exigua, assembly GCA_019059595.1. NCBI lineage: Eukaryota > Metazoa > Arthropoda > Insecta > Lepidoptera > Crambidae > Marasmia > Marasmia exigua. Next base: position 406,628 of record CM032472.1, read on the forward strand.
TGTCCGCATCTTTCGTATTGCGTTTTTCGCAGATGTCAAACAAATGTATTTGTGTATCTACACTAATTCTCCGCACCGCAAATATCAACGCATTTTATACCGTTTCGCTAAAGATGAACCGCTCGAAGTGTTAGAATTCACTCGGGTCACTTTTGGCCTCAGATCCTCTCCGTTTTTGGCTCTCCGCACGCTACGTCAGTTAGCGTGTGACGAACGTCATAATTTTCCAAACGCGGCCTCAGTTCTTGAACGAGACATCTATATGGACGACTTGGCTTCTTCTGCTTCTTCTCTCGATGATGCAGTTAAGACAGCACACGAGCTAATCCAACTCTTTAAAACTGGTGGTTTTGATCTAGTCAAGTGGACTTCTAACTCTTCTCAACCTCTGGAACACATACCAGAATCGCACCGGCAACCTGAATTTATTTCATTCGTTGACGAAAACACTTTTAAAATCTTAGGTTTGCGCTGGTTACCCGCACAAGATAATTTCATTTTTGATATTACTTCTCCGCAATTTGTTTGTACTAAACGCGCTATTTTATCCGCCACCGCACGTCTGTACGACGTTCTAGGACTCGTCGGACCTATTATTCTTTTCGCTAAATTATTGATAAAAGAGCTTTGGCTTCTCAATCTCGATTGGGACGATGTTCCCCCCTCCCGCATTATTAATTTATGGCAAAAATATTTATTTGAGCTACCACAAATTTCCCGCATTACTTTTCCGCGCCATGTAGGTATAGAAACCAGTTCCGTCGTTTCTTTGATTGGCTTCTCAGATGCCAGTGAATCCGCATACGGCTGTGTTATCTATTTGCACGTCGTAAATGGTAGTATGCCCCCTATTGTCACGCTATTATGTTCTAAATCTCGAGTTGCTTCCGCTAAACCTAAAATTACTCTAGCTCGCTTGGAACTCAACGGAATTCTTTTACTTTCTCGCCTACTTAAAATTGTCTACGAGACCTTGTCAAATAGGCACAAATTAAATAAAATTTTCGCGTTTTCAGACTCAGAAGTCGCCTTATGTTGGTCGGTTGCCTCACCACATAGGTTCGACACTTATGTTGCCAACCGCATTTCGCAGATTCAGGCGAATGTTTCCCCTGATGATTTGTATCACGTTCCTGGTACACAGAACCCCGCAGACTGTGTGTCCCGAGGACTTACGCCATCGCAATTAATTAATCATGACTTATGGTTTAAAGGACCTTATTGGCTTTCTTTGCCTATAGATAATTGGCCCATCCAAAAATTTGTACCTAACAAATTATCTTTGCCTGAAGAAAAAACTGTTTCTCATGTCGCTAAAAGTAATAACAATTTAGAATCCCAAAATCCGCTATTAAAACTCGTATCTAAATGTTCCACCTGGAACAAACTTCTGCGAGCCACGGTCTACGTGCTCCGTTTTATTAAAAAATTACCGCCAAATAATATAATCACCGCTAGTGATTTAAATGCAGCCGAGTTAGAATTAATTCGTGTCGTGCAATCCGCTTACTTTTCGGAGGATATAAAAAATATTTCCAAAGGCCAATTATGTTCCGCTAAATTACAAAAATTGTTCCCGTTTTTGCGCGACGGGATTTTACGTGTTGGAGGTCGCTTATCGAATTCAACACTCGATTATTGTTCAAAACATCCAATACTGTTACCAAGACAGGGACGTTTTGTCGAATTGTTAATTGATTCCTACCATCGTGATAACTGTCACGCTGGACCGCAATTGTTAACCGCAATTTTAAAATCTAAATTTTGGATTATTTCCGCTAGGCGCGTCATTCGACAGCGTATCCATAAATGCAATAATTGTTTTAAACTAAATCCAAAATCTAGTTTCCCGCCAATGGCTGATTTGCCAAAGTGTAGGTTAGAGCAGTGCAAGGCGTTCTTGCATACAGGTGTTGACTACGCCGGTCCGCTTTACGTAACTCCTTATCGCAAGCGCGGGATACGTAGTGTTAAAGCCTACCTATGCTTGTTTATATGTTTAGTAACTAAAGCCGTTCATCTCGAACTTGTTTCTAGTTTAACCGCAACTTCATTCATTGACGCTTTTAAGCGATTTCTATCGCGTCGTGGCCCTTGTACGTTCTTATATAGCGACAACGGCACGAATTTAGTTGCTTCTAAAGCTTATTTTAAAGAACTTCACGAGTTATTAAAATCTGACGATTATTATAAAACCTTTAGTAATGAACTCGCGAAGCACCGCATCACGTGGAGAATGAATCCTCCCACGGCGAGTCACTTTGGAGGTATTTGGGAAGGAAACATTAAAAGTTGCAAGTCCCTTCTCTTTCGCATAATCGGGAACCAGATCCTCACCTTTGAGGAAATGTCTACCGTTTTAACTCAGATCGAGGCCGTGCTTAACAGTCGCCCTCTTTATATTTTGAGCTCTGATCCATCAGAGCCTCTCGCTTTAACACCTTCGCATTTTTTATCCACCGCACCGCTAGAATGTTTACCCGCTGTAGATGTGACTGAGCAACGAACAAACCTCTTGTCTCGTTTTTCATTGATGGATTCGCTTGTCCAGTCGTATTGGAAGCGATTTAAATCGGAGTATTTACATAATTTGCAAATGCGTGAAAAATGGAATACGCCTTCAAATCCAATCCAACTTGGTACGATCGTGTTATTAAATGTAGATAACGCTCCACCCTTACAGTGGCCATTGGGGATTGTCACAAGACTGTATCCTGGCAAGGATGGAGTAACTCGCGTTGCGGAGATAAAAACTAAAACAGGCGTTTACAAGCGCCCTGTCATGCGGTTATGTCCGCTTCCGACTCAATGAGAGTCAATCTTCTTTAGTTGTCTCTATAGACAGAGTTAAGTTAGGATTAGGTTATTTTTATATTCCCGCTATTTTTACTAATTTTAGTATTCAAGCAAGCCATTGTGGTTTGTTCCTCTAGTTTTAACGCCCCGCTATTTCTTACTTCTCGCTTTCCCGCTAGTAATTATTTCGCTATTTTATATATCCCGCTAGTTATAACCATAATGGTTACACACTTTATGTGCTCTCCGCGCTATTGTCAATAGTTTATTTAGTTTATTGGCAATAGTTTTCTCTTGTTTTGAAGGGTAACTTCAAGGCCGGGGGGATGGTGGATTTCGTTTTATTAGTCCCAGTTAGGGTAGTTTTACTTTTCTGCCGATAGAATTAAAACCCATCTACCCTCATCCTATCTTTGCAATGAGCACTGCGTGTGAACGCCAGTCACCGATATTCACCGGCCCGTGACGTACGTGTCTCTTCGTCCAGGCCTCGCCAATCTATTTTGTTCTTATAACTGAACGTTGTATAAGTGTTGTGTGTAATTAACAAGCCCGCCGGCGGGAGATCACATCTGCCGTGGAAGGTAGACGCTGCTGGAGGAGTTCATGCAGGTAAGTCTCATTGCATTCCCAGTACACCTCGTCTTATCCTTTGTCTATCGGCAGATAATTTTCTTTCGTCTGTGGGCTGTATTTTTAGGTACACTAGGTCCCCCGCTAAAATACAGTCCACTCCTCTCATTCTTTTAACCGCCACGCTGGCTATCGTCTCGCAGAACCAGCATCCCCCGCCAAATGGTGGTGTTTGACTTTTTAGCGCCACCATCCTTTTTTTTTTGGTCAATTCTCCCGGATCACTTTGATCCCTTTTCCGCTAAAATTCCGCTAAAATCGCCCCTTTCTATAATACTTTTCGATTACGTAACCGCATGGTCATAACGTGCTCGGTCATTGTATTGCGCAGATTAAATAGTTGTCGTTTCTTTTTATATTTCCCCGCACCGACAGCTATTTATTTAGTTCTATTTTTATTTCCGCACCGCATCTGCATAATACTAGGCATCGTTTCGTTATTTCCAAAAATCGTACCACGTGAGGACTTCATTTTGGATTCGTATCCTCACGCCGCCATATTCTATTAGGTAGTTCGTTCGTCGGTCGGTTAACATCGGCAGCGATCGGCTCCCTAGTTTGCCTAACTTCGCACTTTCTCAGCGTTCGCTACCCGCTATAATTTTTATTATTTCACCTCGCTAGTTTATTATTTTCTCTCTAAGTTATTTTTGGTGTATCGGTACTCATCCGCCATTTTATTGAACCCGCTATTTCAAGTTCAAATCCCGCAACTTTCTACAAAAAACCATCCGTGTTTTTTCCCGCTATTTTATATTTTACCCGCAATTTATATGAAAAACCTCCGTGTTTTTTTCCCGCTAATTATTTAACGCGTTTCTATACGCCGCTAATATTTTTTGTTCCGCTTAATATACCGCCATATTTCATATCATAAAATCATACTTGCATCCGCATTCCTTATACCTAATCCAAAATGGTGAAACCTAAAAGGAAAGGAAGTGATGCTTTCTTCGAGGAGAATGTTGATACTAATAAGAATCAACTTACTATTTATATTGTAAAACGTGATGTCATTTTTAAACGCTTAGAAAACATTTTTGATCTCGCACAAAAGGTTGAACAAAACCCTAATCTTTATAAAAACTTTTGTGCATCCGCATCTAACATAGACAAATTACGCAATGATTATCAGGACATCTTAGATTCATATAATATCTTGAATTTACAATTACATCCCGATTCGGATGTGGAATATGAGTCTTGGACTTCATTTGAAGAAATGTACTGTTTTATCAAACAAATTTTACTCGATTATGAGAAAACTAATTCACAACATCGCAACTTAACCGCACCGCAATCTCCTTCGAATGCTAAGCCTCGCCTTCCACCTATTGATCTTATGTCTTTCAATGGGGATGTCAAACATTGGCCCCTATTTTATCAACAATTTAAAAGTATGATTCATGATAACGCTTCGCTAACTGATAGTGAGAAGGTATTCTACTTGGTTAGCAAACTAACCGGGCAGGCTTCGTGCGTATGCGCAGGGTTGGCTCCCACCGCAGAAAATTATAGTATTATTTGGGACGCCCTCGTACAAAAATATGACGATCCTCGCTCTCTCGCATGTGCATACCTTAACCAGTTGTTACATTTGAAACCGTTATCTAACACTAGCTCCACTGGACTAGATTCATTTATTAATAAATTCAATTCCTCTGTCGAAGCCCTTAAGCAACTCAAGCTAAGCGACTTAACAGACTTTATATTTTTGCATTTAGCTATTCAAAAATTTGACTCAGAAACCATTAAATTATTTGAAATCACATACCGCAAAGTAAAAATCCCTACTTATCATAATTTAATAGAATTCATTAAGGAACAAAGTAAAGTTTTATCTCGATCTGTGTCTATTATAAATAAACCGCTTAGTAATTTTTCGCAACCTAAACAACCCGCAAAGCACAACCCTACGCCATTTACCAAATCTTTTGTAAACACGGACTTAGAGTGTGGTCCCACTGCCACAAGCGCCCGCGACAGCAAGTGCGCCTTGTGCGGTAACAAACAGCACGAACATCTGTACTCGTGTCCTTCTTTTATGAAATTGACTCCGCATGATCGCTATAATTTTATTAAAAAGAATCCCTTTTATTGTAATAACTGCTTAAGCGTTAGGCACAAAATATTTAATTGTACCTCTAAACATTCTTGTTCTCACTGTTCTATGCGGCACCACTCATTATTGCATTTCAATATCCCCGCTCCCGCTAAATCTATAAATAATTGTAATATTGGTGCAGCAGTGGTGACCGACCCCGCCATTATATCCGCTATCGCTCATGACGTGCCGGCCAACCCTATGTTGGGCGGTCGAGCTAGTGGCGCCGAGTCTGGTGTGACTCACGCCCCTGCTACCGCTATCTCGCTCCCGCAATCGCTTGAGAAAAATGCATCGGTATGTACCGTGTCTTACGATCGCGCAGATGGCACCTCATCTTGCGCTCGCGCCGATTGTACTCAAACGACGACTTTATTAGGAACCGCTAAAGTTAAAGTTGTAGATCGCTTTAATAAAATTCACTACTTGAGATGTCTGGTAGATCCTGGATCTCAGAGTGATTACATTACCGCAAACTGTTGCAAGCGCTTATCGCTTCCAATAAGTAAACAAAACCGCTATTCGGAAGTTCAAGGCATTGGAGGAGCCTCGCAAAAAATAATAGGTATCACCGCGCTCAGGTTTTCATCGCGCCATGATAATAAGTGCGAATATTCAATAACTCCCATGATTGTTGATCGCATTACGTCACAGCTGCCCGACGCACGAGTCGATACCTCCGCTATGCATTTTATAAATACTTTACCACTCGCTGATGATGATTTTTTACAACCTGGACCGATAGATATTCTTTTAGGTGTAAAACTATATTGTGAAATTTTACTTTTTGACAAAATTAAAAACTCAACTGGTAATATGCCCTCCGCCTTTGAAACGACCTTAGGTTACCTAATTATGGGTGACGCACCTATTGTTTCTCCGCATCCCGCTACTCGCACACTGTGTGCTTTTACTTCTGACCCGCTAAACGAGATTGTCGAGAAATTTGGGCGGTCGAGGAACTACCCTACCGCAAGTTTTTAAGTCCTGACGACCAGCAGTGCGAAGATATTTTTACTTCTACGACTGTTCGTAATAAAGATGGCAGTTACTCTGTTGATCTCCCTTTTAAAGATGACCCCCAAAAATTAGGCAATTCTTATATTACCGCTAAAAAACGCTTTTTACTTCTCGAAAAGAAGTTCGCTAATAGTCCCTCTTTAAAATTAAAATATGATGAGATTTTTCGTGATTACCTAGATAAAGGTATTCTTACTCGCACCGCACCTGAGGAATGTCACTCCCCAGGATTTTATCTCCCGCACCATCCTGTAGTTCGCGAGGACAAGTCGACCACCAAGGTACGGCCGGTCCTGGATGGCAGCGCCAAGACTGATACCGGGCTGTCACTAAATGATATTTTGCATTCTGGATGCAACCTACAGGCTGATATTTTTCACATTCTCTTGAATGTCCGCATCTTTCGTATTGCGTTTTTCGCAGATGTCAAACAAATGTATTTGTGTATCTACACTAATTCTCCGCACCGCAAATATCAACGCATTTTATACCGTTTCGCTAAAGATGAACCGCTCGAAGTGTTAGAATTCACTCGGGTCACTTTTGGCCTCAGATCCTCTCCGTTTTTGGCTCTCCGCACGCTACGTCAGTTAGCGTGTGACGAACGTCATAATTTTCCAAACGCGGCCTCAGTTCTTGAACGAGACATCTATATGGACGACTTGGCTTCTTCTGCTTCTTCTCTCGATGATGCAGTTAAGACAGCACACGAGCTAATCCAACTCTTTAAAACTGGTGGTTTTGATCTAGTCAAGTGGACTTCTAACTCTTCTCAACCTCTGGAACACATACCAGAATCGCACCGGCAACCTGAATTTATTTCATTCGTTGACGAAAACACTTTTAAAATCTTAGGTTTGCGCTGGTTACCCGCACAAGATAATTTCATTTTTGATATTACTTCTCCGCAATTTGTTTGTACTAAACGCGCTATTTTATCCGCCACCGCACGTCTGTACGACGTTCTAGGACTCGTCGGACCTATTATTCTTTTCGCTAAATTATTGATAAAAGAGCTTTGGCTTCTCAATCTCGATTGGGACGATGTTCCCCCCTCCCGCATTATTAATTTATGGCAAAAATATTTATTTGAGCTACCACAAATTTCCCGCATTACTTTTCCGCGCCATGTAGGTATAGAAACCAGTTCCGTCGTTTCTTTGATTGGCTTCTCAGATGCCAGTGAATCCGCATACGGCTGTGTTATCTATTTGCACGTCGTAAATGGTAGTATGCCCCCTATTGTCACGCTATTATGTTCTAAATCTCGAGTTGCTTCCGCTAAACCTAAAATTACTCTAGCTCGCTTGGAACTCAACGGAATTCTTTTACTTTCTCGCCTACTTAAAATTGTCTACGAGACCTTGTCAAATAGGCACAAATTAAATAAAATTTTCGCGTTTTCAGACTCAGAAGTCGCCTTATGTTGGTCGGTTGCCTCACCACATAGGTTCGACACTTATGTTGCCAACCGCATTTCGCAGATTCAGGCGAATGTTTCCCCTGATGATTTGTATCACGTTCCTGGTACACAGAACCCCGCAGACTGTGTGTCCCGAGGACTTACGCCATCGCAATTAATTAATCATGACTTATGGTTTAAAGGACCTTATTGGCTTTCTTTGCCTATAGATAATTGGCCCATCCAAAAATTTGTACCTAACAAATTATCTTTGCCTGAAGAAAAAACTGTTTCTCATGTCGCTAAAAGTAATAACAATTTAGAATCCCAAAATCCGCTATTAAAACTCGTATCTAAATGTTCCACCTGGAACAAACTTCTGCGAGCCACGGTCTACGTGCTCCGTTTTATTAAAAAATTACCGCCAAATAATATAATCACCGCTAGTGATTTAAATGCAGCCGAGTTAGAATTAATTCGTGTCGTGCAATCCGCTTACTTTTCGGAGGATATAAAAAATATTTCCAAAGGCCAATTATGTTCCGCTAAATTACAAAAATTGTTCCCGTTTTTGCGCGACGGGATTTTACGTGTTGGAGGTCGCTTATCGAATTCAACACTCGATTATTGTTCAAAACATCCAATACTGTTACCAAGACAGGGACGTTTTGTCGAATTGTTAATTGATTCCTACCATCGTGATAACTGTCACGCTGGACCGCAATTGTTAACCGCAATTTTAAAATCTAAATTTTGGATTATTTCCGCTAGGCGCGTCATTCGACAGCGTATCCATAAATGCAATAATTGTTTTAAACTAAATCCAAAATCTAGTTTCCCGCCAATGGCTGATTTGCCAAAGTGTAGGTTAGAGCAGTGCAAGGCGTTCTTGCATACAGGTGTTGACTACGCCGGTCCGCTTTACGTAACTCCTTATCGCAAGCGCGGGATACGTAGTGTTAAAGCCTACCTATGCTTGTTTATATGTTTAGTAACTAAAGCCGTTCATCTCGAACTTGTTTCTAGTTTAACCGCAACTTCATTCATTGACGCTTTTAAGCGATTTCTATCGCGTCGTGGCCCTTGTACGTTCTTATATAGCGACAACGGCACGAATTTAGTTGCTTCTAAAGCTATTTTAAAGAACTTCACGAGTTATTAAAATCTGACGATTATTATAAAACCTTTAGTAATGAACTCGCGAAGCACCGCATCACGTGGAGAATGAATCCTCCCACGGCGAGTCACTTTGGAGGTATTTGGGAAGGAAACATTAAAAGTTGCAAGTCCCTTCTCTTTCGCATAATCGGGAACCAGATCCTCACCTTTGAGGAAATGTCTACCGTTTTAACTCAGATCGAGGCCGTGCTTAACAGTCGCCCTCTTTATATTTTGAGCTCTGATCCATCAGAGCCTCTCGCTTTAACACCTTCGCATTTTTTATCCACCGCACCGCTAGAATGTTTACCCGCTGTAGATGTGACTGAGCAACGAACAAACCTCTTGTCTCGTTTTTCATTGATGGATTCGCTTGTCCAGTCGTATTGGAAGCGATTTAAATCGGAGTATTTACATAATTTGCAAATGCGTGAAAAATGGAATACGCCTTCAAATCCAATCCAACTTGGTACGATCGTGTTATTAAATGTAGATAACGCTCCACCCTTACAGTGGCCATTGGGGATTGTCACAAGACTGTATCCTGGCAAGGATGGAGTAACTCGCGTTGCGGAGATAAAAACTAAAACAGGCGTTTACAAGCGCCCTGTCATGCGGTTATGTCCGCTTCCGACTCAATGAGAGTCAATCTTCTTTAGTTGTCTCTATAGACAGAGTTAAGTTAGGATTAGGTTATTTTTATATTCCCGCTATTTTTACTAATTTTAGTATTCAAGCAAGCCATTGTGGTTTGTTCCTCTAGTTTTAACGCCCCGCTATTTCTTACTTCTCGCTTTCCCGCTAGTAATTATTTCGCTATTTTATATATCCCGCTAGTTATAACCATAATGGTTACACACTTTATGTGCTCTCCGCGCTATTGTCAATAGTTTATTTAGTTTATTGGCAATAGTTTTCTCTTGTTTTGAAGGGTAACTTCAAGGCCGGGGGGATGGTGGATTTCGTTTTATTAGTCCCAGTTAGGGTAGTTTTACTTTTCTGCCGATAGAATTAAAACCCATCTACCCTCATCCTATCTTTGCAATGAGCACTGCGTGTGAACGCCAGTCACCGATATTCACCGGCCCGTGACGTACGTGTCTCTTCGTCCAGGCCTCGCCAATCTATTTTGTTCTTATAACTGAACGTTGTATAAGTGTTGTGTGTAATTAACAAGCCCGCCGGCGGGAGATCACATCTGCCGTGGAAGGTAGACGCTGCTGGAGGAGTTCATGCAGGTAAGTCTCATTGCATTCCCAGTACACCTCGTCTTATCCTTTGTCTATCGGCAGATAATTTTCTTTCGTCTGTGGGCTGTATTTTTAGGTACACTAGGTCCCCCGCTAAAATACAGTCCACTCCTCTCATTCTTTTAACCGCCACGCTGGCTATCGTCTCGCAGAACCAGCATCCCCCGCCAAATGGTGGTGTTTGACTTTTTAGCGCCACCACTTACTATAAAGTACATGACTTGATAATGATTTCTGGACATGTTGATCTCTTCGCCTATCCTCTAATGTGTAATTTCATTTCATAATTTTACTTTGACGATTTATCTAAACGATTATATTGATTATAATAGTATATCATACTGTCACTGTAAAAATTATTTGTATAAGAATGAAAATTGTAATTACCATGTTATTTGAAAAGGGTAACTACTGAGTTTTGAATCAGCACTAAATTACATAAGATTTGACATTCACAAATGTCCTGTATGGACTTAAATTGAAATAAAGTAACTGAAAATTGTTTTAGGCCAATAAATGGTAAAAACTTTCTATCTTTCTTAAAGTTTGGCAGCGCACATGCGACTATATTGCATTGTTGCGGGTGTCCGTCCGTGGACGGCAACAATCACTTGCCATCAGGTGATCTCTCTGCTCGTCTGCCACTAATCATATCAAAAAAATGTGTGTAGTTTCATGCGTAGCAAATTTGACTCGCGATGTAGACATGGACACTGCTCTACTAAAAAGCAGAGTAGAGAATAGAGAGGAATTTCAATATAATCATTTTTTTTTCTGTGGTTGCTAGTTCACTGTTCGCTCGTCTGTAAGCTCGGTGTTTTCTACGAAGCGACTACGAATACCAATACCTGACACGGAATAAACGCGACCTTGAAAATAGTTCAATATATGAAAGCGTTCAGCATCTTATGCATCTCTGGATTTTTCAAATCTATACGTATGTACATATTTCTAACATTATCGGCGGTGAGAGAAAACATCGCACAGTGTGAGAATTTTGCAATCTGGTGGGATTTATAGATAGATACACTTTATTGCACAAAATTTACAGATCTTAGTCTATGGTATTATACTAGTACAATGTAGATTTAATTATTTGTGATGGAAAAGTGACGATTTTGTTTAATTATATAATCTTTATTGCACTACAGTAATTAAATGTACATGCCGTGTGGTCCCCGGCAGAGTAGAATAGGCCACCCTCACTCTTACAGAGGTGTCGTAAAAGGCGACTAAGGTAAAGCTGCTGGCATGATCATCAGCACCCAGAGAAAGAAAACTCTGCATTTATATCAAAACCCTCGCCAACCCGTCTGCCAAGCGTGGTGAGTATGGCAATTACCCCTCATGTGATTGATGGAGGCCCGTGCTCCAGCAGTGGGGACGTAAATGGGCTGACGATGTGTAAAGGAATCAATAAGTTGAGGCACGAGGCAGTAGATAAAACAGCACGTTGGATATAGGTTTTTTAGTCCTATCAGAACATTTAACAAAACTTTTACGTGGTCTACCTGGTCTATTGATTTTTAAATTGGATGATGAACAAGGAATTTCGTCAATCACGTCTATTGGTAAAGTAAACATTTTGATCCAACCAAAAAGCATATTTGGTATAAAAAACTGCGTCAAATCTAACATCAGATCTATTTTTTGTTATTTGAATCGTCATTCTAGAAATTGAAAAAAAAATGTGTGTGTGTCGCAAAAACGCACGTCAAATCCATTTGAAATGAAAAGCTCATAAGGCTAAATAACTCTTTTGGGCAGAGACCTGTATAATCCTGTATAACTTCTTTTTTCTACCTATTTAAATTTGAGATTTCATTCTGAAATACGTTTATTTTACTACTATATGAAATAAATAAAAATTAAACATTATTTTAAATAAATAAAATTATGTACACATACTTTAAAGTGTCCTATATACAAATTTGTGCTCTAATAAACAGGTGAAAATCTTTTTTTCACTAAGCAATTAAAATGAATAAAACGCGCATTAAGAAGAACAAGAAAATGTACCGACTTTGTTAATATGTCATTAATTTTTCTGACTATTTAGGTTAATAATATAATAATAATTATTATTATTATTAATAAAAATTATAATAATTCTCACATCTCATACGTTGACCTGATTCCGTACTAAGTAGCTTAAGCACTTGTATTACAGATATCAGATAACAGAGGAACACAAATAAATAGTTAAATACATATATTACACACAGACACCGAACAAACACAAGTGTTCATTGCACGAATGTTTGTCCAACGTGGGGATCGAACCCACGACCTTTGGCGTAAGAGGCAGGGTCACTACCAATTGCGCCATCCGATCAGTCATAACAAAATCGTTGTGACTAAGCAGTGTTGAATTTATAAAAAAAGTCTACATAAATTGGAATATGTTAAAATTATGAATTAAATCCCGCTAAATTGTGATTTCCTCTTACTGTGCATCGTGAAGAAACCTGCACGTCTCATATAGTTCAAAATTGTGGACATAGAGTAACTTATGTATACTGAGATTGAGTGCTAGCGCCATCTAGAGGAAAACGACAAATACTCAACGGCTATGTAGTACAGCCACCTTCGAGAATCAGTCAAGAAGATGAGTACCTAGATAAAATATCAGAAATAATTTTATTTGCTAATAACAAAATTCCCAATACCTTTTAAATATCTGGTTTAATTCTGATACTTTTTCAAATTACTAATGTGGGCAGTCGGCTTAAGGTGCGGTACGGGTAGGGCACACTGGCGAAGCCAATCGATTTTAATTTTTAGCTACTAAACGCAAAAAATTGATTCACGCCAAAAGCGGCCACTTTTAGCATGAATAAATTTTTCGCGTACAAAAACGGACCCAACATTTGTGCACAAATGTTGGGTCCGTTTTTGCCAATCACATCCAATCACGCCAATCACATAAAAAAGTTTTAAATAAATAAGTTCAGCTAGAGACGATTTTCTGTGTGTACCTACTCATTTCGTGCCCATTACTGAACAACAAAAACCTAGCAAAAAATAAGTATTACTTACGAAAAACCTCCAGAATAATACCAAACGGCTAAAAAGACCCTTTAAATATCACAAAGTGGCAAAAAAACCCAGCAATAATGAGGGAACGATGCGTCAATAAGATATCAAGTTCTCTCCGCGAGAACTTTTTCTATTACGAGTACTTGCAAAGCTCGAGGCTTGGGCGCTTCTTTAAGATCCGTCACTTAAAGAGGACAAAAAATTCGCAATCCGACAAGAAAATTGTAACCTATTCAATTTTTATGGGATAGGGGGCATACAAGCAGACGGATCACCTGATGGTAAGCGATTACCGCCACCTATGGACACCTGCAACACCAGAGGAGTCACAAGTGCGCTGCCGACCTTTTAAAAAGGAATACGCTCTATTCTTGAACGTTTGCATATCTGTCCGGAAAAACCGCAGGCAATAGTTCATTCCATAGTTTTTTTTTTCAGAATCAGAATCAGAAATTTATTGCCAGATTGAGTACGAGGTAGAAAGTTTCTTGAGAAACGCACATTCTGTTACAATTATTTTGTTAAATGATTACACATTACAAGCCTTGATGGCGCAGTGGCAGGAAAGTTATTTAAAACAACGGCTTACGCAAAGATCAACGAATCGTAATTTATATTGAATGAATGATAAGTTTATTCTCGCTCACAAAAGGGTTACATTTTTAAGTATATAAATTACATTGTCTCTTCAAGTTTGGCACTGACCAAACCGTGTGTGAGAGACTAGAGCCTATGATAGGTTTCGAAGAGAAACCCGCCATGCAGCTCCACCTCCGAGTCAATTGCGAATTGGAATGATATATAAAAAAAGAAGAAAAATTTACTATTTCCTGCACTTTTTTAATAGTACAGTATACAATTAAATTATACAGATTAACCTACCTAAGTTAGTTCTTAATTTAATTTTGAATTAGGCAAGCAAGAAGGAATGTAAAAAGAAATATATATATATATATACCATGTGTACCTATTATATGGTATACATGCATGTACTTATACGTACATATTTCAATCATTGCTTACATAATATGAAATAGAATTATTTATCAGAATTATATATACAGTGTTCTTGTCCATCCATTCATCATTTGTTATAATGAATTTTAATAATTCTATTAACAGTAGTATTTCTTTAAACTAACTAAATTATTTTAAAACAATCCAAACTGGCTCAGTTACCTTAGTGTTTTAATATTGTTACTGTATGTAATGCAACAAGAGTATTAACCTGTTATTCATTTTTAAATATTTTCTGTAGTAATCTTTCTGTTTTAGACTAGTCTTAAGCTTTGAGCCAGTTTATAACAATTCTTTTACATCTTAGCTCGACTATCAAAGTAATTAAAAGGTTTCAAGTTCTAATTGATATCAAACATAAACCGTGAAGTCACGCGAAGCTGTACAAAAACGAAGGTTCTAACTAAACGTATGTCAGAAAATAAATAATGTTTATTAGTAGCCGAAATTGATACGTGGCCGCTAGAGAGCAATGGAGAGGGCTATGCTCGGAGACTCCCTGCATGATCATATCAGACAAGATGACATCTGCAGGAGAACTAAGGTCACATACATAGCCCCTTTGGACTATGTCTATATGGCAGGCATTGAGTGGCAATTGGATGGGCACACGCGAGAAGAACAGATGGCCGTTTGGGCGGAAAGGTTCTCGAGTGGAGTCACCTAGAGCCATGGCAGGCCCTCCCACAAGGTGGGCTGACGACCTGGCGAAGGTCGTGGGAGTCTATTAAATGCGGGCTGCACAGGACCGATCTCGGTGGAGAACATTGGGGGAGGCCTATGTCCAGTAGTAGGCGTCTATTGGCTGAAATGATGATGATTAACCTCATGGACTTCCGCTACACCAGTGGAGTGACAAATGCATTGCCCACTTTTAAGCCCCCCTATTCCCCGGAATGGGCCTCCTGTACCGTCACTCACGTAGCGAAACAGCACATATGCTGCTTCACGCCGGTTTTCTGTGAGGCCGTGCTATCACTCCAGTCGAGTCGGCCCATTCTTGCCAAAGGGTGACTGTATCACGATCTTAAGTTGCGTTAGTAGTAGACGGAACTTTGGGAACGAATGCCGGTTCGTATTTTCCCCGTTTTTCGTGGCGAAAGGCAGTTTATACCAACTTTGTTTTAAGAATCAAAGCCTATTATTCCGTGGGCGTTATTCATTGCCACGATTCTTTAAGGTAGGGTCGTTTTGCGTCCGTTTATTTTCAGTTAAAAACAATTTAATGTGACAGACGAGGTGGCAGACGAGAAGACGGATCTAATGACTGCTAACTGACTTGTTCGTAAATATGACATCAAGTGAGTATTCATACACATAAAAATATTTGTGGCCAATGTAACATTGCACAGAACACATAAAACTGGGCACCGCACTGGGTGGTGTCTGTCCTGTGGAGGTTGATTGATTTTGTGATTTCCGGAAAGATGTGTTCAGCTGACAAATCTAATAAAGTTGCAATGGATCGGAGCCAAAAAAAAAGAAATTGAAAGTTGAAATTAATACATTTGAATTTGGTGTGTGTGTGTATGTGTGTGCGCACGCGGGTTGAGAAGTGTTTTGTCCGTTTGCTTTGATAAAACCTTTGGATTCATCATGGGTCCAGTTTGGTGGGGTGGCTTTACTTCATGCACCGTACTGTGTTTAGGATATCATAATCACCGTAACACCTTTCTATTACGCTACTGTCGTAATTATAACAGCGATTTTTGTGACTTACATCTATTTAACACTACACTGCGAGCGTATAAAAAGGCTGTTGTGGATAAATTGTCTCCCGATTTTACAAAGTAGATATTTGTCAATAGTTCAATTCTTCCTTTTTGTTTATATTAGGTACGAACATCATGATGCGGTTTTCATAATATTAGTTATTAGTGGAAACTTAATTGGTTTAAGATTATGTTTTTGTGTATATTAAGTACTGTATGTTTCCTTACAATAAAGAAAATAAATAAAATAAAATAATTTAACCATTTCGCCTACCTAACTGTAGGAAACAAATCGAACCTACTCGATATTTTACATGATTTTGTTTGACGTATTGGATGTGGTGTTGCACCTAGGTGCAGATGATCCTGGGTTTGATTACCGGTTCAGTTCAATTTTAATACTTTTTTGTATTGACTCTGTTTAAGTGTGCTGGGGGACGCTTTAACTGTCGTCACCTGGTACCTAATAGTACAGGATTGAGCCAAGTTCATACCAACCGAAGTGAATAGTCTGTTGCCATTATTGATGGTGTACTTATTATTGATTTTATTTCTTTTGGTTTTTATAGGACCTTTCAATAGCAGTAGCGTGATGTTAAAGTCAAATTAGATTATTGAAAAAGTTAGCTGGTCAAAAGGTCAAGGTCTTTTTGAAACAATTTCAAAAAGGGGAATCAAAACTCATGCTTTCTTTTGTCTGATTTGTGGTTTGGTAGTAAGTACGTCCGTAAATTTGTTGCAAGGTTTCTAAAACCCACACTGGCAAGGTGCAGGCAGAGCTCTACTCGATTCCCAAGGTTGTTATACCATGGCATACCCTACACATAAATATCACAGGGAAATTAAGTGGTTAAAATGATGATAATAGACGCTTTTACTAAGTTTGTCCTACTTTGATTGATGCCGCTAGCAGCATTAGAGCGATAGAACAAGCCGTTTCGTTATTTGGTGCACTTGTGAGATTAATAGCTGACCAAGGTCGCTGTTTTGCCAGTACAGGCTTTAGAGTAATGTCAATCTCATAATATCTCGCTTCACCTGACGCTACGGACAGCGCCCGTGCTAATGGACAGGTTGAGCGAGTTATGTGCAATCCGACAAACATGCTGACTGCAGTAGAGAGTAGTGGTGATAGGTCATGGGAAGACCAATTTTGAGAATGAGAAAATCTATTGTGACAGTGGACAATTATTTTTATATATTTCTTTTTATACTTACTAGCTTACTGACAAATATTTGCGCGTCTGCTTGCAGGCAGAATACTAACACACCCATTTTGGATATTTGTAACACCTTATTGTATTGTATTCTTGCAAATAAATAATTGATTCATTAATTCAAATTCAAATTCAAATTCAAATTCAAATTCAAATTCAAATTCAAATTCAAATTCAAATTCAAATTCAAATTCAAATTCAAATTCAAATTCAAATTCAAATTCAAATTCAAATTCAAATTCAAATTCAAATTCAAATTCAAATTCAAATTCAAATTCAAATTCAAATTCAAATTCAAATTCAAATTCAAATTCAAATTCAAATTCAAATTCAAATTCAAATTCAAATTCAAATTCAAATTCAAATTCAAATTCAAATTCTAATTCAAATTCAAATTCAAATTCAAATTCAAATTCAAATTCAAATTCAAATTCAAATTCAAATTCTAATTCAAATTCAAATTCAAATTCAAATTCAAATTCAAATTCAAATTCTAATTCAAATTTCTTTATTGCAGACAACATACATAGGTCCATAGCTTAAAAAACTTAATAATAGGGTTAGTAAATTAAAAGGTAATTAGAGTGTTTTTATTTTATTTATTTATTTAAGTTACTCATTGTACCATGTACCTTAGGGGCAATTGATTGACACCTTTCCTCAAGTTCAATTGGCTCTTAATTCCACTATCAACCGTGTTACTAAAAAAAGTCCGTTAGAATTGATGATTGGGAAGGTAGCTCGACCGTGGCTTTTCCATTCTTAAGATGTTGGATAGCGGCTCTTACTTTGGATTCAAGGATATCTGGCTCCAAAATATCATTGTCGGCTCTGTGGATGTAAAACTCCGCGACTGAGGATCTTCAAACAACGACCGGCAGTGGTTACTCCAGACTACCGAAATTTGTTCCAGTTCCGCCACCATTTTGCCATTACGATCTTCAATGGCCTAGGTTCTAGATGGGAGCGGTTTTGTAATGAGACGGATTTTGTGGTACAAGTCCCTTGACCCAACGGAATCTATTCATCATCGTCAGCCCATTTAAGTCCCCACTGCTGGGGCACGGGCCTCCCTCAATCACATGAGGGGTAATTGCCATAATCACCACGCTTGGCAGACGGGTTGGCGAGGGTTTTGATATAAATGCAGAGTTTTCCTTCTCTGGGTGCTGATGCTCATGCCAGCAGCTTTACCTTAGTCGCCTTTTACGACACCTCGGTAAGAGTGAGGGTGGCCTATTCTACTCTGCCGGGCACCACACGGCCTATCTATTACAAAACTATAAATATAATATATAATTTATAGATGTTAAAGTAGTGATAGAGATCTATTATATTATAACCTATGGTTATAGATCGACAGCGTATTGTGACTTTTTATGGCACTTTAACGAGCAGGTCGGTTACCTGAACTTCTTATAGTGTAGATTATACAGCGCTGGTATCAGAATCTGGAATTTCGATATTTTTTTTAATTTATTAAATAAATAGTTCGCTTGTAAAAAATTGCTTTGCAAATTGATTTCTGGTTGACATCCTTACTAATATTATAAAGGCGAAAGTTTGTTTGGATGGATGTATGGATGGATGTTTGTTCCTCTTTCACGCAAAAACTACTAAACGGATTTTAATGAAACTTTACAGTAATGTAGCTTATAAATCAGAATAACACATAGGGTATAATTTATAAAGATACTAGCTTTTGCCCGCGACTTCGTCTGCGTGTAATTCGAATATAATTAATATCATAATGTTAGTTCTTTTCACGCTAATATAAGCTACTCGAAATACTAATACTGCGCACTCGAAGTCGCGGGCACCAGTTATTGATACATAAAGACCTTGCTTTTATTCGAATTACACGCAGACGAAGTCGCGGGCAAAAGCTAGTTGAAAATATTTTAACAGAAAGACCCCGGTACAAATGGCCTGAACAAAGATCGAATCCGGTACCCCAAGAGCAGCCGTCGCTGTGTGTGACTCACTCCGCCGGGGGCAGTCAGAAACACGTAAAAGGTAACAAAAGTAGCGCTTTGCCAACCATCCCCCCCTCCCCACCCCCTCCGTCGTTACGGAGATATCCTCGGGCACGTGAGCAGGAACGCAACTAGGGAGAAATTACACCGCTTTACGATTCAATTACAGCTGTAATTCGTCAATGTTGTTCTGCGGAACAGCCGCAATGTGCCACTAAAACATTCGTTTCGTTCACCCACGAAATTGGATATTACGGATCATTTCGAGTGATAAAATGTGTCATATCCAATTTCTTTTTTATTTTTACTCATCACGTTTTAGAGGCAAAGGAAATTAAGTTGAAACGTTTATGGGTTATGTAATGACAAAATATCTTGCGGTTATAAGTGGACTCCCCGACCGACCCGACCTCAGCATTTGCTGCTACGGCACTATCTGCGGTGCCGCAGCAGCGCTGGTATTCTGGTGGGACCTGGTTGCGAGTGATTGTATAAGTAAATAAATAGCTATAAGTATATACACGTATAATATATATTGAAAGATGTGTGGACTATGTGGCAGATATACAATTATATTGGTACATAGATAAATGACAAATTCGAGCTTTTTTTTAAAACACACACAAAAGCCAGAGGGAATTATAAAAAACAAAATACGCTCACAACCAAGAGAAAAAGAAAAAATTAATGAAACACAACATCATAACAGAGTAAGCGACAGTGGCGCCATCATTACTGTCAGCTGAAGTACGGCGGAATCCATTCCTGTCATATGATCGGCATGTGATTGCGATTACAGGAACAGGTGCAATCACAGACCAACGCAAGAAAGTACAACGGAAAAAAAAAGAAATGACATTTGTTTATTTCATTTTACATGTTCATTTGGCGGCCAGATACTGTAAGTGTTGTGTGTCGAGAACAGGTGCGAGAAAATAGTGAGTAAGTGAACAGAGGTACCGCAAGTGCGCGTAGTAAGACGCAAAAGACCGATTTGTCTGCCAGTAATAATTTACCCGCAAAAACTCTGTGACGAGACCATGGCGCTTGCAACAGTGCCGAAATATCAGTAACTCAACAATAAGGCACATGGTAGAAATCCCGTAAATATCTATTCTACTTCTATTATTAAACGTAATCTTGGGCATCGCGCATGGACTAAGCGCTTAATAAATCAAGCGAAACAAAACAAGTGATCGATCAACGTCTCACGAACTGGTTTTTGAAGGAAAGAAGGCAACTTTTATTAATGAGTGTCGAGATTTTTCTTAATCTGTTTAAGATTGTTGTGGACTACACAGTCAAAAGGCTAATCGTCCTAAACTAATCGTCAATATTGAGTTTTTCCCTCTTTTGACCTAGAAATAATTAGGTATTTCTTTGGTAGGCAACGAAGCGCGCTATCACAGTGTAATAATACTCTGTTGTAAAACGGAATTCCGACAGAAAGTTGTTACAGCAAAATAATTACTAGTGTTTTGGATCCAATGTGTCATCATAAGGAAGGAATAAGCTCTTTTCTTCAAAAACATCAGATCGTTGGCATCATTGTTGGTGTTTGGATAGTAAGTAATGCAAACCGTGACTGGATTTTTTTTTCTTCAACCCCGAAAGGGGTACAATGGGGGTTGAAATGTCGCATGAGAGATTCGTCACGGGTGGCATGGCGTAGTGGTTAGTGGGTCGCACTATAAAGCGACGGCTGCGCAAGAGGTACGATCCCCGGCTCCGGTCAAAAATGTGTACCTAAATTTAGTAATAAATTCTCTTCTTCCTATTTAATGTGGTCTGCTCTCTGCTCATTTATACCTATCTTTGAGAAATCATCATCATCATCATCATCATCAGCCTGTCCACTGCTGGACGTAGGCATCTCCAATTGTGATCTATCCATTTCGGCTTCTCGCATCCAGCTCTTGCCAGTGTCTTCGTATCGTCGATGCCACAGTGCCTAAAGACGAAAGTCTTCAATCAGTGCGTCCTACCCGTCATGACATACGGAGCCGAAACGTGGACACTTACGGTACGGCTGGTCCACAAGTTAAAGGTCGCTCAGCGGGCTATGGAACGAGCAATGCTCGGCGTCTCTCTCCGAGATCGAATCCGAAATGAGGTGATCCGGCAGAGAACCAAAGTTATTGACATTGCTCACCGGATTAGCAAGCTTAAGTAGCAGTGGGCTGGCCATATTAGCCGCAGAACCGACAACCGATGGGGTAAACGAGTTCTGGAGTGGAGACCGCGTCTTGGCAAACGTAATGTAGGGCGCCCTCTGGCTAGGTGGGAGGACGATCTGCGCAGGATGGCTATGAGAAATATTTTTATTGAATTTTGTTATATTATTGAGTATGTATATTGTTTATTATTATTTATTTTATGTAATATTATTAATATATAAAATATGTATATTTCTGCCATTCTCAATTTCATTTACTAAACTACTTTGCACTGCCTTCCCTTATTACGAATACGATATTTCTTTCCTCTACCCAAAGGTTGTCTGGAAAGACCGCCTTATTGTACTGTCTGTTGCTGTTGTTTTATCATGCTTGTATTTTATTTTTGTACAATAAAGAATATCTATCTATCTATCTATCTTAATTCTTAGTGTCAGCCCGGAGTCTGGATGTTGGCGGTCTTGTACCCCGTGCCTCGGAAAGCACGTTAAGTCGTTGGTCCTGCGCCCAATCCCGCTCCGGTCGTATTACCCTGGTATCGGAATATGAGGGTAAGGAAATAGAGAGTGCACTTATGTTTGCACCCACACTTGAGCACTATAATATTACTTGCGTACGTGGCTGCTCGTTGAGATTGGCCGCCGTAACCGTAATCGGAGGGAGGATATATTATCTTCAGTGAAAACTGTATAGATTTTTGGGATGTGATTTCTGATGTTCTGTGTTTTCACGGCTGCCTACATTGCGAGCTAAACAAAAATATCTTAACGTTCGAACCTATCAAAAATATCTGAGCATTTGATATTTTTTAGGCTGACTGGACTTATCTGTGATTCTTCATTTAGTTAGCAATTTTTATTCATAGGTAGGTAGGTTACTAGACTCTTGCATGCTTTGATATTATAATATTTTAACATAGGCACACTTTATCGTCACCAAGCGTGATGTGCAAAACGGTAATCTACCAACCAGTCGTAGTTATGACTGGTTTGTAGGTTATTGTTTTACACTTTTTTTTTTCTCGGATATTCCGAAAAGTCGCAGAACTTTGGTACAAGGGAATGTTTCAGATGAGCCTCGTTGTGATGCATCTAAAAAAAACTTAGTCTTTGTAAAATCACTTATGCGCTAGTTTGCTTTACTCTGAATGTAAGTATGGTACCTATCGTCTAAGTAAAAGATGAAGTGCTGTTATTTGCATATCTTAACACATTGAAACATTGCTCTCTGCAGTGCGTCATACGTCATAATTTATTCATAGTCCGGTTATAAAATGAAATTAGAATGAATTGCCACCCTTAACTAACTATGTTTGTCTTGTTACATTCATCATGAAAATGAATCCATAATTATTATTTGTCTACACAAATAAACACGATTGTCAGAACTTCTCCTTATTTGAGGTATAATCCAAAATATTTTAATAATAATAAACGACTGTAAAATCATCAAAGGAGTACCTACAACATACAGTTCGTAAAGCGTGTACAGAGTGTTAAAACAAACAATTTTAGGACTCTATTTATTTTTATTTATTTATTTATTTGGCACATCAGCAATATAAACCCAAGCATTTTACATAAACAAGACAAGGGACTATTTTAGTGTTTACATCATACAGACATGCACATCATGATTTTTAGAGGTTACAGTAATTATAACCCTCCTGCTCCCCAGCAGGAGGGTATGCATAAGGCGCCGCCACTAGGCGGCGACGTCGGCCATTGCACTTCGGGCCGGCGGCATTCCCCAGCGAGAAGAAAAAAAAAATAAAAAAGGGTAAGCTTAACAAACATTATAGGTTATATTTTTAAATAAAATCTTTTTATAAATTTAGCTTGGTCATCAAAAATGTCAAGTTCGAGCAGTCTGTGCCACTCATCATATGCAATTACAAATCTAGTAACTGGCGCATGCAAACCCAGATTGGTTCTATGATGAGGGATTTAGAAAAAATGTTTAGGTTTACGTCGACTTCTTAGATGGGGGACACTAATTTGAATTTGATTTAGTATGTACTGTACTATTTTTGGAAGAAACAATAAATCCTGCATACGGCGTCTTTGACTCAGTGTATTGAGACCGAAAAATGATAGGCGTTCTTCATAAGAGCATCTATAACCTATACCAGGAGTAACAAATGTCAAATGTCTTGAAAATTATCGCTGAACAGACTCCAGACGAGTAGGGTGAACTGCTTAAACCGGATTCCAAACAACAGAAACAAATTCAAGTGTTGTACATACCAATGCGTTAAATAGACTCTACTCGTGGTCACCCTACAAAATCCCCCTGAAGGGACCACGAGTAATTCGAAATGGCTCGTGGTTCCCCCCGGGTCACGCTTGGATACACCCCGTCGTGTGGTGTGTAATTGATAAATATTTTTTTTACAAATAACTTTAATATTCACGGGACAAAACGTGGTTATTTTTCTTAGTAAGTACATAGAAAAATAACCGCATTTTGTTCATTAATTATTTGTATAATACAAAGCAAAAGTTTAAAATATTATATCAAATAAGTATAGTCTACAGACTCTGGCTACATGCTACTACGATTGATAGGAAATCAAACGAACTTACCTTAAGTGACGTTCGATGATTATACATTCTAATTACTTGTCGTCCCCCCAGGGGAAAAATGCAGGGGCACCATGAGTCATAAATTATTAGTTAAGGGTCACGAAAGTTAGATCGAATGACAGAATGAAGCGTCATTGTAATAACAGAGAGAGAACCGCGCCTTGGCATGTCTGCTCGTCTGTACAATAAAAAAAATCTTATACATACTTATGGACGAAAAGGAGACAACACCCAGACACTAAACTAATAAGAAAAAAAACACTAAAAGTGGTGGCTATTTTTGTTTTGTATATTTGCAAGTTTTGATTACAAAGTACGTAGGTACTTTGTTACACATGAAACCTACTGTTATTAAAGTAAACATTGTATGAAAATGAGAAATAATTTTAGCAAGGAAACCGCCATGTATTAGCAAAGAGTATTAAACTTAAGCACAACATTATGTCCCAGTAGTTTACATTTAGCTCGCCAAAATAGGGGTCAAGTTAGGGTGGCCAGATATCCCATATTTTAAAGGAACCTTCCGTTGTTCGAGCTGTAAATATTTTGTAACTCCCTTTTAATTATTAAAAATAATTAAATTAAATAAAAAACATTAAAATAACGCCAGACGAATTTTTGATGATTTTTTATCCAGTGGAGTCACAAGTGCGCTGCCAACCTTTACCTAACCTAACCCCCCTTTCCCCCGGATCGGGCCTCCGGTACCCTCGCTCACGCAGCGAAACACAGCACAATGCCGCTTCACGCCGGTTTTCTGTGAGACCGTGGTATCGCTGTGGTCGAGCCGACCTATTCATGCCAAAGCATGGCTCTCCACGGTCAAAATTCGGTCGGTATTTAAATAAATCCCAATACTGAAGCGCCTATAAAGGGAGGGCGTCCCTTAAATAGATGTCCTGGTGGCATGGAGTTTAACTTAGTCACCCTAGCACTAGTTACCTTTCTTAATGGTAATGAGGTACCGAAAGAAGTCCTCGGTAATTCCGAGAGTGCCAGCCATTTTGAATAGCAGTTTTAACGTTCTAACGCGATAATAATGAAAATTATTTTAGCCTTAATACTGAGCGGAACTATAATGAAAGGACAATAGGCGAAAGTGGTCTAAGAACTTCCACGGATTAGAGTAATCCCAATAGTTAGATATATTATTTCTGTATTAAAAAAATAACACTCCATCGGAGCGGAATGATCCGATGAGCCGAATGATCCGAGTGAGCTGAATGATCATGAACGTCGAGATGGCGGAACCACGGTATGTTTTTAGAATTAAAATGTGACTAACGGCCGCACTCAGAGACGTCATTTAAGCTTGTGATCATTATCTTTAGTATCGGTAGTCTTTATGCATATCAAAATAAGTGTCAATATGTTTTATTAAGTAGCCAGCTAAGTTAATCAACGACTCTGAGTGCAGCGGTTAGATTTACTACAATATTTCTACTATTTCAGACTTTCATAGTAAAATTCTACATTTATGCATTTTAAAAATATTCCACAAAAGCAGTGGTGCCACCACTTTGATATCAAAATGGCGGGACCACTATATAATTAATGAAAACACCTGGCGTAATTTTACACCATGCATACCATATTTTAATACGATTTAAAACGACTACATATAAATTGATTTTCTTCGTTGAAAAACGTAATTTCAAAAGAAAACATTGATTATTATTTTATATCGCAAAAACGCATAAAGAAAAAGTATTCAAGTATTATTGTTCTTACAATTTATTCTAGTTGGGGTGCATTAAATTCGTATTGTAATAATATGTTTGTTGTAATAATTATTTTAGGGGTGTAATTAATTATGAGTACTACTTCCTGAACTTAAAACAGTTTTAATATAATTATTTTACAACTTTTAAGTATTACTAAGTAAACAATTCATATAATAAACACTTCAAGTTCGTATTACCCTACATATTTACATTTTAATATAACAACAGTGAGTAAATCTAAAATAAAACAGACACATTATAAGTTGCGGTGTATCAGTGACAAGGAAGTGAATGCAATATAATTACTTTATTTCACGTGCCTGTCAATTTGTCCCCTTTTGACGACTTAACGACTGATCGAATGATTATACTTACATTTAATAAATTTTAATAATATTTAATAACTCATAAAGTTCATTTTAGTAAGATTTCTGATAATGAGAATCGAGTGTCTTTTTACAGTGACAATTGGTTTTAAATCTTATGAGGCCGTCCAGTTCTACCCCTAACAGATAGATATTAATTGTGCCGAATCTAGAACATTTAAAAATGTCGAAATGCTCGCACACTAAAAGAAGGACTTTTAAAGATACAATACGTACTTACTACAAGAAACTTGTCTGCGCGCGACCGCGCTGACAGCTACGTCATAGCTTAAGTTTTTTTTTATATAGATTGCTGTTAGTAGGTGCTTTAGCTAGAGATCCATAGTTTAGTTATGTTGTAAAATCATCTCATACATCGTACGATTTGTTTAACCAATCGTAGCATTCGTAGCTATCCTTTCACCTTACCTGTTAACCTTGGAGCCCAGCAGTGGGACTCTCTGCACAATTGTATTTACGTATTATGTTTATTAAGCTAAGGTCTAAAATTGTAAATTGTTCGTTGCCTCTGTCCAGTAGTTGCAAATGTCCGCTCTATGGGTCACTTCACATTTATTCTCTGTCGCCTAAGCACTGTCTCTTGTAAATTAAAATAAGTTATACAATATTATAACGGAGTATTTAAAGTTCAAATAAGCTTTTATTTCTCCCTTTGTTCGAGTAGCGAACAAAATTGAAAACAAGGCACTGTCCTGTCACGGTCGCCAATTTTGTTCGCTAAAGGGAGAAATAAAAGCTTATTTGAACTTTAAATACTCCGTCATAATAATACGGAGGGGTTGCTGTTAATAAAATGAGAACCCTCAAATTTTTAAAAGGGCTTTTTAGTGTCTCATTTACACTAAAAAGCTTGAAAAAAATATGAAGAACCACGAAGAACGCTTGTGTACCGCTAAGAATATTTACATATTGTAATTCATATTCAGATAGTTAAATTAGTAGATAAAATATTGATTAAGATCAAAAATCAAACAAATAAAAGTCGATTAGATTTCTAAAGAAAATATTTTCGATTTTTAAAAACATCGGTTAGGTTTAAAGGGAGCGTCTTATTTTTAATGTCAAAATGGAACTGTCCAGTTCACCTTCAGATACTGAATGGACTATAATTATTGGTAGGTACGCATAATTATTATGCATTCAATTACATATTATGTTCTATCCTAGTCCAAATTGAATCGCAACTGATCTAGACATAATATACACGGCCACCAGACATGACATGCAATTAACTAATTATGATTGTGCTCGTGTTGACATCAGCTTGTAGTAATTGCTATTGTTGAATTGCAATATAGCCTATTCAGTTACTTTAACTAGGTTATATTATTAACTACTTACCTGATGTTATTAGCTAATTAGTAAGACAACCTAAGCAGCTAATGCCACGCACAGGCAAAGTTGCGCTATATGTTTCGCAATAAGTAGTGTTACTCCTTGAATAGAAGAAGTTGCCCCCTAAGCCGTTAGCCAACGGACCTATGGGGACAATTCGTCCCATTAAAACTCGCCCAAGAATTTAAAAATATTTTTGTTGGCCACTGTTCTTATGTAAACCCAACCAATATGTTTGTAATGTTCATACATTCTAAACTCTACAAAACAAAAAAAATGTTAGGTTTGATTATTCATATTCTTTAGGGCCTACTTTATGGAATCTTCTGCTCGATGACATCCTTAGGCTACCGATGCCCGAGGGCGTCAGCATGACAGCCTATGCGGATGATATCACGATCGCGATCGAAGCACCAACCAGAGCTAAAATAGAGCGAGATGCACAATATATGCTCCAGGCGGTGTCCGAATGGGGGCATCGGAACCGTCTGACTTTCTCAGCTGCTAAGTCGCAGACGCTTACCTTGAAAGGCAAATTCAAGCGCCCCCCAACGATACGTATGGACAATAAATCGATCGCGCACGTGAGCATGGCAAAGTTACTTGGGGTGGTCATTGACCAAGGGTGCTCCTTCTTGCAGCATGCGAACTTTATCGGCCAGCGGGCTAGTAACTGCTTCAGGAAGATGTCGAGAATATCTTCATCGACCTGGGGCGTGCGGTACAAAGCACTTAAGGTCCTGTATTCAGGGACCTATGTTGCAAGTCTTACTTACGCTGCGGCAGTTTGGTGGCACCGGGCAAGCATCTTCGTGGTGAAGCGAGCTTTGCTGCGCACCCAGCGGCCTGCAATGATTCTGTTCACGAAGGCTTATAGGTCTGTTAGCACATCTGCGCTGCCCGTGCTAGCTGCGGTGTTGCCGGCCGACTTAGAAGTCGTTCGTGTGGGACGATTCGCCCAGGAGTGCCCAAAGGAAGCCACAGACAAGGAGCAGACGGCACTTAAACGTAGACTATTCGGAGATGTTGTTGCCCAATGGCAGGAGCGCTGGTCGACCAGCGACAAAGGAAGAGAGTTGTCGCAGTTTTTCCCAGATGTAGAAATGAGA
This sequence comes from Marasmia exigua, assembly GCA_019059595.1. NCBI lineage: Eukaryota > Metazoa > Arthropoda > Insecta > Lepidoptera > Crambidae > Marasmia > Marasmia exigua. The sequence goes on from CM032472.1 coordinate 435,268, forward strand.
TTATCGGCCGGTTGGGTGGAACCAGACTACGCTGTGTCACAAATACTTACAGGACATGGGAGTTTTAACAGCAGACTGCACGCGATGACTCTCTGTGAGTCACCTGTATGTCCCTGTGGAGAAGCTGATGAAACTCGTGACCATGTGCTGTGGGAATGTCAGCTGTATGAAGAAGAGCGGCAACAGATGCTGAATGACTGGAACAGAAACGAGATAGGACCAGTATACCATCAAGAGATGGTCAACTCTGCAGAAGGTTTTCGACGGTTGCGTGCGTTTGCACACAAAAGGCTTAACATCAGGAAGGAGATTGATTGATGTGGAACTGCCCGAACGCGAGTCGCTTGTGTTGTGGTGTTTCACGCCCCATTTGGGGAGAAGTGACATTGAGATGGGACACAGACACAGACTTTGTAGGGAGTGAAGAAACGCACCGGGGAAAGAGCCCTTAGCAAGTACCTGGTGAGCGTCTCCCAAGATTCGGTCCGTATGCCGAGACGGTAGGAAGGACCATGGGCTGGTGGAGGGACTGTGTCTTATTCATATTCTTTGCTGTGCTGTGGGAATGTCAGCTGTATGAAGAAGAGCGGCAACAGATGCTGAATGACTGGAACAGAAACGAGATAGGACCAGTATACCATCAAGAGATGGTCAACTCTGCAGAAGGTTTTCGACGGTTGCGTGCGTTTGCACACAAAAGGCTTAACATCAGGAAGGAGATTGATTGATGTGGAACTGCCCGAACGCGAGTCGCTTGTGTTGTGGTGTTTCACGCCCCATTTGGGGAGAAGTGACATTGAGATGGGACACAGACACAGACTTTGTAGGGAGTGAAGAAACGCACCGGGGAAAGAGCCCTTAGCAAGTACCTGGTGAGCGTCTCCCAAGATTCGGTCCGTATGCCGAGACGGTAGGAAGGACCATGGGCTGGTGGAGGGACTGTGTCTTATTCATATTCTTTGCTGTGCTGTGGGAATGTCAGCTGTATGAAGAAGAGCGGCAACAGATGCTGAATGACTGGAACAGAAACGAGATAGGACCAGTATACCATCAAGAGATGGTCAACTCTGTAGAAGGTTTTCGACGGTTGCGTGCGTTTGCACACAAAAGGCTTTATATTAGGAAGGAGATTGATTGATGTGGAACTGCCCGAGCGCGAGTCGCTTGTGTTGTGGTGTTTCACGCCCCATTTGGGGAGAAGTGACATTGAGATGGGACACAGACACAGACTTTGTAGGGAGTGAAGAAACGCACCGGGGAAAGAACCCTTAGCAAGTACCTCGTGAGCGTCTCCCAAGATTCGGTCCGTATGCCGAGACGGTAGAAAGGACCATGGGCTGGTGGAGGGACTGTATTCATATTCTTTATTGACCTCCATTTGTTACAACAGCGATTAGAAGGTTGATCAGCAAAAAATCCCTTCTACTCTAGTTATATAAATATAGGTCTAGTTTTAATAAGACGAATTGCCCGTAATCCGTGACATTTTGGGACTATGTTGTGCTTCTTCTTCATCGCTTTCTTTATTGCTGAAGGTCGTGCCTTTCTTGAAATGCCTTTACCGGCGGAGGCGGTGACAAGGTCTTTCCATCTTTCCCTATCCTCGGCTTGTCTAAGGGCAATCGGCAAAGTGAGTCCGGTTACATCCCTTATTTGGTATGGCCAACGAGGAGGTGAACGGCCTCTTCGTCTTTTACCATTGACCTTCACCACAACGATAAACTTGTCCAAGTTGGTCGGACTGTCTCCGGGCGATATGGCCAAAGTAACCTAGAACTCTTTGGTAACAGATAGTCGACAGTATGGTTTTGATCTTCAGTTGGTCCAGAATTGATCTATTGGTTCTTTTTGCGGTCCAAGGTATGCGTAACATTACCTCGATCACCACATTTCATCATCTGCGCGGATAGGCCTTGATTCGGAGTCATACATAAATATCGAGAAGACCAAAGTCCGCACAAGTCTGGTCTTGGTTATGTTCGATATATTTCTGTTCTGCCAAATTTCTGCGTCGTGCAAACCGGGTCAAACCGCGGCGAACGTGTATACGAACATCGTCTGTACGTGGCTTAATATACGGTGCAATCCATCGTGCAAGCCAGCTCGAATATGCCGGTTTGTCTGGTGATGCCACGGACTCACTAAAACACCGGCATAAAGCAGCGCCTCAGTTGTGTTTTACCGAACCTCGGATTGAGGATATAGTTTACCCGATGGTGAGGGATTGCCGCTACTACATATTTGATTGTGGCCGCCACCGAAAAAATATCATTATTATGGTGTGAAAAGAGGAAATAAGAAAAATGTTCGTGGATCACACAAATTATGTTTTTTTTTCTACATTTTTTTAAATTTCAAGCATCAAAACAACAGACACAAATTACGACTTCTAAGTTCAAGTCTTCACTCGAGAAAAAAATGGAGTTTTCGACTTGTTCCCACATCCACTTAACTTGACACGAGTACTTTGCTGTTGGCTCGTGTTATCTCGTGACGAGTTGTAACAAAGTTCCCTGTCGTGGCATTATTCAAGATAGAATGGGTTCATGAAATATGCATCAAGTATAAGAACATGTAAGTATATCATTGAGCTACACAGGTAATTTCCAGTGGCGTTTAAAGCTGTCGTTTCGAGCCCGGGGTACGCTTGGACCATGATCCAGGATTCAGGAAGTCTGGCAATTACAAGAAGCGACTGCCGTCTGACTTTTGTAACCCTTATATAGGGAAACTAGACCAACTGGATCACAGTTACACATTCAAAATCATTATCCCGAAATTGTGAATGCTTTTTTCGTGCGCGTAGAAAACATGGCGCGTGCGCGCATGCCGTTCACACTATGGAAATTCTGTTAGGGTGCGTCTACATCTGACTAACGCGCCACAAATAACGCTGACAAGCTGATCCCGAGCTGCATGAGTGCATTTTAGTTTCGTGTATTACTGACTCACTAATTACTCTCGCGGATAGATATGGAAAGCGCCTGGAGCCCAATTCTGGGGCTCGTGACATTTATCATCATACGATATATATCACTAAAGCATAGTTTTTTTGTATGAAATTCATTTGAAATTCGCCATGTTTTCAAAATATCACGAGCACGAGAATTGGGCTCCTGGTGCAGAGAGTGACCACTGAAACCAGTGTCTTTGGTAACTCCTAGCAACTTCTCTTCTTTTAATTTTATTTTATTATTTTAGTGTCTATGTGTACCTACTAATATAATTATAAGTATTTTTGTTACTAACAATGTATGGTCTGAAATAAACAATTTAATTCTTTTTCATTTTTGTAGCGCCGATCGCGCAAATTTCGCGTGCAAGCAACGCGCCGTATGCCATCCGCTCGCGCTCTGTGTGCGATCTGCGCATTCGCGACGCGTTCGTCAGGTGTGGCCGCCCCCTTAAATTGCATGGTACAGTCAAAGAAAGAAAGTTCGTCAGTTTTCAAATTGGTTCTTTTGATATGGTATGATCACCTTTCGTAAATTTGTCAGAGTAATAGCAATACAGGTTGGCAGACTTTTTAAAACGGTATGCTGGTATAACTGACTCTTGCCGTGCAAGCGAAAATTTACCTTAAGGTGACGAATCTTTTTATTCTCTGTACCGTACATTGTGACAAGGTGAACGAAAAATCATTTCATTGTAATGTTACATTGCATGTTACATTACGCAGAAACCGTCATTAAACAGAAAAAGTACCTTTAAAAAAAATCAAATAGGCTACGCTACTGAGCCGAATAAGCGCCGTATAGTGACTAGTGCACTGTGGAGGGAATAGAAGAGAAGCCTTTACAATAGCCTCTCGCCTTGGTCCTTTTGTGCTAGTTTTGAAGAGGGTACCCTAAGTTAAGGAGATTGATTAAGCATGAAACGTCAGTGCCTTATTGGCTAATGGATTGGCGCGACGTTGCAAATCCGACAATGACTGCAATAATTTATGACTTAGTACCAGAGTAGAACAATTGTAATCCAAATCCAACACATGTGTTTGTCCGGTGTCTAGGTGTAATTAATATATTTGAGTATTCAAAATTAATTAATTTTATATCCTCGAAATGATTCGGTTACGCCGGCTGATCTCTACGCAGTGCTTTTTTTAGGGTTCCGTAGCCAAATGGCAAAAAAACAGAACCCTTATAGATTCGTCATGTCTGTCCGTCTGTCCGTCCATCCGTCCATCCCTATGTCACAGCCACTTTTCCCCGAAACTATAAGAACTGTACATACTATTGAAACTTGGTTAATAGATATAGTATTTTGTTAGCCGCAATACGATTTTTACTTAAAAATTGGGGGGTCTCCATACTTGAAACTGAAACTCAAAAATTTTTTTTTCATCAAACCTATATAAAGTGTGGGGTATCTATGGATAGGTCTTTAAAAATGATGTTGAGGTTTTAACATCATTTTTTTCTAAACACAATACTTTGAGTAACGTGTTTTCCGAGTCACGGGGGTACAAGACCGTCAATTCTCAGACTTCAGGTTGAAAGTGAGTATGTTTTAGAAGAAAAACTCAGGCACACATTTTTGCCCCAACGCAGCCGTTGCTTTAAAGTGTGCCGCACAAAGTATAGTGCAAAGTATTTATTTATTTGCATTACATATGACTATAAGACAAGGTATATGGTAACATTACACAATCAAAATAACATATGCACCTTTGTAGGCATTGCAAATTAGCATAGAGAGGGGGAGAGATTTTTCATTTTATTTACTCAGTATTTGCTTTTAATATATATGTTCTTCTATGTAATAGTATTATTTGAAATTTGTTGTTACTGTACTATTTATATTTTCTTATATATCCTGTAAATATTCGTTAAATAAGTAGTAACATGCTTTCTAATTTTGACTGTGTTGTGGTTCGTGTTCTAGTGAAGAGGAGATGAGTAAAACTCGAAGTCCAGATTCGTATTGATTTTATTTACAACTTACAACTATTTATATTAAAACTAATCCTACATCTTATTGGCTAAAATAAATCTACAAATCAGAACACATTATTTATTGCCAATCACAAATTAGTTGTGAACTACCTCCGGAGGACGCGCAGTATTTATGTGGAGGGCCACGGAGAGACAGAGAGGGCGCGCTCGGACCTCTCGTGCCGAGGTTATAAATATAAGCGGCGTGGAGTGCGCGCGCCTCGCAGTCGTGCGATGTTTTGCTTGCGAGTATGACGGTCTCCCATAACTGCCTCGGTGGCGCAATAGTTAGTGGGTCCCACTTTAAAGCGACGGTTGCGCTTGGGGTCCCGGGTTTGGGCCAAAATTTGTACCTGAGTTTTTCTGTTAAGAAATTCTTAGTGTCTGCCCGGAGTCTGGAAGTTGGCGGTCTTGTACCCCCGTGTCTCGGAAAGCACGATAAACCGTACTGCGCCTAACCCCTCTTTGGTCGTGTCACACTGGTGTCCCATCGAAATATGTGGGTACGGGAATAGAGAGTGCACTTGTGTCTGAGCAAACACTTGTGCACTATAATATGTCCTGCGTCGATGGCTGATCAAGCTGAGATATTGGTCTTAGTAGCATTTATGGGTAAGTAAATCTTTTAGTAAGTGTATAAACTAATTGTAATTATTTTCGTTTTATATAGTATAGTTTATATAGTTTGGCAATTTGTTATATAATTTGTTCGACATCGGGTAAGTTCCGGAGCTAAGTAATGTAAATTAAGCAGTTATTCGGTCATCCAATTTGGTAATGTCATGATTATTAATAAAATAATATTTGTAATCTTTCTGTTGTCTGATATCCAAAACACATATGCTTGAGCTATTTAGCACGGAATCAGGTTAATTTTATTATATTTTTTTATGAGAAAGGGAAGCAAACGAGCAAGCGACTTACCTGATGGTAAGTGTTCAACGTCGCCCATGGACATCAGCTACACCAAAGGGGAATGGAAATGTTTTGCCGGCCTTTTAGGAGGGTATAGGCTTGTTTCTCGAAGATCTCAATGTCATACGGGTTCGGAAATACCCCTGCGGGAAGTTGATTCCTCAATAATTAACCTGATTCCGCGGATTGATGAATGTGATATAATATTTGACTTTACTTTTGTTATTAGTTAAACATACCTGCTCTCTCAGCTCGTTTCCTGTCCTCTTCCACAAACGTCTCCTCGGGAGTCAGGACTCTTCCAGGCGCCACATCCGATGGAAATTCTTCCTTCTGAAATATGAATGAATAAATTCAACTTTAAATTATTTTCTAACGGTTATGAATTGGGGCGCTTCAAGAAACGAGTATACTCCTATCTAAAAAGCTGACATCAACATTTCATCTGATCTCTCGGGATGTTCATGGGCGGCGGTAAATACTAACCATTAAGTGACCCACTTGTCTGTAGCCTCTATAAAAAAATGTAACAATGAGATATGTATGCTTATTCGTGCATAATATCTTCCAATTGATTTTAACTAAGGCGGCCAATCTCAACGATCAGCCACTTACGCAGGATATAATATTATAGTGCTCAAGTGTGTGCGCAAACACAAGTGCACTTGCCTATATTCCGATATTCCCTCATATTCCGATGGGACACCAGTGTGACACGACCGGAGAAGGATCGGGCGCAGGAACAACGGCTTAACGTGCTTACCGAGGCTCGGGGGTCAAGACCGCCAACTTCCAGACTCCGGGCTAACACTGAGAATTTCTTAACAGAAAAACTCAAGTACAAATTTTGGCCCAACCTGTATATGCATGCACAAAAAGCATGACTCATTCATTGGTGCCGGCGTATATTGTTTTGGGAACGTTTTCACATCCGAAAATATACCGTTATTTTTTACTAAAGGAAAAGCAAAATTTTAAATTTTGTACAAGTATATTCCTCGCTATTGAAAATGTTTCATTTTTAGGCGACTTTTTTATCAATTCGTTGAATGTATTTCGCGGATACTCTTGCGTGTTGGTAATATCATTTTTGAAAATGAATTGGTAGCAGAAAACCGACGCAAAGCAGTGTGTGCTTTCACCGAGTGAGTGAGGGCGCTGGAGGCCCAACCCGAGGGAAAGGGTGGGTGCAGTTTGGCAGCGCACTTGGGACTAGACTCGATTGTTGCGGGTGTCAACGGATGATGTAAACACGGCATCACGTGGAATTACCCTTGTTGGACTTTGGACCTTCCTTAGGTCTGAGACACATGTGCTATTTTTACTGACTTCAAAAATAAGGAGGTTTTATGTCCAACTGTATTTTTTTTTAATTATTATATTTTATGTATGTTCACCGATTTTTCCAAAAATAATTGACCGATTTGCACAATAATTTTTTAATTGTTAGTTAGCCGCATTGTCACCATGATAGGATATGATGATGGGATCCCAGATCGAGAGCAATCCTCAAATTTTAAAGGTATATGTAATGTCTTTGTATCTTTTTTCAATGCTGAACCAGTATTTACGCCTGATTGTATTATTTTTGAGGCTTAGCTGATGATAGAAGGTCAACTCCTTAACGGTTAGGAGTTATATAATATTTTTTTATACTGTGAACAGATTTAGGGTGTAAGTTATCTGTGAGAAGAGAGAGGGAGGGGGAGGGAGTGCTGATAAAGAAATGTGGCACTAAAAAGCATGAAAAAAAATTCTACGAAAAAACACCGCTTTCGAAAACCACGAACTAAAGTGTAAAATAAAACTTCATACACTTAACGCCCTTTTGGTCTAGTAGTTGAAGTATAGGGCCGTGATCTCGGGGTCCTGGGTTCGATGCCCGGGTCAAGCAAAAAGTATGTTTCGAATTTTTCGAACATAGCTTGGGTTAAGTAAATAATACACTTAAAAAATTCACCGTAGGGCTCAGGTGGGACTCGAACCCACAACCTTCCACAGTCCGGGTGGCTGCACTAACCATTTATAGCTTGGGTTTATGATCATCGATCCGCACTTGGCAAGCATGGTGATTAAGCCTATTCCCATCATAGAAGCAATGACTTGATTTCTATGATGGAGGCCTTTAACCTACAGTGGGACAGTATAAAGGCTGATACTTTTAACTTCACATAACATTTTATAACAGAACACTCGAAAAAAAGTGTTACTGAAGTTGGCGGAGGGAAGTTGGTAACTGGGGACTCAGGTGTATCTACCTCCTAGAGTGGCCCCGCTGGTAATCAGTTCTGTCCTGATTCCAGCTTCGGTTGGTATTAGGCAGAAACGGTTACCGTGGGGCACGGTTTTCCCCGGGCAACGGCGGGTAGTAATTCATTCGTGGATTGCTACCCGACGGCCAAAGGATGCACAGAATTTCCGGCGGACCAGCCCCGACGCAGTGGATCGCGTGCAGCGCACACCACTCGGGGGCTTTCATTGTCTGCTGAGGGCTTAGAGGACCGGCCTCTCTTTACGGACCTGAACACAATAGGGCCGGGCACGGAGGCTGCCTTCTTTATCCAGCCCCCCCTTCTGCCGTAGGTTGGCGTTGGGGTGTGGTGGCACCCACTGTCGGGCGCTTTGGCGTGCGGTGGGCCGGTGTTCCTGGTGTGATGGTGCCGTATGGGGGCCTTTTTGTTCTCGGGCCTTGAACTGTCGCGCTTTCGGGCGCGTTCGAATGTTGGGGAGTTCCACGGTGGTGGAATTCCTGCCAACAGTCTGTTGCGCCCCGATTCCCGGGAGCGCTCTCCCCGCCTTTATGGTGGGGGCTTTGTTGGTGGGTCTGTGTTGAGTCCCGCAGCCAGTGGGATGCAGCTACGACTCGCCACCCCCGCTTTTCCCGTCCCGTCGATTGTCTCCGCAACCCAGCGGGGATGCTCGAACGGGAGGGTTTTCGGGTATAACTTAAAAGTCTGTGGGTGCTCTCTCCTCTCTCTGCCCTGCAGCCAGCAGGGTATGGGTTGGGGGAGGGGTCTGCAGTCGTCCCTTCCGGAGCGTCTGCGTTGCAATCCAGCAACGTGGACGATTCCGGAGAGGGGGGAATGGTGGGCCATGGGAGTGGCCCTAGGCCTCGTTTTACGGCGAGGCCCGTTTTTGAAGAGGCCGTGCTGGCGAGCCTCTCGTCCTTCGAGGGTGGGCCGCGGACTTGGTTTCTACCCGTTACCGTAGCCCACCCCACACGGACGTAGCAGAAAATGCCCCGGTGGTTTTTAGTGGGTAGGCCCCTGGGAGCACCCCAGGGGAGAGCCCCACACTACCCGGCCGTCTCCCAGCGGTCGGGTGTGCTTAAGGCGGCATTTTCCAACGGGCCAACAAAAAAAAAAAAAAAAGGGAAGTTGGTAACTCGGTCTAAGGCCGTACGTACGAGTAGATATGTCGGTGTACTCGCTAAAGCACGTTCTATGTAGAACGGAAGTGGCATACGTGATGTGGTTACGTTTATATGCTACGTTTGAGCTTTGGCGCTATCTCTGTGAAAGCTTTCATTCAACTTTGCTATATTCGTAATAAAATTACATTATTAGGTAGTCAAGTAATGTTTTATGAATTTAGGGAATGGATATAACTCATATCCTTCAACCGATTACAGCTACGCAGGATATATTATAGTACTCAAGTGTTTGCGCAATTATAAGTGCCATCTCTATTCCCTTACACTCATATTCCGATGGGGCACCAGCGTGACACGACCGGAGAGGGACTGGGCGCAAGACCAATGGCTTAACGTGCTTTCCGAGGTACGGGGGTACATGAACGCCGACTTCCAGACTCCAGACTGACACTAAGAATTTCTTACCAAAAACTTCGATTGAACTCGGAACCTTTTGCGCAGCCGTCGCGTCGCGTCGCGCAGTGGTTAATACGACCCACTTACCACTGCGCCACCGAGGCAGTCAAGTTTTTTTATGTGATAGGGCATTGGAACACCAATGAAGTTGAAGTCACGAGCACGCTGCCACCCTTTTAACATACGTTCGCCCCTGACAGGCCCAGCAATGAAATACGGCTTAGGCAATGCTTCAAACCGGTTTTCTGGGGCCATGCTATCGCGCCAGTCGAGCCGGCCCAGTCATGCCAAAGTGTGACTTTCCGAAGTAAACGTAGTGAACAAAAATAATAAACGTGAATACCTACCGATTTTTCTGCGTAAGGGGGTTAGGCTGATGACGACTCGTTTAGCGCAGTGGCCTGTGCGCAGGTTGAGACGCAAGGGTCGCGGGTTCGACTCCCGCACCAACACGAGTGTTTTTTGATAAAACAGATATTTATGTTGGGTCTGGGTGTTTGTGGTACCGTCGTTGTTTCTAGTTTCCATGGTACAAGAGAAAACCTTAGTTTGTGACCAGGACAATGTGTGTGATGTTCTCAATTTATTTGAACTCAATTGTTTATGATTAAAGTATTGACTTCTCAAATAGATTGCTCATAAGAATTGTTTACTTTTCTTATTGCATTGCAATGTTTTGAATACCGCTATTATGTTTCAAATGGGATGTTACGTGAAAAACTTACGTGGCCCTAAGAGAGTCTTAAAACCTGTACTTTTTTAATGTTTGGTCAGTTAGTCCCAGAATCTGTGGTTTATTTAAATAGGTCTAACATAAATAAAGTGTTTCACAGACCTTTATAGCCACACAATTGGTAGAAGGCAGGTAGTTAATTGAATAATTCAGATTAATTAGGCATTTTTTTTTAATATGACTCTACCCGAAGATAATATGCCAATGTCAAGTAACTTATTGAGAATAAGCATCTTGCCATCACTGCGGCGCCGCACAGGACACAGCTTCACACACACTTGCAGAGTGTCAGTCCTGGGATACGCAGCGGGGGGCCCTGGTGGCAATAGTGGGTCAGACTCTTATGCTCCCCCACGTAGTAACAGCTATGTTGGGATGCGAGGAAGCCTGGGTGGCAGTAGCCGCCTTCTGCGAAGACGTAATCTCTCAGAAAGAGGCGGCAGAGCGGGAGCGGGAGGCTGACCCACTCGCTAACCCGCTTCGACGGCGTAGAGGAGGAAGGAGACGACGACAGTATGACCGTCATATCCCTCTCCTCGGTGGGGATCAGTCAGCAACTAGTGCGGGGGCACCAGAGCTGGCACAAAACAGAGCCCTACCAATGTCTGACCGGAATAGCTTGGCGCTCCCGGCTATTCCCGTCGCCCCCTCAACAAGGGGGCAAGCCCGGCCTGCCATGTAGGTAGGTATCCGCCCGGGGGAGGTCGTGGTAGTCCAAGAATGAGCTCAATGTTGTGAGAAATCACTACAAAGAGGCAATGAGGAGCGCGGAGATCACCTTTTACCGCAAAGTGGCCGAATCCGGCAACAATGAGCCGTGGGGGATGGCTTATCGAGCTGCCTCTGGCAGAGTCCGCCCCCCACCCAACGTGATGCACGGAATGAAACTCATGGAAGGACATGCAGAAACTGGAGAGGAGACCATGTCTGGGCTCCTGCGCGCGCTGTGTCCTGATGACGACCTGGAGAAGGATGATGCGTACCACCGGCAGGTCCGAATAGCTGCTGCGTGTGCCCCGACTGGACGAGACTCAGATCCACCCAACCGGGAGGCACTGGCGTGAATAGTCAAAGATCTACCAACCACGGCACCGGGAATGGATGGACTGACGCCACGGACCATAAAGCGAGCATGGAGAGCAAGTGGAGAGGAAATGCTGTATATGTTTTCCGCGTGCATAAGAGAAGCTGTGTTCCCAGCCATATGGAAGACCGGAAGACTTGTGGTTTTGCCAAAAGGCAACGACAAACCCCTGACAGACCCAAAAGCGTATAGACCCGTAACGTTGCTGCCCATTTTGGGAAAGATACTGGAACGTCTCATTATCACCTGCGCTCCTTGTCTGCACCGGAATATCTCACCAAGTCAGCATGGTTTTAGGTGTGGAAAGTCGACGGTTACGGCGATTAACGCAATTATGGACCGAGTTACGAATACCTCCAAAAACTATTGCCAGCTTATATTCTTGGATATTTCAGGGGCCTTCGACAACGCCTGGTGGCCCATGGTCCTGCTCAAAGTGAAACAAGGTGGATGTCCACCAAATATTTACAAAATCTTAGTGAGTTACTTCACAGACCGGCGAGTGGGATTATTCATGGGTCGACAGGTGGTGTGGAAGAGGTCTACAATGGGCTGCCCCCAAGGTTCGGTGTTAGGACCTACTTTATGGAATCTTCTGCTCGATGACATCCTTAGGCTACCGATGCCCGAGGGCGTCAGCATGACAGCCTATGCGGATGATATCACGATCGCGATCGAAGCACCAACCAGAGCTAAAATAGAGCGAGATGCACAATATATGCTCCAGGCGGTGTCCGAATGGGGGCATCGGAACCGTCTGACTTTCTCAGCTGCTAAGTCGCAAACGCTTACCTTGAAAGGCAAATTCAAGCGCCCCCCAACGATACGTATGGACAATAAATCACCCTGTATAACAATAGAAACTTTATTTACACTCTGTATACTAGTATTCATATAAAATATATACAACATCGTAACAGGCCAAGTGTGAGTCGACCTCGCGAAGGGCTCCGTGTCAAAAAGGCAAAGGTAAAAAGGTAAAGGTAAAAAGTGGTGTTTTTTGTATGGGATCCGTCGTAACTTATTTATTTTATTTACTATATGTAAAAATATAACTAAGTATTTTGTGAACATTACAAGTGCCATATTTGATATCAAGCAAAAAAGGGCAACAAGTGCGTTTGTTTTGTAGGAGCTCCCCTAATTATTTATTTTATTTTGTATTTTGTATTTTTTGTTATAGCAACAACAGAATATATTTGTGAAAATTTCAACTATCTGTCTTGAAATTCGCGGTTCTTAAGATACATTCTAGTGACAGATAGAAAAGCAGACAGCAAAGTCGCCGTGGAACTCATGGTGGACCATACTGTTGGCATGTGGCAGATGAGCAGACGGATCACCTGATGGTAAGCAATTGCCGCCACCCATGGACACCCGCGACACTAGTGGACTTACAAGTGCGCTGCCAACCTTTATACCCCCCTTTCCCCTGGATTGAGCATCCGGTATCCATATTCACCCAACGTATTAAAATAAATAAAAATAAAGTTTGTTTGTTCGTTTCAACAACGACCATTACAAAAAAAAAGCGGCATATTAGTCAAATTATTTCATCTAGCACTTACAATTGACTTAAATGTTTTTTGAAAACTGATGGACATCTGTTTATTGCACAAAATAATCCACGGACACATAGATTGTCTTGATCATATGGCCAAGGTGAAACTTAGAGTACCGGGTCGTCGTTCCCGGCGTCAACCTCCGCCGCTTCTATTCGAATCGCATACTAGTACTATTTACGCTCAAAATTCAGTTACCTATTCACTCATAATAAAATAGCATTTAAGACTAAAGTCATCGAGGCATTGAGTCACTTCTGACTTACCGGTATGTACAAACACACACAACACATAGACCCACACATATTCATACCTAAATACATACATACACATACAAACACACACACACACACACACACACACACACACACACACAAACACACACACACACACACACACACACACACACACACACACACAATAAAAAGCGCAGAAAATAATTGCTTAAACGTGGAAATCTGTAATTAGCTTCACTTAATATTTTTAAGCACTTTCATATAATTTATGTTATTTCAAATAATATATTTATTTATTATTATTTATTATGTTTGTATCGCCGTTGATTTCCCAAATAAAATAAATAATGCTATCTATTTCATTCCGTTAACAACGGAGGTGTGCTACCGGCGTGAGCAATAGCCTAAGGGGCTCATTTTTACCGGGTATGGAACCTTAAAAATTACACGCTTCTAAAGTAATGTTTGTTCACGATAAATGTGTGTATAGGCACTGTCGGGAAAATGTTAGCCTATACCGTTAGGACTGAAATTGAAAGTAGTCTAGGCAAATATGGGAGTTCAGACTGTGAATAGAAATATGGGCTTGAAATAGCGCGATTTGTCAGACAAAGATTACTATTAAAAATAGTAGGTTGCAAAGATACAGTAAATGGTTTGATACGGCAATTGTAAGTTACTAAACGAATTCGTTTTTTTTTATTTATATTGTTTGTAATAGGTGGCAAATGACCATACGGATCGCCGGATAGTTAATGATGGCCGCTGCCTATGTACGTCCAAGCTTGGTGTTGCGGAGGAGTACCACAATACCAATGGAGCCTCTCTCCCCCATTGCTTCTCGCCGATTTTCTATTAGACAAGGTGTCGTTCCAGTCGAACCGACCCATTCAAGCCAAGACATGGTTCTCCATCAAGAAAAACTTAATTTTAAACCTGTAATAATGAGAAGTGTTTTTGTGTGATAGAGTGAACAAACAGACGCGTTCCATTTATTATCTTAGATACCACCCTTACAATGATGATATTACTACAACCACCCGTACTTAAGGCGTAATGCCAACTCATTCTTCACATAAACAGCTGAGAAATGGGATCCATTCCAAGTGAGCGCAGTCCCTGGAAATCAGAAGCTGGGTGTAAGACACCACGCAAACGGACCACCAATCACAACCACCGAGATGAAACGATTTAATACGTTTTTTGTGAATTTGCTGCACACAATGAGCATCCTCATTCCAATTGCCGCCTCCGCAATTTTAGAATTTAGAGATATTTTATTAGTTTATACGAACAGAAGCACATCTGCGGAGCTCGAAATTATGCTCAGACAACTGAGCGCGGCAAGTCTTGAGATTGGACTGAAGATGTATAGGTCAAAAACTAAGCTTATGACCAATAGCACCAACGGTAGGATAATGGTAGATGGGAACTGATAGCGTACGTCTATCTGGGCCAGATATTCTCCTTCCACATCAGGCAAGAAAAAGAAGTCGAGTGTCGTATCCAAAATGCCTGGAAGAGCTTCTGGTCCATGAAAGCGTAGATGAAGGGGGACCTTCCTCAGACACTTAAACGCAAACTCATCGACGGCTGTATTTTGCCCATTCTTACTTATGGAGCACAAACCTGGTTGTTGACCGAAAATCAGAAGTCCAAACTCAGGATTTGTCAAAGAGCCATGGAGCGCAGCATTCTAGGCATCAACATATCAGATAGAATACATAACTCTGACATACGCTTCAAGACTGGAATCGCAGATGTCGGTCGAAAAGCTGCAAAACTAAAATGGGATTGGGCGGGTCATATGTGCATAATGGGCCCCGAAAGATGGACAAAAATCTTCACTCAATTGCGCCCGACCGATGGACGGCGACTACGGGGTAGGCCCAGAAAAAGATGGTGTGACAATTTTTACAAATATGTCCAAAATTGGCAAGACAGGGCATTGGACAGGGATCAATGGAAGAATTTGGGGGAGGCCTTTGCTCAGCAGTGGGACGCTACAGGCTAACTTAAATTATTTTTTATAAAAAAAGAACAGTTAAACTAAACCGTTTCCACTAAATATTATGTGCCATGCAGCTATGCAACGAAGATGTGAAAGATACGTTACGAAACAAGTGACTATTTCCATCATTATTAAGTTATGTACTAAAATTCATATATCAGGGTTAAACGCGACGAAGTAAGTACTGCAATGTACTTGTTTATTTTCCTCGCGCTTAGCCCTAATGTATGAATTTTATTATAATGCAACATAATAATAATTGTTTATTCAACGCGAAAGTTTAAAATAGTAACTAAGCTATGTAAATTTGTTAGAGGAAGATCTACTATGTAGATGCGCAACCGCGAGGCAGCTGTGCAAGAAATATGCGACGCGAGCCTACTCGTAGATCCAAAGTACAAATCTGTATCATACATCAATAACATAAATCTGTAGCACGTATCCGTAGCACGCATGCATAGCACTCATCTGTAGCACGCATTCGTAGCACGCATCCGTACATACATCCGTAGCACGCGAACGTAGCATGAATCCGTAGCACGCATCCGTAGCACTCATCCGTAGCACGCATCCGTCATAGCTTCGTTGAACTTGTTTCCAGCACGGCTATGCTATGTGCACCAATGAACATGATTGGTGGATATTATGTGTACGCGGTACATCCATGGCAACGTAACGTAGCATATTTTGGTGATCTAGTAGAATTTATGAAAAAAATCCAAAACAAAAAATAGCCAAATTCAAAACAGAGAGTAAAAAACTGTGACATTTCTATGGTTCCTAAGGAAACACAATCTTTGTACTCGGTTTTTTTTTTCATTTTTAGGTTGGTTTTTCTGTATTCAATAACAGTTTAGCGATCTTTGTTCCTACATTTCATTGAAAAAATTAACATTCTGCAAAGAGAGTAAAGGAAAGCATTAGCATAAAACTCTCTGATCAAAACACAGGGGGATAAGTAATATCGTACAAGAGTATATTTTGTTATCTTTCCAGACTTATATTACAAAGCACTTCTCGTGCTCGGAATTTTATGAAGTAAATTTTTTGGTGCAAAGTTATTAGATATTTTATTTTATTAGGACAACCAACAAGATAAACACCGTTACAAGCAAATAAGACCATAGACAAACATGATCTTAAAACTAAGTGTCACCTTATATAATAATAATATATAGATATAAATAAATATGCGTCAAACAGTGCATACCAATCTCAACTCAATGAATTAAATCAATTAATACGAATTGCTTATAACATTTTCCGGCCATTATTCGTTATACACTTGGAAGTGTTATGAGCTCTAAGTTCATATCATTTTATCATGTCTTATAGGGCAAGATCTGCGGGTGTTTATGGCAACGCGATTGATTGTCAATACCACAGGTAACTGGGATTGGATGTGCCGTGAATAAATAAAAGCAGAAGACCAAACCCATCAGGCTGAACCAATTTTATTTCAAATGTCATTCCTTGTTAGTTCTGATATTGTAATAAGTTACTTTTGAAATTTTGGGCGTTGACTTATCATCTCTTCGTGTACTCCGTTGCATTAAAAGTTACATGTTAATAAAGCTGCTTCAAAAAAAATAGGTTAAAATAGTTTTTATTCATCAAACTACTTGGATACATGATTTGTGATTGGAGACTTCTTTTAAGCTATAACCTGTGTTAGATGTCTCCGCACTTCCATAGAAGTTAGTGTTTCAACATTTAAACGACATTATAGTAATATCTGTAATATGTGATGATGGTTATGCTAATAATATGATTATATGTAAGTGTGTGTGTTTGTTTGTGTGCATGTATGTGTGTTGGTGTGTGCAAGTGAGCGTGAGTGCGCGTCTTTGTACATGTTGTAGGTTATTTTTTTTTATTTTAGTAGCTCCTCCGTCTCTATATAATTTTTAGTTTTAAGCACAAATAACATAAATTACACTCAAATAAGTTTTTGTCGTGTATAAATATTCCTTTAATTACTTTATTATATTAGACTGAGGATTTTATCCTGTACTGCATGTCAGCGAAAAATTGGAGTTAAAAATAATTAATTTCTTGCACTAAGATGACCGATTTGAAGGCGTATTGGCTAGTGTATCGTATATTAAAACTGACTTCACATTTCTGTCCTTGGTTCAATAACTGGGTCGAATTAAAAAAAATGGTTGTACATCCAGACAAGCTATAAAAATAAATATTGCACTATGCTCGCACACACGTTTTTGGACAACCATAGAATTCTTCAATTTGATTTTCGACAAAGTCTATTCGATTCGACATTGGAACCGAGATACCTACCTCCCTTCCCCCAGCCCCTTCGGTAAACGATACTCTTAACTTAATAATCTTTGAACATATCTCCTCTACAATCAACTTAATAAAGTTATGATTAGCTTCATCCCTAGAGTGTCATGAGCTATTAAAACTTCGTAAAGCTACCATTTACACTTAGCAAACAAGAAGTGAAATTATATTGGCATGGTTCCGCGGAGATACCAACTAGATTTTTGTGTAAAAATACTTTTAATTTAAGAACCATGCCATCATCATCATCTTAAGCCGCTTTTCATCAATTTGGTGTAGGCCTCCTTCAATCTTCTTCATTCTCTTCTATTTTGGCCAGTTGATGTCCAGTTGTGCCCGCCAATCTTTGCTATGTCGTCTTTCCATCTCATTTGCGGCCTTCCGATAGGGCTATTCTGATCCCGAGGCCTCCAGAGGGAATACACGAATATTGCGGGTATATAAACAGGCTTGTACAAATTGTACAGGTGCATAAGCGATAAACCCCGAGTTCTTGACAAATTCCACTGCTACTGTCAAAGATTTTATGGTATTCAAAATCACGTATTCCATAAAGATATTTTGAATGATAAGATATTTTGACCGCTTTTATGGTCAAACTATTAAAATGTACTTTTTACTACATTCCTCTTAAAGGTATGAGTATAATTAATAATGAAAAGCAAATTGAAATCAACTTTTTTTTGTGTCATAGGTGGCGGACGAGCAGACGGACTGACTTACTGAGATTTTTTCAGATAAAATTAGGTAGTAGATTACTTTAAGTATACTGGTATTGTGGTTAAAGCACGAAAGCAAACATCGAGTGAAAGTAATAGACTAGATTTCCTCGCTAAACCGAAATAAGTGACAGATACATCTTTGTTTTTCGTATTATTAAATCTACTCCCTTGGTGTGGGTAATTTGACAATAACAAGTAAAAACACTTTATAAATGTGGATACTGAACCGGCAAAATCAGTCAAATTCACAGTCACTCAATAAAACGCCGATGTTTTGCGTTTTATCAATGTACTCTTTCTGTATAGATTACTATAATGCAATTGTGGGTTTTAAAAGTTTATAAGGTCTAAGAAACTTGTTCACGTGACAACTCATTCGAAACACAGCAGAAGTTTTTTACTTCAAGGCATTTCACTGTTCAAAAACACTAAATGTGTACCCTAAAACTACTGGATATTTCATATAGCATCAAGAGGGATTGAGGTCACACGCCTATGAATCTGTCGAATCATAAAAAATCCCCTTGAAACATTTTGAAATACATGAGCTGACACGTTAGGTTTGCGTTCTACCGACAGGATCCGTCAGATACTTCATCAGTCAATTCTAAACAGCCCCATCGCTCTCACTCAGTCACTCCCGGCCGATACTCCCGCCTATCTTTATGTGAATAAATCAAGGTTTAGCACAGGATCAGCGAAAGTTAGATAAATGCGCGGTTTTTGACGGCTTATACGTTCCGCGGCATTCAAATGGAAATATTATGATTACCACAGTAGTAAAATGATAAAAATTGTCTTAGAATCAAACATTTGATGGATGCATTGTGATTGGTTGGTGTGTTTCAAAAAGACAAATAAACTGGCAATGTGCGAGTGTTCCCACACGAAGAGTTCCTTACCATTTTTATCTATCCTCAAGAGACCTCAGGTACTTGTACGAGTACAAACGGCGTCATGTTGAGTTCGGACATAAGAACTGTCCAAAGTTTAACAAGGGTAGGTGATGCCTTATGTACAAACACTACGAAACAATAACCGCCTTTGCTTCCGCTGTCTAGTTTAGAAATTAATTTAAAAATTAAAATCTGACAAAAGGAATATACTTTCATTCATCCTCTTATATTATTAACGATAAACTCGTAAATCGACGTTTTATAATCCGATAGTTCGGATGTGTCGCCAATACAACGATATATCTCAAAGTCATGATATTGATATTTTTAACCCCAATAAATATGCTTTCAAGAGGGCTCTTAGGGCCCTCAATGACTGTTAGTGATACATTTTAGATAAGTTTAGCCCTAAGCCCTAGGGCACTAATGTGTAACGCGATTTTTTATTCTATTGTAAGTTAATAACTTACCTACCCATGACAGGGCATCCCTGTCATGGGTAGGTAAGTTATTGACTTTGGTATGTTTATTATTAACTTTGGTATGTTTATTTAGGTATTATATGCTTTTAGGTAATAGTTCAGTTTTAAGCTACTTGTCTCTCCTTCTCTTTCGTTTTTATTTAACTCTTTTGTTTTTATTTAACTGTTATCTGTGATGTGTCCTTATAACAATAAATAAAGTAATCATGCTATAAAGCCCAAGGCCCAAATACTTGCTCCACTGGTGTCGCGGGTGTCCATGGGCGGCGGCAATTACTTACCATCAGGTGACCCGTCTGTTCGTTTGCCTACCTATAACATAAAAAAAACTTAAATGTTGTACTTACTTTCATATTATCAGTTTGAATTAAAGAATTCTCGCTCTTACTGTTTGCTTACACTGCCCAGCTACTTATTACTGAGTGTCCCTTTTAAGGGACTGGTTTTGTGGTCATATTGAAACGCCTAAAGTAAGGGTAGCTGAGAACTGTTTTGAAATTATAAATTAAAACTTTTATGTACATTCCTAATCTTTTTGACATTTCAAGCGTAATTGTAAGGGAAGATAATGTTATTTAGTTTAGAGGGTAGAGTAATCCAAACAATCGACTCTCAAAATTAAATTCTTTCCTTTAAAAGCTAACTTAAATAAATGAGAATAAACTATACTATTTGGTGATCAGGCATTCTTTCTACAATAATTGATAGCGGTAGCATAATGACTTCTTTACCTAATCAAAAAGCCTTAACGAAAACAACTGTAATTTGTTATAAATGCAAAGCGACTGCCGATAAAAAAGACACTATTCTATGTTCCAAATGCCAAAAGTGTTATGAGTTTGACTGCATAGGCCTCTTAGAAAAACTATTTCGGTTAATGGATATAAATAAAAGACAAAACTGGAAATGTCTATCCTGCACACCCAAATTAAAAAGAACTAATAGCTCTAATTCGGAACAAAGTAAAGTCATTACAAGAAAAATGGCAAATACAAACAAACAAAATAACATAGAAATCCCAGCTTGCATATCGAGCAGTCCGACGAAATCTGTATCACCTAATCATAGCCCAGATCCTGACCACAACTCGCATATTTTAACTCGAGGGGATATTTCATCTATGGACGACTCTTGCTTAGCTTCGAAAGTACTTTCAAAAAGTGTAGATCACACTCTACTGAATAATAGTAATACGGAATACGAATTACGAGAAGAACTAAACCAATTAAAAATTCGCTTATTATCAACAGAATCTGAATTGGAAAATATAATTTTCGAAAATAATAGTCTAAAACGCACCATAGTTAAGCTTGAGAAGGAAATGGCATTACTAAAAACACTTTGTCAATCTCCCCATACTAAAAATGAATATATAAAACCTGACAAAAGGCTTTCCTCACCACCTTCACGTTACAGCACGCCTATAAAACAATGTACACAAAAAACCACAACCAGCCACAAGAAAAACAAGAACAAGCAAACTCCAATTAGTACGAAGGAAAATCGAGCAGATAAAATAAAAGATCAAAGCCCTCTTACTTGTGCGAACACAAAAGAGCCGCGATCAGAGAGAAATAAAATATGTATTATAAGCAGCAATAAGCGAAATAAAGTCCTATCTATTGCAAAGACGTCATTCTCAGACTATGATGTGTGTCACTACCTCAACCCCAACTGTGACATTAAGAAATTAATTGAAGGCCTACACGCTAAACTGGAAAATTATAATAAAAATGACTACTGCATCATGCTAATAGGAGATGAAGATTTTAAAAATACTAAAAATTATGTTGACTTAATTTTAACTCTACGAAAAACACTGAAAGCGATAAACAATACAAATATTATACTTTGCCTCCCTACCTTCAAATGTACAAATTATTCCACAATGTTCAACTTCAGGATAGAGACCTTCAATAACTTACTGTACTTGGATAATCATACGCATAATTATGCAGTGATACTGGATTCGAACTTCAACTTGACCTACGACTATGATATGTTCAACAAAAAATATGGGACATTGAATAACAGAGGATTACGACAGATATTTGAAGATATAGCTCAGATTGTTTATTCTAAATGGGATTGTATTAGCATGGAATTAAAAAATGAACATTCAGCACACCGTAGCCTAGAGGAGACTAAACGAAATACCGATTTTTTTCGTTTACAATAATATAAGCATCCTGCATCAGAATATAGCTGGACTTCTTAATAAATCAGACATGTTGTCCATTCACGTTGATCACCTTTCTGCTTGTCATACAAATATGGATGTCATCTGCATAACTGAACATTTTATGTTATTAGGGCATGAAAAACTGTTACGAATACAAAATTACAAATTAGCTGCATGTCATTCTAGAGATACACAAAAACGTGGAGGAACGTGTATAATGGTTAAAAATGACGTCCAGTTTGTGGAAATAAAGGACGTAAGAAAACTGTCTATCAGGGGTATTTTTGAGTGTTGTGCTGTAGAGCTTTCCATTCACAATTTGATTATCGTATGTTTGTATAGACCTCCAATAGCTGCTAACATTCAGGTATTCTTTGAAAGGTTGGAAACAATGATGACACAATTAATGAAAAATAAACATAGAACCATTGTAGTGTGTGGTGATTTTAACATTGATACACTTAAACATAATAACCTAACTATAGAATTTGAGTGTCTTCTCTTAAACTACAATCTCAAACTCGAAATTAAACAACCAACCCGATTGATAAGTAATACATGTTTAGACAACTTTGCACATAATTCACGACACATGTGTAGGGCTGAAGTAATTGACTTGGCACTGTCCGACCATACGGCACAAATATTAAAAATCCCGGTAAAAAGAGTTTGCAAACTTAAGTATTGGCGAAAACGAGTACGAGATTTGTCAAATGTAAATATTAGGATATTCAAAAAGTATTTAAAACAGTTAACATTCAGTGATATTTATACTACTACGAATCCAAATACAGCTTATGATAATTTTATGGAACTGTATCTACTTTTGTATGATCTCTGCCTCCCATATAAAATAATTACCATTAAACCAAATAATAAGGTGAAATGGATATCTAAGGGTATTAAGTTGTGTAGCAGGAGGCAAAGAGAATTACTATGGAGATACCGCCATTCCCCTACTTTAGAAAATAAGTTTAGATTTAAGAAATACACTCGGACGTTTCGAAAAATTATCAAAAGCACACAAAAGGTGCAGAATAATCACTATCTCAAGAAAGCTCAAAATAAGTCAAAGGCAACTTGGAATTTAATCAGTGGTCCCTCGCAGATGAAAGACCCAATTACGCAAATAAAAAAAGAAGGTAAAATCATTAGTAGTCCCACTAAAATTGCAATTGAATTTAATAAATATTTCATCGAAGGAGTAGAAAATTCATCAAATTCTAGCACACAAAATATTTATATAAATAAATGCTCCCAGTCCATGTTTATGCCTCCTGTTGTACCGCAAGACGTATTTAAGGCAATAAATGGGTTAAAAAATAAACACAGTGTGGGGTATGACGGGGTTGCGACTAAAGTGATAAAAGCGACAGCAGGTATCGTATGTACTCATTTATGTCATATAATTAACTTATGTATAAGTAAAGGTCAGTACCCAAACGGTCTCAAGACAGTCATAGTCAAACCATTGCATAAAAAAGAAGATAAAGAGAAAGTGCATAACTATAGACCAGTGGCACTAATTCCAATATTCTCCAAAGTATTTGAAAAGATAATTTATGATGCGTTATACTCTTATCTTACAAAATATGACATATTATGTGACGAACAAATGGGATTCAGAAAAAATAGAAATGTTGACATGGCCATCTTTAAACTTATTAATGTAATACTGACAAACGTAGATAATAAAAATCCAATATGCGCAATATATACAGATATGACTAAAGCATTTGATTATGTAGCTCATAGTATTTTATTAAAAAAACTCGAAGCTTACGGCGTAAGAGGGAATGTGCTAAGTCTTCTAGGTTCGTATCTGAATAACAGAGTTCAATACATTGAGATATCCAGAATCAATATTCATACTAAATTTGAACAAAGTTATTTATCTACACCAAAATATGTTAAATATGGAGTGCCACAAGGCAGTGTACTAGGTCCCCTGCTATTTCTTATATATATTAACGACCTGCCTCAATCAGTCAAAGACCAAACAATGATCTTATTTGCTGATGATAGCACTGCTTTGATAAAAAATGACGACAATAATAATTATGAGGAAAAAATTAAAGTGACATTGAATTCAATTATAAACTGGCTTGACATTAACAATTTAAAAATTAACTTAACCAAAACTAAAATTATGCATTTTCACCAAAAAATACAACCAAAAAAACGCAATATTAATTATTTAGGACAGCAAATACAAGACGTAACCGTAGCTAAATTCTTAGGTGTTACCATAGATAGCCAATTAACATGGAAACCACATGCGGAAGAAATCCAAAAAAAGCTAAATAAATCAGCATACGCTCTTTTTCAACTGTCTAAGAAGCTGAAACTAGAGTCTCTGTTAATGGCATATCACGGTTTGGTAGCATCTACCTTAAGATATGGAATTATCTTTTGGGGGAATTGTGGCGAGAGAGAAGATATATTTAGGTCTCAAAAGAAATGTCTGAGAGCTATGTGTAACATGGACTCGACGGATAGCTGTGTACCTTTGTTTAAATCACTAAAATTGCTAACAGTGCCATCATTGTACATTTTAGAAATAAGTACCTTTGTAAAAGCTAATACACATTTATTTGTAAAATTGAAAGATTGTAGAACAAGACCAATAAGACCACAATACCAAAACTTATTAAAAACGGGGGGCTTTAACACAGCACTATTGAGAAAAGGAATTTTGGGCATGGGTCCAGTTATTTACAACAAAATTCCCAATAGGATTAAAGAGTTGACATTGCATGTTTTCAGGAAAGAATTAAAATTATTATTGACCCACAAATGTTATTATTCAATTTCTGATTATTTAAATGACAGTGAACTTTTATAATCAAGTGTAATCAAATTTATATTATTTATGAGAAATTGACATGTTTATTATTATTATCTTAAAATCTAATTATATTTATACCAGGTAAATTGCTATGAATTTTATTATTGTATTGAAGTTGAATTGCTTTTTGATTGTTGTATATTTGTACACCAAAATTGGTACGACATGTTTGAACTTCTGTGTAATTTAACTCAACATCTGTTTTAATGTACACGTGTCTTAACAAATAAATGATGATTATGATTAGATGATTATGTGTGCCTATTTTGACATTCATAAATGTTTTGTATGGACCTAAATAGAATAAAACATGTTTTATCTTTATCTTTAATACATCCGCTGTTGGTTCTGATATCCGTGAGACAGGTGCTTCCGCTACCTATCTTTGAGTCAGACCAATGTATGTGTTGTTGTGAAATATTTTTTTTATTTATTATTATCTTTAAATCTGTGACAGATTTTTCAGGAAAAATCATGCAATATCATTATATTGCATGATTTTTCTTGCGCGTAGCTATAAAATATATCATCATATATTTTATAGTTACGCGCATGGCTGTATAACTATTAGAACGGACATCATACACCTTATTACAAATCACAATCTAAAGTTATTACTGTTCTAATTATTGTATATGTATTGTATTCTACTACTCAAATACTCAAACTCAAATACCTATATCGAGGGTAGTTGTCATACAATATGTTGATTCGACATTTTGTGGCGGCGGCCATCTTGGTTCAATTTCTATCTAACATAGCTAAGAACCTAGAAGACTGCCGATCAAATCACATTTCAAACAAAAAAAAAAAACAAAATCAAAATCGGTTCATTCGTTCGGGACCTACGATGCCACAAACAGATACACACACACAGACACGTGAAACTTATTACAACCCGTCGATTTTTCGCTTACCCAACAGAACACGAAAACACTCTTTTCCCGCAAGATATTACTTTCACGTACGAACATAGGGAAGTAAGGTGACTCAAAACGAGGAAACTCGAAACATTTTATCTAGATAGCTAAAATGTTTTTTTTTTATGAGATAGGTGGCAGACGAGTAGACGGATCACCTGATGGTAAGCGATCCTGATGGTGAGCTGCCACCCATGGACACCCGCAACATCAGTGGAGTCACAAGTGCGCTGCCAAACTTAAACCCCCCTTTTCCCCCGGTACCCTCACTCACGCAGCGAAACACAGCAGAGTGCTGCTTCAACCTGGTTTTCTGTGAGGCCGTGGTATCACTCCGGTCGAGCCGGCCTATTCATAACAAAGCGTGGCTCTCTCACAGTAAAATTGTAAAAATCACAGCACCGCAGAGCTAAGAATGTAGTTTTTTGCATTTTGTTGCGTCATAAATCGCGACAGCAATCGAAAACTGAAATAGACTTGATCAACCATCTTTAATGCGCGAAAACTGGCCGGCTCTTTACAGAATTTTCCTGTTTTGATTAACACGGCTATATGGTACATTTTTGCTTTAAATAAAGGTAAAATACGTGTTTAGAAGGGTGAAACGTGATGTTATGAGGATTAATTGCATCAGCACGCGTTAGGGTTTAACACATCACGCTTGAAAATAAATTTTAACGTTTTTTATTGCTCGAGTCCGCGGCTAACGCGGGAGGTCACGTCCCAGAAGTGTGATCAGACCAACTAAGTGGTGCTACCATGTGCTAAATATTGCGTGGGCTCGTACATTATATAACATATACAACTTTCCAGCGCCAGTTTTTTTTATGAGATAATTGGCAGACGGTCTGACGAATCACTTGATAGTTAGCTATTGCAAATATATTTAAGAACGTACTCCATTTTAAAAAGGCCGGCAATGTATTAGCAATGGGCGGCGATGTATGCTTTCTATCTGGTGACTCGTTTGTCGCCTCTAGCATAAAAAATACAGCCCGTTTTTTTTATTCACCAAACAACAGTGGAGTCACAAATTGCTCTGCCAACCTTTAACCATTTTAACTCCCCTTTCCCCCAGTTGGGCCTCATCTAGCTTGCGAGACACAGCGCATTCAGCAGTTTCTGACAAAAGCGCAAACATAGAAACAGACTAAAATTGCAAATCATTGGTAACAGTTTCTTTTTGAAATAAATTTAAATAAAAAAATAAATAAGTAAAATTGAGGCAACATCACATACATTGTCTTGGCCCGAAACTAAGGTTTTCCCTCGTACTATAGAAACCAGGAGTAACGGCGGTACCACAAATCTCCAGACCCAACACAAATATCTGTTTCATCAACAAACATTTGTGCTGGTGCGGGAACCGAACTCGCGACCCTTGCGTCTCAACCGGTTTCATTTTATATCCTGCCATGATTTGCCATAATCCTCAGAGTAAATTCAACAGAGAATTGAAACCAAAATGTTTACACAAGTACTCAAAACACACGAAAATAACAGTGAGCTAAAAAAACATTTGCTGTCAAAATATTCCCTAAATGCTTTTCAAACATAATAATATTTTTACATCCTACAAAATCCGCTTGATTCCATTACCAAAGCCTTCCAAATGAAAATATAGAATCGACCTGAATAAACGTTACTTTTTAACACTTTGATTAAATCTGTAAAATACAACACGATTCTTATTTTTGATTAGCCTCTACAGTAAGGATGCCTTCTCACCAGAGATATGAAGATAAATCGATAGAAAATATTTATTCAGCAAGCACAAACTTATGAGTTATTACATTTTAATATTACACAGCTAATAAGTTATGTTTTGTGCCGAAAAGGTGACCCTGAGCATAATGCCAAGGCATAAATAGTGCCAAGGCGCTGGTTTTCAGGGGCACCTACGGGTAGATGACAGTATGCAATAAAATTACTAGCAACTAGAATGTACAACAACGCATAAAAGAGGCGTAGAATAGTACGATTAGTGAGACGAGAGGAATTAGAAAAGAAGGAGGGATTTAAATACAACCAATTACATATTTACTAAGTACTGAATATACTAAGTATATAATATACATATTTACTAAGTATATAATAAATAATTTTAATAAAATAGTATTGGCTGCCGTGTTTTCAGATTTTTGTGTATAAAGAAGATACTAAGTTTAATCTTACAAGGGGCTACAGTTTTTCAGCCTCGAACAGGTGGTGGCAAATTAATCCAGCTCTTCGAGGCTGCATAACGAAAGCTGCCTCGGAAAGCGGCCGTCTTGTGTCTCGGGCATAGAAGGCGAGACGCAACTCTCAATTCACGTTGTGGGAACTTAAGTTTATTAAAAAGATAAGTAGGCTGTCTGCTAATGATGATTCTAAAGAAGAAGTGTGGCAAAATGTAATGTGTGTCGGGATATCATGTTGAGTAAGTCATGGTGGTTCAGAAATGGGGAAATATGGGAATATTAGGGAACTGTAAAACTATAACGAGCACATGCATTCTGTAATCGTTCTATTACTCGTTTTGTTCGAGCTAATAGGCAGCTCCCAAAAACTGTATCAACATAATTCAATTTATATAATATCAATGTTTCACAAAGCTTGATGCGCAACTGTGCTTATGCAGTCCCGAAATCGATATAAAACTACTTTTAACTTTTACGCATAAGCTTCGCGACATGACTCTTAAACCGAAGCCTTTCGTCCATGACTATATATGCTACGCTACGTTTGCTATCGAGGCAACTAATATCCACCAAACATGTTCATATTATCCATATAGCATAGCATTGGTGGAAACGGGTTCCACTAAGCTATGACTTTCGTATGGTATGAATGATGCGTGACCTGAACGAGTGCTACAAATTCGTGCTACGAAATCGTACTACAGCTGCGTGCTACGAATGAGTGCTACGGATGCGTGCTACGGCTGCGTGAGACGAATATGTGCTGCGGGTGCATACTACTGATATGTGCTACGGAAGCGTGCTAGGAAGGAGAAAAGTTTAGCAGCGCACTTGTAACTCTACTAGTGTTTCGTCCATTAGGTGAACTGTCTGCTTGTTTTGGGCACCTATCACATAAAAAAGGGACATTTACATGCAAGTTGTAGGGAAACGCCTGACACCTAGACGACAAGAGTGAAACAGGCTAGCGATCGACTTATTCACCAATGCGAATGCCCCATTATTATTATTTTTGCAAAGGTATGTAACCCTTTTAAGGTACTCTTTTAATGCCACTCGTGTGAATGTGGTATCCTTGTTTTGAATGTATATTTTAAACATGAGCGGTTGACGTGTCCAGAATTAATGAAAAAATATTTTATGTTTGCCGCTGTTGGCTTGTTGTGAATGGGTAGTGTATTGTTACATTAAAATAAACAACAAATATTCACGAAATTACCATTGAGTACATAGAATCAATGTTATAGAGCAAACGATTGTTTTGTTTAAATAGAAATCAAAACCCTTATATTAATAGAATTGATATTCAGATATAATACAAAGTGTATTGGTGTAGCTATTGTAGCAGAACTTTGCTGTACCTAATTTTGAGCATGTTTTGTTTGAGAAAAGTTCCAAAATTTACTTTTTTTAACATTCCTCAAAGTCATACAAAATGACGGAATGGAACGGAATGGTCGGAGATCTCAAAACATTATTTATTTGCTAAAATAACATCATTAAAATACCCCAAAGTAAAAGGATGCCTACAAATATTTCCCTATAACTCCTTTAAATTTCAAACCCTTAAATAACTTCAAAACAACTTATTGACTCAAACAGCTTTAAGGCTTTACTAAATATTTAACAGTTTTGTTTAAAACTCAATCTTTTCATCTAAATTGAATTACAAAACCCTTAAAAGCTTGACCTCTAATACCCTTGCTATGCAATACCTAAGCGGGGTCACACCTGACTGGTGTCATCTCATATCAGTGTATTATTCTCGGTTTCATCTTAAGTTGAAACTTAAAGCTCGTGTTACACTGGGACCATGATCCAAAAGATGTTAGTCTAGTAATAACAGTGAAGCGACTGCCGTTTGAATTCCCCAACCCATAAGCAACCCAGACTTATCGAATCATGATTACACATTCAGAATAATTATCAGAAAAATTGTGGGGAAAAAATAATTATCAAAATCAGCCAACCCAGTCAAAATTTATGCGCGATGATCAAACATCCATACTAATATTATAAATATGAAAGTGTGTGTGTGTATGTCTGTTTGTCCATCTTTCACGCCAAAATGGAGCGATGGATTGACGTGATTTATTCAAGTGGAGATAGTTGAAGGGAAAGTGACAAAGGTTAATACTACTCTGTAGCAAACCGCATAGTACGCGACCGCAATTTACGCGAGCGAAGTCGCGTGTTTTATTTTATTTATTTTTTTATTACAGTGATGATATACGGAACCGAAACGTGGCCGCTAACAATGTGCCGACTAAGGAGGCTCAAAGTCACCCAGAGAGCAATAGAGAGGGCTATGCTCGGAGTCTCTCTGCGTGATTGTATCAGAAAAGATGAGATCCACAGGAGAACTAAGGTCACAGACATAGCCCAAAGAATTACATGCCTCAAGTGGCAATGGACAGGGCACATAGCGAGGAGAACAGGTGGCCGTCGGGGCGGAAAGGTCCTCGAGTGGAGGCCACGTACAGGAAGTCGCAGGCGTGGCAGGCCCCCCACAAGGTGGACCGACGATCTGGTGAGGATCGGGGGAATCCATTGGATGCGGGCGGCATAGAATCGATCTGTGTGGAGAACATTGGGAGAGGCCTATGTGCAGCAGTTGACGTCTATTGGCTATTGGCTGAAATGATGATGGTGATGATGATTTGTTTAATATTTTCTCTTTTTGCATTACCTACTCCCTTTTTGTCTTACCTACGTCGTAAAAAATGTAGAATGTACTCAAAGCGTGCAGATTTCCTCGCGAAGTGAACCCTAACCGACGTGTGAATGGTAGAAACGGACAAAGATAAAAAATAGAGGTGCATGCTCATTTCTGAACCTAAACCTCCCACTCCATCTCCCACTCCCACTCCCACTCCATCTGGCCTGAAAGCGATAGGTGGCAGACCAGCAGACGGATCGCCTGAAGGCATATATTTTTCACTCATCTCTTTAACGTCATATCTCACAGCTAAATGGTGTCAAGCAAAAAGGGCCCCTTATCGACACACTTAAACCATCCATAGAAAGAGTTTTTTATGACTGACGTTAGCTATTTGGCATAAAAATGCGCCATTCTCAGATAGCGTGTAATCGACTCCATCAATCTTGGTAGCAAAGGAATCACACCATGGCAGTCACTTGACTTTGATTCTTGTTCCGAATCACATTGGGTCCATGTGAAATATGTTTTCCTATCAATACTTATACAAAGTACCCCGGGCTCCGAGACGATGGCTTTGAGTGTAACCTAGAATGACAGGTTCAGATGATGATCGGTGGTAATAAAAGGTTTGTATTTTGGATATTTCCATAGAGAAAGGTAATAATTTTAAATGTCGGAGAGCCACGCTCAAGCATGAATGGGCCGGCTCGACCGGAGTGATACCACTGCCTCACAGAAGACCGGCGTGAAGCAGCGCCTGCGCTGTGTTTCGCCGTGTGAGTGAGGTTACCGGAGGCCCAATGGGGGGGAAGGGGAAAAGGTTAGCAGCGCTCTTGTGACTCCACTGGTGTTGCGGGTGTCCATGGGCGGCGGAATTGCTTACAATCAGGTGATCCGTCTGCTCGTCTACCACCTCTCATATAAAAAAAAGGTAATCTGGATATTTCTTACAAACCGATTTTAAAAATTCTTTTACTAGAAAAAATTCACGTTGTTCCTAAAATAGGCTATATTTACCCGACTACTCCTTGGTTCTGCAGCTAACTGCGTCTTGATAAACGTAGGACGCTTATAAGCCAGATGGAGTGGCGTTTTTGGAGGATAGCTGACAGAAGCTGGAGTGGCAATGATTTGTATATTGGTGGACGCCGTACGTGTAGAATGAAGAAAGGAGTAATGTTTACAATTTAACAGGATTTCTAATAAGACATTACTCTAATTGCTTAGATTCATGCCGCATTTGTTAGTGACTTTGCCGCTTGCTCTGCTTCTGATCCAAGCAGATCTGCTTGGATTCAATGATCACTTAGGACAAACATACGTGTGATTGTTTGTTCAGCGTTGGCACGGAAAAAAAATTAAAAAAATACTCCATTATGTCTAAGTGCTAATAAAAACCACGTCGAGAAAAACTTAAAAACTAAAAGATTCAATATAACATAAATAAATTACCACTCACAAAAAGCAATCCTAGTCACTCCTGCGGTTAGGTATACAAATACTGTAACCGCAACTCTTAAATTCTCTGACTAGTGGTATCTAGATGCATCGGGGACGCTTTCGCCATAATTGGTCCAACCGATTGCGGCCAAACTGAGCTTAGAGATACAATGGCACACTCCAAAGTAGTGATGCCGATAGACAATCGAATATCGATAGTCATATCAATAGTATCGATAATTTATAACCAGACTATACTATCGATAGTATTGTTGCTTCTAAACAAAAAAAAACTATCGATTGTTAATACTAATTTATTTATTTATTTTCTTTGTTGTAAGGAAACATACAGTACTTAGAATAACACTATTTAACACACAAAAACATAATCTTAAACCAATTAAGTTTCCACTAATAACTAATATTATAAAAACCGCAACATGATGTTCGTTACATAAACAAAAAGGAAGAATTGAGCAATTGACAAATATCTACTTTGTAAAATTTATTGTAATATTGTAATTTTTTCTTGTCTGACTTGCTCTGCCCTTTTTCACTATATTTTTCCTCTACCCTGAGGTTGTCTGGAAGAGATCGCTATTAGCGATAAGACCGCCAACATTTTACTAGTTTAATACCATCGACTATGATAATTATGTTAATTTTATGCAATAAAGTGTATCTATCTATATAATACTGAAGGCATTAGTCGGCTAGCCAGTGATAGCGCAATCTAGAGGAAAACGACCAATACTCAACGGCTATGTAGTACGGCCACCTTTGAGAATCAGTCAGGGAGACGATTGAATAAAATATCAGAAATAATTGTATTTGCTATATAACCTAATTCCCATACCTTCTAGATCTCTGGTTTATTGCTCCTAATCTTTTAGTGGGCAGGCGGCTTGAGGTCATTGTTTCCGAAACGCATAATATGCACATTTTTCCTATGTCTTAAAATATAAATTCTAACAAATCGTAAGGAAACATCTAGTGGGTCGGTATAGCAATGTCAATACCATGTCATCGCGTCCATTGTAGCTGGCTTTCCTTTTGCTTAATATCAGGCTAAGGCCAACCAATATACTTTATTACACACAACACAAGTCCAAATCATTACAAAAATTTAGTGTACGATTTCATCATTCTTATTGATAAAAGCGAATTCTACCAGACAACCTTCAGGAAAAGCACATTTGATAATAGGAAAGTCAGGTCGTACAGTATTGAATTTACAGTATATTACATCGAATTGAATATACTGTGCCACAAATAAAAGAAGAGACACGAGCAACAATAATATCGATACTATTGATAGTTTCGCAACACTACTGCAAAGGTGTTCCAAGCTCCAAACGTTTATACTGGGTCGATGTAAGTGGGTTGCGGAATTTTAGGATGGTATCTGGTTTCTGCACTGCTGGACATAGGCCTCCCTAATGAACTCCACGCAGACCGGTCCTGTGCCGCCCGCATCCAAGGGATTCCCGTAACCTCCAATACATCGTCGGTCCACCCTGTGGGGAGCCTGCCACGACTTCGACCTCCTATATGCAGCCTCCACTCGAGTAGCTTTCTGCCCCATTGGCCGTCTGATCTCTTCGCAATGTGCGCTGTCCGTTGCAACTCAAGGCATGCAATTCTTTGACCTTGGTTCTCCTGCGGATCTCATTATTCCTGATACGATCACGCACGGAGCAAAGCTTTAACATAGCCATGGTAACATTATTAAAAAGTTTTTACGTTATTAAATTATTAATTGGTCCAAATATGATACCTAGTTTAGAAGTTATGAGGGAACAGATGAATATAAACACTACATAGATACTGGTCAAAATCATAACCCTTCTTGTTTCGCCTTAGACGGGTAAAAGGTATTATAGATTAATATGATTAAACAAAGTCATATTTGAACCTATTTCGATGACGTTTTGGCAAGCTATTCATATCTAAGTTACTCTCTTATACACCGTTATTGCCATATCGGTTATATACCGAAAAGCTCACAATAGGCATCGAGCATAAAGTCCATTTAGTATGTTAGATCAACAAATTAAGCGAAAAAACATTATTGTCTGGTTGATATACTATTTTGTATCGAACAGCAGATTTTTTTTGGTTATTTTGTTGATCTAACACGCAAATATTTTTTTTTTATATGAGAAGTGGCAGACGAGCAGACGGATCACCTAATGTCAAGCAATTTCACCGCCCATGGACACACGCAACACCAGTGGAATCACAAGTGCGCTGCCAACCTTTTCCCCTTCCCCCCATTAGGCCTCCGGTAACCTCACTCACACGGCGAAACACAGTGCAGGCGCTGCTACACGCCGGTCTTCTGTGAGGCAGTGTTATCACTCCGGTCGAGCCGGCCCATTCATGCCTAAGCGTGGCTCTCCCACATTTAAAACGCTAAATGGACTCTATTCACGATCCGATTGTTGAGGATTGACGGCTAGACCAGCCTCTTTAATATTATTTACTTTTTATACTATTATTTTACAGTTTGTGATAATTATATTATTGTTTCGTTTTTTTTATTGTCTCTATGTCTTCAGTGAGACCACCTTGAAGTGGAAATTAATAAATAGTATTTGCCGTTCCCAGAATTTTATTGGCATCCCCTCATAAGCGTGATTTATCATATAGTCTAATCGTCACACCTTTCCAATTGTGAGGTAGTCGGGTTGTAAACGATAAAATAAAACTGTGTATAATCCAGTGAGTTATTACTACTACGTAAATATTAGTTCAATAGTTTAACCTTTAATCGGATATGAGTCAAAGAAAATTTTATTGGTTTTCGCTCGTATGCCTTGACACATAAGGTTCAAAATATGATGGGAACGATTTTACCATTGTCCGATTAAACGATAAGCTTCTCTCGGTTAGATGAAAGAACATAACTATTTAAAATAATTGCTTTTAAACCTACATCTTGATAATATCATTTATATCTTTAGGATAATTTTATTTTTATTAAAATTTATTTATTTGAATTACCGCTATTTAAAAAATTATGGATCTAATAAATTTAAATTCTGTTCGAACACTTTATTAAATTTTAATCACATCGGTCCACAGCACAAAATGAATCAAGTCATTTCAAAGAAATCAATTTTCGTCTCCCTATTAGCGAGTCACCTGAAGCATCAAAATTAATTCACATTTCTATTTAAATCGAATTATTGGTACATTTCTGCGATATTGGTAAAATCTAAAGAATTTCCTGGGAATTAATACAATTTCATTTTTTTTTTAATTTGGTCTACTGGTTTAAGAACCGGGCTGTGATCTAGGTCCTGGGTTCGATTTCCGGGTGGAGCAAAAAGTATGTTTCGAAGTTTTCGAACGAGTACGAGTAGCTCGGGTTTGTGATCACCAATCCACCTTTGGCAAGTGGGGTGATTAAGCCTAATGCCATCATAGTAGCGATGAATTGATTTCTATGATGAGGCCATTGCCCTGCAGTGGGACAGTAATAATATGATTCTTACTTTTTAATTTTATTAACTATTATCATTCATGTGCATGAACATGTCTGTTTGTATTAGTATAAGTATGTATTTACAAAAGAAAATAATTATATGTATATATTTGTAATCCCAATGTTGATTCTGATATCCGTAACACAGGTGCTCGAACTACCTATCTCGGAGTCAAATCAATATATGTGATGCTGTGAAATATTTATTTATTTATTATTTTAGTTAACTGTACCTACTTTTGCCAAACTTTATTTATTTCTTTAAATTAATTTTAGTCTTGTAGGTACAAACATGTTATTTTAGTAATTAGTTGTTTCCATTGTTATTAGGTAGGTTTTTTTTTCTTCGAAGAAATATAAATAGGCAGTAGATGATGCAAGGTCATGTTTTTATTTCGACGACCCGCTTGGAACAGTGGTAGTGAACGCTGCCTTTGGTCCAAAGGTTGCGGGTTGGATCCCCGCACATTACACATATTTATGTGCATGATCATGTTTATTTGTATTGGTCTGGGTGTTTCCATGTATTATAAGTATTTATTTACAAAATAAAAGTATTATATGTATATATTTGTAATTCCGCTGTTGGTTCTGATATCCGTAACACAGTTGCTTGAGCTAACTATCTCGGAGTCGGATCAATGTATGTGATGTTGTGAAATATTTATTTATTATTTATGTTATAGTTCGCAAACGAGTAGAGCGATGGTAGCTCCGTGGTTCAGAACGCGCCTTCCATTCGGAGTCGTAGTTTTAATCCGAACATGTACCTCTGTATTTTTAAATATATGTACATATTTCTACCATTAGTACGACGGCGAGGGAACACATCGTGAAGAAACCTGAATGTTTCGGATGGTTTCTGAAACATATAACCATGATTCAGTTGGTCTGGTTTCCCTGTGAAGGGTTGCGAAGGTCAGTCGGCAGTCACTTCATTGTAATTACCAGACTCTCCAAATCCTGACTCATGATCTAAGCGTACCCCGAGCTCCAGAGCGATTGCGCCGCCCATAGACACCCGCGACACCAGTGAAGTCACAAGTGCGCTGCCAACCGTTGGACCCCCCTTTCCTCTGGATTAGGCCTCCGGTACCCTCACTCACGCAGCGAAATACAGCACAGTGCTGCTTCATGTCGGTTTTCTGTGAGGCCGTGGTATCACTCTGGTCGAGCCGACCCATTCAAGCCGAAGCGTGGCTCTCCCACGGTGAAGATTCCTGATGAATAAAATAAGGTCCAATCAACTAAATGATAAAAAGCTGTAGTAGTTAATAACTCTTTGAATTTATGTCGTCCAGGATTGTGTATAAATAAATTTGCAGCAAAATAGCAGCACTAATATTTTTATAATATCGTGTCATATTCAACGCAAATCATTGCTTTGAATCTTCAAACGTACCTCAGTTTTGTGAATAGGTTTGATTGCACCAGTGTTTGTTAAATTTTTGTGCAACTTTAGTAGTGCGCTACAAGATAGAGACGTTGATATTGGGTTAGTATTGGAAGATTTTTTTTTATAATTATGAAATACCTTCACGTCCACTCCAACACAGTGAGAAAAATCTTTTCACAGTGACTCTATATTCGACGACAAAGGCATTGCCCTTTGTCCGGCGTCGATGTAGGGGGTGCCTGTCGAGACAGCGTCGCCCTGCGTCAACAGACGCCGGGGGATATTTACTTTAGAGTGCTAGCAAGTTTTGGTTAATAGTTTTTCGGATAAAATGCTGTATTAGCATTTCACAGTTTCTATTAAGTTGTAATTTACAGTTGATAATTACCTCGTATTAAGATTACACCGCCATACACCTTCATAGTGTCCTTTACCCAAAGGTTGCCTGGAAGAGATCGCTCATAGCGATAAGGCCGCCTTTGTTGTACATCATCATTATCATTATCATCAGCAACCCACACTCGTCCACTGCTGGACATAGGTCTCCCCTAATGGACGCCACTGCTCCCGATTTTCGGCCAAATCTCATCCAGCCCACACCAGCCAGCCTTCGAATGTCATCAACCCATCTTGTCGCATCCCATCTTTATTGTATATCTCCTGTGATTAGCCTAGTTTTAAGTTTTTATACAAGTTTTGAATGCAATAAAAGTATATACATTCATTTTACAGTACAGGCCAACATATTTTTACTAATTGTAATGAAATTAAGACAATGAACTATTTTTAAAAAAGCGGCCACTAAACACTTGTTAGAGATGATTGTGACATGAGTGTGGTCTGCAATAAACCTTGAAAAATTACAAATCTTTTTTTATTTTTAATCTCTAGCAACATTTTTCATTACTGTCTTAATTTAAAAAAACTTAAACAAAAATATGTTACAAAACTCCGCACAAATATCCAAGAAGCTCAGTTAAACTTCTGTGTCCACCGTTCCGTAAAACCGCCCTAGGCATGAACTCCCCAGTGCCGAGAATGTGTCGATTGTACAATGAAGTCCACAGTAATCTAAATCTATTCAGCGCATCACTTGGTAGGTTCAAACACAAGGTAAGCAGCATCCAGTGTGGCGATGATTGAGGTAGTGGTAGTACTCATAAATTGCGAAAGGCCACAACAATAATTAGGCTTGAGCTGAAAGCTCAATCTACGCTTTTTTAAGTTTTAGAAATTGTTATATTTAGTAGTTTATATATTGACTCATGTTTTTTTGTTTTTGTTTAATATTTTTTCCTATGTATTACTGTGCAATCTCCTTATACTTATGTTATGTGTCCTGTCTATGTAAATCTTTTATGTGGTCAATAAATGTTTACATACTTACTTTACTTACTAGCATTCTGTGTAAATATTTTTATTTTGTATGTTTGATGTAACAATAAGCGGTAAACCAAATAAATAAATTTCATTACAATCAATTAAAAACTAGTGGCGGCTCAACTGAACAATCAAAGGGCTCTTAATGAGAAAAACATCTGAGTGAATAAAACTTCTAGTAGGTAAATCAGTTCCAGCCAAAACTGAAATAAACGCCAACCATTCAGTTTCAGTTTCGACTGATTTTATCTCGGTCGGACCCTTGTTTACTTAGGTCACTTTCAGATATAATAATATCCTTCAACCGATTACGGCTACGGGGGCCAATCTTAACGATCAGCCACGTATACAGGATATTTTTTTTAAATAAATAAAATCGTTTTAAATTTTTAGCTACTAAACCGGATGTATTTTTAACAATGTCAGGGTTAATGCAAAAATGTTGGGTCCAACGCGTACACTTTTGGCGTGAATCAATTTTTCGCGTACGAAAACGGACCCAATATTTGTGCATGGTTATTTAATAAAAAGTATAAGTGTTTGCCGTAAGGTTGTAACCTCGATATCATTTAAAATAGATCCGGTTTAGTAGCTGATAATTAAAATCGATTGGCGTCGCTAGTGTGCTAGTGCTAGTTAGGAAAGCCGAATCACACGACTTACAGATGGCGCCAGATCAGTGACGTCACACGTTTGTATTTTATTTGCATTTCTTGCTAATTTTTTTTAACAAATGTTAATCTATAACGATTTTATATCAAAGTTGGTGCAAGTTGTATGGATACATAATTCGATATTTTTTTTTAAATCCTATAGCTTAGGGACGTTCAAGAAAAGGGCGTACTATTTTTAAAAATGCCGATATCACATTAGCGATCTCTCTGATTTCGCGGACGTTCATAGGCGGCGTTGATTACTTTCCATCAGTTGGCTTGCTTGCTCGTTTGTCGCCTCTAGCATAAAAAAAAATAATAAAATAAGCTTAAAAATATACTTTCCCTATGAATCTTTGAATAGTCATTTAACCTGCTAGACTTTTTATTTTTAATTAAAAATGTTTGCTATTGGTTTTTCTTATTTGCAATAGTACTTCTTCGTTGATATAGTATATTTTTAGTATCTTGAAGTAAATTTATTTCAATCAAGAGTTGGGAACAAAGTAAGAGCATTGCGACCCTATCCCACAAATAACTAACATACATTATTTTGGCCAACTTAAATGAAAACTATAACCCCGACATGATAAAGTGCGCAAGTTTAATGTCCCAACACAAATAGTAAGTGGACCCCGTGGCCATAACTCAGGATCAAATTACAGGGCGAAAATTGGTACCCGTAATCTTTAGATGAAATGAGATTCGATATTAAGCTCTATGCAAGTAAGAAATAAGAATAATACAAATTGGGGCGCAAAGTGTAGGCCAAAACGATGCATCGCGCAACAACACAAATGCTAGTTGATGAAATAAAAGGTGTTTGGTCTGAGTGTTTGTGTTACCTTGTTCCCGGTTTCCATAGTGTAAGGGAGAACCTTAGTCTGTAATGTTGAGTCAAATTACTATAACTATTTTTATAGATTTGGACGCATCCGGAAATTACACGCTGTGATGAGATTAAATATTTAAAAAAAAACTAATCCATGACATTTTTTATGCTGGAGGCGACAAACAAGCAAGCGAGTCACACGATGGAAAGTAATCTACAGCGCCCATGAACCATTGAGCAAGTAATCACTACGTCATGGACATCCGCGAAATCAAGGTGATAGCTAATGTGTTGACGGCCTTTTTAAGGTGACGGGTAGGGCACACTAGCGACGCCAATCGATTTTAATTTCTAGCTACTAAACCGGATCTATTTTAAGCAATTTCGGGGTTATAACCTCTCGGCAAACACTAATACTATTTATTAAATAGGCCATGCACAAATGTTGGGTCCGTTTTTGCACGCGAAAAATTGATTCACGCCAAAAGTGGCCACTTTTGGCGGTAATTCACAATTCAAATACAAAAGCAGACCCAAAAGTTAAATACTTATTTAATAAATAGTATAAGTGTTTGCCAAGAGGTTGTAACCCCGAAGTTGTTTAAAATAGATCCGGTTTAGTAGCTTAAAATTAAAATCGATTGGCGTCGCTAGTTGACCCTACCCGTCGCCTTAAAGAAGAGTACGCTTTTCTCTTGAAGGTCCCTAAGTCGCAGCCGTTGGGATGTTCACAAAACTGAGGTACATAATATTACAGTTCCGGTAGCATAGAAACGAAACCGGGTCCCTACAGATATTATATTTCCAAGCAGAAAGGCATAAAACAATGGAACGTGTGTTTGCCTATTCCCGTTGAGTTGTAAAAGCTCAATGTTTGGTAACAACAAATATTACCTATACGGCCCGTGAGTGCCTTAGTATGTTTGGTAATGTGATATTCTGTTTCATGCTCGTAAGCACTTTACTTTTTAAGATCCCCTCATCTTAGCGTGTAATTCCCGGTTAATACCTGAGCCGTCGTTCTAGAGCCCTGGGTACTTTCAAACCATGATTCAGGATTTGGAGTCAGATAATTACAATGAAGCGACGGCCGTCTGACCTTCGTAACCCTTTACAGGGGTACCAGTCCAACTGGTTCACGGTTACACGTTGAAGTTTCAGAAGCTAGCCGAAACGTACAGGTTTCTCAAGATGCTTTCACTGAACTACCATCGCTCCTAACATACGTAAGATATTCCTCAATAAATATACCGGATGGCTAATTTGGTAGAAAGAGACCCTGTCTCATACGCCAAAGTTCGTGGGTTCGATTCCCATCATGTTAAAACTCGCGATTGCTCAGTGTCTGGGTGTAATATATGTATTTGTAAATCTTCTATCGATGACTCAAGTGCTAAAGCTATTTAGTACGAAGTCAGGTCAATGTATGCGATATATGAATTAATATTTAAAAAAAAGAATAATAAATAAAGCCAATCGAACTCAGTAGCCACAAAAATTAAAATGGCAAACGCACTGTATTAAGTTTTTTCTTTTTGTATCACCAACGACAAAAATGTTTTAAAAAAAGTCTGCCCCAAAGCTGAGTATCTAAATAAAAGCGCTGTTTGCACTGACAACTGGCAAACTAAATGGGATTGGCAGCCTCGCTGGTTTCCGGCCAGCAAATTCACTTGTAATTAAAAGTTTCGCTCGCTCGCGGTCATCGTTGTCAAATTGGCACCTTTAGTGCTAGATTTATCACTATTTTTGTGGACCAGAACCTCAAAATGAAATAACGGGACTAATTATTAAGACTTCGTTGGCTATCATGTCTCTTATCAGCTTTTATTACTCAACCGCGATTTCTAGACAGTTAGGAACAGTTATCTGACTATCGCAAATACTTTGTAGGTTTTACTTCTGCTGGTCGCTATAAAAAATCAAAATAAAACACATATTTAAGGTGGGTTCTTATACATAAAACGCCATTTTTAGGGTTCCGTACCTCAAAAGGAAAACACGGAACCCATAAAGGATCACTTTGTTGTCCGTCCGTCTGTCTGTCTGTCTGTCTGTCTGTCAAGACCCTTTATCTCAAGAACACGTGGACGTATCAAACTGAAATTCACATGAAATACTCAGGTCTATTGTCCCTTTAAGATGTGAATATCAAACTTCTAAGCCAAGCCAATCGAAAGATACAGCCGATTACGTTGCTATTTTCAACAAATTTTCGACAATCTCAAAGGAATCAAAATCTACAGGGTAGTTTCCCGTAAACTCAGAATCATTAAATTAGACATGAATCATTGTCATATAATGCAAAGGTAGGGAAAATTGCGAAAAATCATTTTTTTTGTTATATAATATAACAAAAATATTTTAATGTCTGGACATGATTGAATATAGTTTTGTTTTTTTTTTCCTTTTGTTTTATTTTTATGTATTTTTAATTGTTTTATGTTTTGTTTTCTGTTTGTACCAAATTGTGTTCTGTTTATAATTGCTATATGTTCTGTGTTGTGATGTCTATAATAATAAATATTTTCTTTCTTTCTTTCTAATAAAATGAAACTTACTACCTTATTTCTCACGAACGAATAAAGGTATCAAATTGAAATTTATACCAAATACCTAAGTCTACTGTCCTCTAACAAATATCTATTAAGTAATTTGATTTAATACGTCATAAATTGTAAACCGCTACGTTTGTACGGCGAAACCCTCGGTGCGCGAGTCAGACTCGCACTTGGCCGGTTTTTTTCCTATTTG
Organism: Marasmia exigua; assembly: GCA_019059595.1. Lineage (NCBI taxonomy): Eukaryota > Metazoa > Arthropoda > Insecta > Lepidoptera > Crambidae > Marasmia > Marasmia exigua. The sequence goes on from CM032472.1 coordinate 477,713, forward strand.
TGCACGATATCAATAAATGGTAACACACATTTGAAATATTCACAAAATACTTCACTTTATAATACCTATTTTATATTGCTGAGGTTGGGCCTTGTTGGCTTCAGAATTTGTTCTATTTGTGTATTTATGTCACTCGTGTTCAAATTTGTGTTCTGTGGCCAATAAAGAAATCTTTATCTTTATTTTGATAATAAATAATCAAATCAATGGAATGGAACCCTTGGCGCTTGGCCAGTTTCTTTTATTATTAAGTATAACACTGCAATTTCATATTTAATACAAAGCATATTGTATCTATCTATTGAATATTATGTATTTTAGGTACTATATAAATGTATTCTGTGAATTGCGTGCCCGATTTGATAAAAGCAGACAAAAAAGTGACATTTTTAACACTATTTTTGGATTGCAATGAATGTAGCACATTTTGATATGCTATCTAGCATCCATTCGGATATTGAGTTAGCAACTCTGGCGGTCAGCTCAGCTAATAACTAAATGGACTGAATGGCTGTCAGTGATAGGAGAGCCTGCGTCCGCTTGCCGTTTTTAACCCCCGACGAAAAATCGACGGGGTGTCATCAGTTTGACCTTTCTGTGTATGCTGTGTGTGTGTGGGTGTACGTGTGTGTATGTGTTTGCGTGTGTGTATGTGTATGCGTGTGTTTATGTGTATGCGTGTGTGTATGTGTGTGTGTGTTTATGTGTGGATGAACCGATTTTGATTTGTTTTTGTTTGAAATATGAATTGATCGGGAGTGTTCTGTTAGTTATGTTATGTTCTGTTAGTTAAATTGATCTAAGATTTTGTGGCCAAAGTTTGGTAGCACCATGGGAGATTCACGCACGCATAAATGAGCAGGCTCGACCGGAGTAATCAAATCTAATCAAATTAAATAATTCTTTATATGCATAGGCTTGTACACAGCACTTACAAATCGTCATAGTTTTGAATGATTTAAGACTATTTATAAGTACTTATGTAATAATTTTTTATAATAATAACTTATTATGACTGACCGGATGGCGCAATTGGTAGTGACCCTGCCTCTTACGCCAAAGGTCGTGGGTTCGATCCCCACCCTGGACAAACATTCGTGCGATGAACACTTGTGTTTGTTCGGTGTCTGGGTGTAATATATGTATTTAAGTATATATTTGTGTTCCTCTGTTGTCTGATATCTGTAACACCAGTGCTCAAGCTACTTAGTACGGAATCAGGTTAACGTATGAGATGTTGTGAGAATTATTATTAATTTACATGTTAATACATATATATGTTGATACATAAAATATTCTAAAAAAGGTAAATAAACATAATGCGATTCTAGCACCGTCTCGGAAAGTTGTTTTCAATATACCATGGTATTCATAGAAAACCGGCGTTAAGCAGCGTCTTTGATGTGTTTCGTTGCGTACGTGATGGTACCGGAGGCGGCAGCAATCGCTTACCATCAGATGATTTGTCTGTTCTTATGCCATAATTTTTTTTGTTGAACAAACGTTGTGCAGGATGTTTGGTAGTAGTGCTGTTTGGTTCCATTTTTAACCAAAAATAGTGAATTTTCACCAAATGAAGCTTCATTTAGACGTTTAATTATCACAGAAGTTTCCACACCTTGCTCCTCTTTAAATCAAATTATCTACCGGTTCTACGATAAGTGCAGTCTAAAAGTTTCCCTGGCACTTTGCCATTCCGCGCAGCCTGCTCATTCCCTCAGCTCACGCATAAGGTCACCAGTACTCCACTAGCCTATTTATTTATCTTTATTTATCTATCTTATTTATCTTCAATATTTTTTCTAGACATGACCAATTGGTAGATATATTTTTTTTAAATACAAATACAGTACTTATTACAAAACCTGCCAAACTGCAGAACAGTTTGTCAGCAGTAGCTGTCGTGGATGCTTTACACAGTTCTTAAGCACCAACAATGTATTATGTTACTTATACAGAGAAATATACAAATAACCTTGGGGTAAAGAAGGTAGTGCAATTAAGACTATAACGACTTATAGAAAATAATACCTATATATCTAGCCATGCATAAGCATATATACGTACATGATTAAATGATATTTAAACACATACACACATATATGATTACCTACATTATGCTTTTAAATAACTAATTTTATACCTAGTTTAATAGACACATGCTTTTAATATTGCATTTAATAGACCATGGTTCATAAAAATAAAGATTACCATACTCATCACGCTTGGCAGACGGGTTGGCGAGGAGGACAATGCCAGTGGACTGATATCTAAGGCAGTAGCTGATTTTGGCACAAACATCGCATTAAGTGTTCATTTACTAATTTAAATATAATATTTTTAATAAGAAAACTTGGTCAGTATTTAAGCGACACAAGCAGGAGGTGCATGTCACGGAGATGAATATGCTTCGGTGGATTTGTAGAGTTACGCGGAAACACCTCATGAAAAACTCACGCACGCGTGTAAGTCTTCATGTCCGTGATATAGCAGACATACTGCTGGAGAATTGCCTACGTTGATACGGTCATGTCCGTCAAAAACCGTATACCTAATTAGGAAACAAATGTCTGGCCATGCCGCCACCGCCGCGTCCTGGTAGATGGGGTGGAAAGTTGTGGCTTGACGTTGTAAAGGGTGATATGCGTGCCAACCAACTGATGACTGATGCCCAAGACCGTGTGAAGTGAAGGACTGACAGGAGGAAGTCGGACGCCGGGCTCCGGAGCGACATTTTAGGACATAATCAAGACAAAACGCTAAGATAAAGAAGAAGAGAGATGTTAGGCTTTTAAAGTAGTTCTATCTTTTTTTCTATAACCTTTTTATTGCAATTCATTCTTAAGCATATAAGACACTTAAACAATTAATTTAATACTGAGCCTTTCTTGTGGAACTTTCTACCACGTATCTGAGTTCTGTGAAACGGTTTGGCTGTGGGAGTATTTTCTTTTGAAGAGACGAGAGAGCGTGTTCTTTTTAAAAAAGGCCGGTAACACATTAGCGATCTCTCTGATTTCACGGATGATCATAGGCGGCGTTGATTACTTTCCATCAGGTGACTCGCTTGCACGTTTGTCTGCCTCTAGCATAAAAAAGAAATTCATCTTCACATTTCGGGATGGCTGTTCTACAAATTTTAACTACTGATCTCGTTGCTAAACCGACGAATTTTGTAAGTACTTGATTCGCCATGAGGAATAAAGAGTTTGTTGGTACGATTACCGCCTAAGCAAGAGATTCAATTTAATTTTTAAGTGCGTTATTTACTTATTTCTATAGTGCTGGGTAGATTTTATTACATCTCAAAAAAACAAATAAAAATGTTTAGTAAAAAGTTTTGATAGCAAGCACTTATCGACACTGCTTGCAGTTTGGCTGATAAGTGACTACTCAAAGTGGACCAAATTGAGTTGCCCACGCTGCAAGTTCTCGACTATGAAATAATTAAAAGTTTCGTGTCAGTCGACACAACCATTAATGAAATGGACGATGCGGCGAATGCACTGGATGATTGAGTGTGCCATTATAACTCTCACAACATCGCATACATTGACCTGATTCCGTACTACGTTTAATCGGACAATGGTATAATAGTTTCTACAATCTGTTAGAAACTATTCATGTCAGTCATGCCATAAGAGCGAAAACCAATGAAATTTTTCATTGACTCATATCCGATTAAGGGTTAAGCACTTGTGTTACAGATATCAGACAACAGAGGAACACAAATATATACTTAAATACATATATTACACCCAGACACTGAACAAACACAAGTGTTCATCGCACGAATGTTTGTCCAGGGTGGGGATCCTTGGCGTTGGGACCTTTGGCGTAAGAGGTAGGGTCACTACCAGTGGCGCCATCCGGTCAGTCAATTAAATAAGAAAGTGACGTTCTCTTGTTTCGGAGGCCAAGACTCGTTTCAGGCACTGAACCAGTGGAGTAATTAAGTAAGTAATTATAAAAGAGCTCGATTTAACGGTTTACCACCGTTTTAACTTATTTGTTTACTTTTTTTAATGTTATAGGTGGCAGACGAGCAGACGGATGACGATCCGACTGCCATAAACCACCCGGTACATAAACCACCTAGACCAACAGAGCGTCAAGGACGCCATGTTGGTCATTTTGAATAATTGTGTTATTTTCTACCTTAATGATAGAAATTAACCATGGAAGAGCCACGCTTATTTATTTATTTATTTATTTAAATTCTTGACCGGAGCTTCGGCTTGACCGGAGTGATACTAACCACGGCCTCACAGGAAAGCGGCACTGTGCTTTGTTTCGCTGCGTGAGGGTACCGGAGGCATATTTCGGGGAAAAGGGGGGGTTGAAACGTTGGTTGAAACTGGTGTCGCGGGTGTCCATGGGCGGCGGCAATCGTTTACCATCAGGTGTACCGTCTGCTCTTCTGCCACCTATCATATAAATCAGATTATATTTTAAAAATCCAGAGAAAAGATGCTTAACTTATAAACATGACTATTAAAAATCAAGCCATTCTAATGTTAGTTACAAGATTAACCTTATAATCTTTTTTTATGCTCGAGGCGACAAAAGAGCAAGTGGGTCACCTGAGGGGAAGGAATCTACGCCCCCCATGAACATCCGAAAAATTAGAGAAATCGCTAAGGTGTTGCTGGCCTTTTTAAAAAGAGTATGCATACTCCCAGCTCCCAGCGATAAGACCGCCTAAATTGTACATTGTATCTCTGTATACCTAGCTTTTAAGTTTTGTATGTTGTGCAATAAAGAATATCTATCTATCTATACTTACCATCAGGTGATCCGTCTGCTCGTCTGCCACCTATGACATTCAGAAAACTTGTTATTTAACCTACGATATGTACACTTCATAATAGTCGTATCTCAGAAAGGTGCGGTTACCAGAGACGTTTATTCGCCGTCGCAACAGGTAAACGGCAAAGTCAGCTTTATTTCACTTTAAGGCTCTACGGGTTTGCTGCGTGGCCCGAATATTGAGTTCTTTCGTATCGGAAGGTTTTATAGGCCAGCCGTGGGAGATTGAGTGGAGAAATGAATTAAAGTTTGGGACGTAGTTATGTACGGACAGCACAATATCAAGTAAGCAATAATCGATTTATCTATATTAAAGAAATACGTGTTAGTCAGTTATAACTTAAGAACGGCTTGTCCGATTTGGCTTAAAATTGGTGAAGAGGTAGCTGAGAATCAGGGAAAACAATAATAATAATAAAAAATAGTTCACAACATCACATACATTGGTCTGACTCCGGGATAGGTAGCTCAAGCACCTGTGTTACGGATATCAGAATCAACAGTGGGATTACAAATATATACATATAATACTTTTCTTTTGTAAATACATACTTTGAATAATAAAGTAAAATAAAAATAATGTTATATTGTTAAAATAATATACTTTATAATACATAGCAAACACCCAGACCAATACAAACAGACATGTTTATGCATACAAATGTTTGTACTGTGCGGGGATCGAACCTGCAACCCTTGGACCAAAGGCAGCGTTCACTACCACTGTTCCAAACAGGTCGTCAAAAATACTTAGGTTACTTATCCCTTTCCCGTGGGATAAACTTAAAATACTTTGCAGGCAACGCCGCGGGCGAAAGCTACTACTAAGTAGCTAGAATAATATATCTGAGATTAAAAGCGACAAAATACAGTAATAAACGAGGTACATACTTTTACTGGTTGACGTTATTTGCATAATGAAAAAAAATCGACGACTATGGCTCATATTACATAGATATTTCCCCGACTACGGCTAAGCAAAAAGAAGGGTTATGATTTTTACTTGTATGTATGTATGTATGGTTGTTCATCTGTTCCCTCATAACTTCTAAACTAGTTTTCATATTTGAACAAATGAGGTGTCGTTAGAAGCGTCTTGATTGTCTTCTGGATATAGGCGACATGATGTCACGTTAAATTGACTACAAGCGCCCTCTAGGGGACTTAGAGTTAGAAACTAAAAAACAAATTTTGCTTGACAGTACCGTAGTAGGGTATCAAATGATAAAGCTTTTATAGCACATTTTAAATATGTAATTTTATTTACATATATATTAAATAAAATTAAAGTTTAAAAACGAAAACCAGACTACCAAAAAACACTCTCGTGGTCGTTTGCCACCTAGTGTAGCAAAACAAAATTCATTATAATAATAAAATGAAATCAATGTGGCATACGACCACGGCGATACGACATAATAATTTCAGCAGAGACAGTTTTTTTGGTTCGTACTTTTTAGAGCGTGTTTTTTTGGTAGTCGGGTTTAGTTATTAAACTTTATTTTTTGAGGATTATAAAAACAATAAAACGTGGCCGCTATGTTGCTAAACCCTACGCGGGTCTAAATCTGCATAACAAGAAACGAATATATAGCGCTACAATCACTAAAAAACTCTATTGATTAAATATATGTCTTCTTCACCTTTTTTCCTCATCACTAAACATCCTGTCACTGCACCAAACCTTCCTCTCTCATGGAAAAACGACTTCGATTTTTCCATCGTAAAGTTTGTCTTTTACCACTCGAACGATTGTTCCGCCATAAACGCACCGTGAATTTATACTCCAATAGTAACGAAACCCATAAGGGTCTATATTAAATGAACTGGTTGTGAGAAATTACTCTTTACTCTTGGAAGTAATGGTTTGAGGTAGCAAACGATTGTGAGACCTTTGAAATTGCGGTTAAGTTAGTTAATATTGTTTCTGGACTTAGAACTAGGTCAAAGTTTGAAAAATATTATTTATTTATATGACATGTTGGTCTAGTGGTTTAAGTACCGGGTCCTGATCTCGGGGTCCTGGATTCGATTCCCGGGTTGAGCGAGAAGTATCGAATTTTTCGAACGTAGCTCGGGTTTGTGATCACCAATCCGCATTTGGCGAGGGTGGTGATTAAACCTAATCCCAGCACAGTAGCGATGACTTGATTTCTATGATGGAGGCCTTTGCCCTGCAGTGGGACAGTTTATAGGCTGATACCTTAAATATGACATGATTTCGTAATAACTATTTTATGACGCTAAATAAATAATTAAAAAAATATTTCACCATTGTTTTTTTTTTAACGATTCTCACCTTAAATTCAAACACGTTTGGTTCAATATCAATTGAGGAAATTTGACTGTTTGTGTTAATCATGTAGGACTGTTTGTACATACACAGTGCAATAGTAGGTATAGGTGTTCAATACTGACTTTAAAGTAATACAATTTGTTGAATAACACGACAAAAAAATATTACAATGGAGCAGTAAACGTGGGAGAGCCACGCTTCGGCATGAATGGGTCGGCTCGGACGGACTATTCATGCCGAATACCACGGCCTCACAGAAAACCGGCGTTAAGCAGCACTGTGCTGTGTTTCGCTGCAAGAGTGAGGGTACCGGAGGCCCAATCTGGGGGGAAGGGAATTTAAAGATTGGCAGCGCACTTGTAACTCCACTGGTGTCCCAGGTGTCCATGGGCGGCGACAATCACTTACCATCACACCTGTTGGTTTTGATCACCGGGCCGTGATTTCGGGGTCGAGCAAAAAGTATTTTTAGAATTTTGTGATCCCCAATCCGCATTTGGCAAGCGTGATGATTAAGCCTAATCCCATCATAGTGGGGATGACTTGATTTCTATGATGGAGCCTTTGCCCTGCAGTGAGACAGCATATAGTCTGATAATTTTTACTTTACTGAAATCGAAAACTAAACTGAAAATAAATACAAGTTAAAACAATAAATATTCGTTGTAAATATAGAAGGTCATTAACGACAAATTTTAAATTAACACCAGATAACGGAAAGGTCTAGAGGGTAACTGTTATTTATCATCCCTGTGCGAATAAAGCTGAAACCTGAAACGGCTCCCGGGAGAAGTCACCTGTAAAATTAAGCTTGACTGTGCAGCAAAACGCAGTTGTTTTAAGACACCCTGTATAGTTTGTAATGGACAACATTTCATATTTTTAACATGTCCATTTTATTTTTTTATATGAAAATAGACATAAAATGAACAGACCCATATTTTTTCTTTTTTCAAAATTTGTCCATTTTCATGCATAAAATAATTATTGAAATTCTTTTTATTCTAAATAGACGTAAGCGCCAAATGACGTCATCGGACGGCTGAATACAGCGATATTCCTTTGCTTATCATTGTTCTAATAAAAAAAAGGTACTACTGTCAAAGGTAAATAATACTAGTGTCAACATTGTCAACGTCATTCATACATTCAACGTTGACAAGTTGTCTTTTTTTTTGACAGTTACATGTCATGGGCTTGGCATTTCGTAAATTTAAAACTATAATGTGCTAAGCAAAGAAATATTTTACATTCTGCCGTCCGATGACGTCATCTTACGTTTTTTAGTTTTTAATTTTTATCACAGTAAATAAGCAATATAAAAAATGAATAAATATATATTCGAGCATCGGAAAAGTAAACAAAGAATTGGTATTTTTTGTTTCAGAGCTTAGCAATTTTGAAATGTTGTCCATTGGAGCAATCAAAACTTATGCCTCCCTACTCGGTGTTCAATATTTCCGTTCAAGAGCCACAAATTCCACGATGTGTCCTCAGGTGGTATTTGAAGCCCCGACCACTCCATGCTGCGTGGCTGTTCTATAAACACAACTACCGCTTTACCTGAGATTAGAAGAGTTACGAGGATGGATTGAAAAGATCGCGGCCTCAATCTCCACTTAACTCAATGCAATTCTTCCATCTGGTTTCCACCGCCTGTATGCCGGTCAAAAAAAATATACTTCAAGGCCTTCAAAAAAGTCACCCACCGCAGCTTCGACCTCCTGATTTTTTACAAAATTTTGACCTCCAAGGTGTTTTTTAGGTTTGATAATAAATTTTCATTTATTCCCAAACTTTGAAAACTTTGAAAGACTTTCGTCCGAAGGTGCCAAATTAGGGAAATAGGCGGGATGGCGCAGTAATTCAAAGCCACATTCACGACTTTGAACCATCCTTTCAACAGACATGTGAACGCGTGCATTATTCCGATGGAATAACACTTTTTTGCTGAGTAATCCTGACCTCTTCTCTTTGATTGTTCCATGCAAGCGACGTAAAAAGATGCAGTAATTAGCCGAGTTTATAGTTTCACCTTTTGCAAGGTAGTCCACCATGATTTTACCCTTAGTACCCCAAAAATCTGACGCCATCACCTTGCTTGCTGATAAAATTGTTTTGCGTCAGTTCATCAGGTTTTTTTCACTGCTTGGATTGCTGTTTTGACTCTGGGGTGTAGTGGTGTACTCAGGTTTCATTTAGTGTCACAAATCTGTCCAAAAAATCGTGCGGTACAGCCTCAAACATTTCCAAACAGCCACGAGAAATGGTGAGCCGTATTCGTTTTTGTTCAACTGAAAGCAATCTGGAACCCTAAGCGCATAAACCTTAGAAAATCCAAATACATTGACAATGATGTTTTGTGTTGTACAACCTGAAGTAACAACATATTTTTTATATTCAGAAATAAAGGTTTTTCGAAGCCTATTTAATTTGTGCTTAAATAAATACTTTTCATCTTTCAATTTTCAATTTTCCAATTCATTTATTCACAAACCAAAATTCATTATGTTTGAATATTATACAAGGAAAAGTAATAACTAAATTAACAAAGGAGGTAATGAATTACAATCTCAGGAATAATTTATGAAATATAATATCAATAAATAAATAGAAATTATTACAATATCAAGTTATCAGATTTTTTAAAATTACCTTTAAACTCCTCTATACTATATAAACACCTTTTCAAGAGAAATAAATAAATATTTCACAACGTCACATTCATTGATCTGACTCCGAGATAGGTAGCTCAAGCACCTGTGTTACGGATATCAGAATCAACAGTAGGATTACAAATATATACATATAATACTTGTTTTTGTAAATACAAACTTATAATATAGAAAACACCCAGACCAATACAAACAGACATGTTCATGCACACAAATGTTTGTATTATGCTGGGATCGAACCCGCAACTCTTGGACCAAAGGCAGCGTTCACTACCACTGTTCCAAACGGATCATAAATAAATATAAACAATAAATAAAAATACGTTTATTGCTTTCTCTTACAATAACAGGTAGGTTGGTACATAGATTTTAACTTACTTCGTTGCGGCCTAGATCAAATTTTATTGGCATCATAAATGTTTCCTTAGTAGAGGGATAAAAATGAGATAGATAGATAAATATTCTTTATCGCACAAAACCAAAATACAAATATGATACAACAACAACAGACACTACAACAAGTAATAAAATAATCAATTAGTTAATGCAGTTTTATTCTTGTTATATGATTTGTAACCTGTATAAGCACTGAATAAATAAATCTTTTTATTCTTATTCTTATTCTCAATTAAAATATCACAAATTCATTAACGACCTGTATTGGTATATATATTGTTTATTGCTGCACATCATCCTTGCCTACTTCGAAAGAGATGTTTACTCATAAGGAATGTATTAGGTATGCCATGCCAGTGTGTGAGAGACGGCTCCTACACACAAAACTTTTGCAATAGAACCTGTTTAATTCATGAGGGGCTCTGAATCAATGGCGACCTCGAAGTACCCGCTTACATATTTATTATTTAGTTGTGAGAGCTCACAAGCTCAATAAATAAGAAAGAAAAAAATGTACGAAAAAAAAACCGCCTTCAAAAACCACGAACTAAAAGGTGTAAAATAATATCTTTAACACTTCATACACTTCACAAAGCATTTTACTCGAAAAAAAAAGTGTTACCGAAGTCGGCGCTCAAAACTATCTTGTAACACAATTTTCATTTATTAAACTGGGATTAGGTGCCGACTTTATTCGGTACCTTTATTATAATTTATTTGGTATTTTTAAGGCAGTTTTATTTCTGAGATTTTTAATGCTTTTCAATGTCTCATTTTATTGACAGCAGCCACCATTTCCATCCTTTCCGCCAAATAACTAACAGCCTGAATGTTCGTACAGTATTGATAGAATTATCCTTTAACTCCAAACCGTTAACGGTTAGGACACCGGTGACCAACAAACAATAAATGTTTATTTGTGTCTGGTTTGATGGCAGTCAATGTGTTAAGGAATTGACCTTCGATCATTAGCTGAGCTACAAAATAATACAATCAGACGTAAATACTGGTGTAGTTATGAAAAAAAAATTCAAAAGCATTACATGTGCCCTTAAAATTTGCCTTCGGTTTTTCAAGGATCCCATCAGTAGTCCTGACATGGTGACAATGGGACCAATTTGGGAGTGTGTTTTTTTTTTCAAATAAAGTTCATCTAGTATAAAATTGAAAAAAAATAATCGAATCAATATAAGTATCATGTATAAAATCTGTGCTGAAATAATATCCCACGTGAACCTATTCAAAACCATCACTGGACAGGCTTTGCCTAGTGTGAAGTTTTTGACAATATATTACTATAAGCACAAACAAAGCATTAATTTTAATTAGTTTAATAAAGTATTTTTTGTAATGCTTGTGTTTGGAAATAAACTTATTTTATTATATAAAAAAAAAGAATACCGCAGCGTATTATAAACCTTAACACTCCTTTTTTGAAGAACCTCATGCTGTAGTCCCTCGGAAAAAAAACATCTGATGACAGCTCAATCCTCAGCTGGAGCGTTCGTTTTTTTACACAATAAAACAAAAGCATTATCAAAAGTCACAAACTAGAAAAGTAAAACGAACTATATAGGAGATTAACCCAATTCAATAGCACAAAACGAAATTCGCTCCATAAAATCTTAAAAGCCTATGCTTTTTAGATACTTACCCACGTAAGTATTTCCACGCCACTATTTCCTTTAAAACGTCCAATTAAGTTCAAAATTAATGACTCCCCTTTTACGTCCAGGCTGTACGTACCACAGTACAAAAAACTAAATAGTTCGTCCGTTTCCCGGGTCCGTCCTAAACTGCCGCTTCAGATTTCGGGAAATTCTGTTATCGCTAATTTAAAATACGTGCCACAATGACGTCACGTCCGCAAGGCGCGCTTGCTTTTTTCCCACCACAGTGCGCCCCCCTCCAATGCTGCAAAACGGGTGGTGGTTGAGGGCTCTGTCGGGGCTGAGCTCACTTTGCTCCTGAGTCTTGTCGAGGCAACACACTTTGGTGAAACACTATCCGTCCGTTATTTAAATTATATGTGCATAATTAGTCAATTAAAATTATAAGCCCGTTTTTCTTGAGGTGCTTAAATTTGTCGTTCTTAATGCAAAATTAGTCAAATCAGAGTTGTGTGCATCAAATTCTATGTAATTCAGTGTTATTAAAGTTTAGATCTGTGATATGAGAAGTGGGTTCGTAGAGTTGATTTGTTTTATAATATTATATAATAACCGTGTATCAATTTTGATAACTATTGGACTATGATTCAGACTTTGGGAAGTCTGGTAATAACAACAAAATGACTGCCGTTTGGCCTTCACAACCCTTAGGGGAACCAGAAAAATGGAGTCATGATTCATCGTTCAGAACTATTACCTTAAATATTGTAGATATCTACAATTTTGAGAAATTATCCGAGACGAGCAGGTTTCCTCACGACGTTTTCCCTCACAGTCGAGCTAATGCTAGAAATATGCACATAGATAAAAAAAAACAATAGTTTTAGATCAATCACATTGAGGCACTCACTTACTTTTGAATAAATAGTTACTAAAATAATTTCGACTCAATTCTTCCAAAAACGGAAACAAGTAAACGATTTAAAAATGGAGCAAAGCTACTTTTACATTATGATCATTTATAGCATGCATAATAAACATGCCAAATATGAGTATGCTTAATAAACTGTCCACATTCACTATTAATAAGCTTTTATTAGCTTATTAGCTATCTATAAGCATGCTTAAAAAAAGCAAACCTGTTTGGACGTGTTAAAGCACTCCGCCATACTCCCCCTTCCACCCGCTCTACAGGTGCATGCTTAAGACAACGGGTAGCTCTGACTAGCGACACCAATCGATTTATATGGTTAGCTACTAAACCGGATCTACTTAAACAATTTCGGAGCGGGAGTCTCTTAGCAAACATTTCTAACAATTAAAAATAATTGTACAAAATAATTACTATTTCAAGAATAACGCCATCTAAGCAGACTCCTCAAGAACACTAATTACCCTATTTAGCGCCATCTGTCGCCGTATTTCCAAACCAGATCGCTAAATCAATATGTGCGTATGACCTCTGTTGTCTAATGTCGGCAATGCATAGGAAAACATCTTTTAGCAAGATTTACGTCTTCCACTCAAGCATAGATGTCGCTACTGACTCACAAATAAAAAATATCGTCTACTGTATCTTGACAGTTAGGACAGAATTATATCTATTTTAATAGCTTTGTAACAAAGACCTATTTTTCAGTAACCTTTAGGACATTTCTAATTTAGTTCCTTTGAATTTCGACATCTACATTTCATGATCATCAGCACGCCATCTATAGGATAGTCGATGTACTTCCCAAATATGGTATTCAGAACGCATTCAATTTCCTGTAAATTAGTTAATCTTCTCGCCGCTAGTTAGGCGATACTGTGTCGTGGCATTATCTGTTTCTGTCTTAGTTCACGAGAAAAAAAGGTAACAAAATACCAATAGAAATTTGTTGGCGGTAATTCAAATTTTGAGTACAAACACAGACCCAAAAGTTAAGTATAAGTATTAAATAAATAGCATAAGAGTTTTCCGAGAGGCTGCTGCTTTGAAATTGTTAATAAGATATCTGAATTAGTTGCTAACAATTTAAATTTATTGGCGTCGCTAGTGTGCCTTACCATCTCCTTAAATATCTATCGACGTGCGATTTTTGAGCATGTTCAAATTAGCATCCTTATTTGTAGCACGTCCGGCCACACATGCTACTAAATAGCACTTGCTCAAAAGTAGTATGCTTTTAGCATGAAAATAGAGATGTGTAGTTTCACTATACAAATTGTATCCAAACGAAACTTACCTGACTCCTCCTCATGATGACTGCTGCAGAAGTAACCTCCTCTCCACCCAGTGGCATTTCAAAAGTCACCTCCAATCCCTGCATCAAAACAAAAATAATAATGTCACTGCAGTAATTGACCGAATGGCGCATTTGGTGGCCCTATTTTGATGACGCAGGGGACATGCCGTCAGCCCTATGCATACCCGTCCGCCCCACGGGTTATGTGGGGCTCTCCGCCTGGCGAGAGCTTCTCCCGATAATAAATAATAATAAATACCACATGCCCCCCCAGCCGGGCTGGGGGGGCATGTGGTGACCCTGCCTCATACGCCAAAGGTGGTGGGTTCGATCCCTACCCTGAACAAACATTTGTGTGATGAACACTTGTGTTTGTTCAGTGTGTAGGTGTTATATACTTACTTACTTACTCCACTGGCTCAGCGACCCGAAGCGAGTCTTGGCCTCCGAAACAAGAGAACGCCACTTTGGTCGATCCTGCACTACTTGTCGCTAGTCACCGGCCTGAAGTTCTGTGCTGTGACTGTCAGGCTTGGACGCTAACTTTAAAAGAAGAGTAAAACTACTCATTACGGAAAGAATGGTACTCCGCAAAATTCTGGGCCCAGTAGGTGTTATATATGTTCTCGTATTTAAGCATGTACTCGTATTTGCAATTCCTCTGTTTTTTGATATCCGTAACACAAGTGTTTTAGCTACTAAGTACAGAATCAGGTCAATTTATGGGATGATTTTTGAATTTATTTATTATTATAATTTCCGTTCCCAATTTTGTTCATGTTTCCGATCTTAAAAAAATAATTTGAAAATCTAAAACCCGACTACCAATAAAACACGCTCTAAAAAATACGTAACAAGAAAATTGTCTCGGTTGAATTTATTATGATATTATTATAATGAATCTATTTTGCTACAGTAGGTGGCATACGACCACGGCAATACGGCATAATAATTTTAGCAGAGACAATTTTCTTGTTTCGTATTTTTAGAGCAAGTTTTATTGGTAGTTTTTAAAATTACTTTTAACTAACATATTTTTAGTTGTGTAAATAAAATTACAAATTTGAAATATGCTATAAAAGCTCTTTCAGTTGATACCGCACACGGTACCGTGAAATTTTTTTTTTATTAGTTCCTTACTCTAAGTCCCCTAGAGGGCGCTGTAGTAAATTTAAGGTGACTTTATGTCGCCTATAACAATCAAAGAAAACAATCAAGACGCTTCTAACTACACCTCATTTGTGCAAATATGATAACTAGTTTAGAAGTTATGAGGGAACAGATGAACAACCATACATACATACAGGTCAAAATCATAACCCTCCTTTTTGCTTCGCCGTAGTCGGATAAAAAGGGGGGGACACCTTAGCATTAGGTGATCCGTGTGCTTATCTGCCTCCTATCACACAAAAAAAATCAAATTGGCGGTTTCTTTTTGAAGGTTCTATATTTTTTTAATACCCGAGAAACTTCTTATTTTTTTATGCTAGAAGCGGACAAACGAACAAGCGAGTCCCCTGATGGAAAATAATCAACGTCGCCCATGAACATCCTCACAATCAGAGAGATCGCTAAGGCTGCCAGCTGTGTGTTCTTGAAGGCGTTAGACTAATGAGCACAAACATTTTTGCCAAGGAATTTAGGGTCTATTCTAAAAAAATCCGCCTTTTTATACAAATCGCATCAATCAGCTGATCACTTGTATAGTAAATTAACTGGTTTTTTTTATTAGACCCTATGTTCCTTGAGGAAAAATGTTTGTTTATATTCGTATAATGCCTTCGAGAAGTTTCGTTGGTATTAAAAAAAAAAGTCACGGTAATAAGTTTGTATTTCAAACTTATTACCGTGACTTTTTGAATACCCCTGTAGCTGAGGCCAATCCAAGGTGGCCATCCCACATGCATACAATCACATTTCACTCAAATTGTTCATTCATATCATTACGCCACCGGATCCAAAGCAATCACGTCATCTAAATAAATCACACAACCAACCACAAATATACTAGTCACAGAGCTACAAATGGCTCATTTAATCTTTGGTAACAAAACACAGTTGACATTTAAAATAAATGTCCTAGTCCTCTAACAAAAAAATACCAACTCACGGATTTAAACGTATTAAGGAGACATTTCTACACATCCTTTTGTGGGGCACAAAAAGGTGGTTTCCGTTTGTGAGGGCAAAACGGCCCTCATTACGGGAGTTCTTTGTGCCATGTTATGCCTGGGATGTACGAGGTCCATTGTTTGCGAGAAACCGAAGACTGGGAGAAGGGGAAACAGAAAACTATTTTAGCTGCATGAGATCCAATTCGAGTGAAAGAGGGTTAAGCGGTTAACGGTGCATTTGTAACTCCACTAGTGTTGCGAATGTCCATGGGCGGCGGCAATCGCTAACCATCTGGTGATCTGTCTGGTTGTCTGCCACGATCTCAACGTGGCAACTCTGGTAAGAGGATGCGTAAACGTAGCATACATCTGGGAAAGCACATTTTGATCACCAAAGAAGCTAGGGATTGAGATCCCAAACAATTACCTAATTTGCTGAAATTTCACTTTTCTGAAAAGTGTAAGGTTTAGGACTGGTATATAGCACAGTGGCGATCACGATAGATCAAACTGGTCGCAGTGATACTGGTATGAAAACGACGTACATAGCCGCGCGCTTAAAATAATAAAAAAAAACTCTGGTAATTACAATGAAGCAACTGCGGACTAACCTTCGAGACCCTTAGATAGGGGTATCAGATCAGCTGGATCCTGATTACACGTCCAGGAAAATCATCTCAACAATTGTGAAACCATCCAAAACGTGTAGTTTTCCTCAAGTTTGTTTTTGATGGTGTAAATACGCACATAGAATTTGAAATTTATTTAAGTATTCTATGGTGGTATAAATGGAATGGCGCGGCCTTGTGGGTCCAGAACTGTGCGTTTTTGATGAAATTTTCTACCACGTAAGTATATCAGTGTTGTAAAATACTTTGGCTGCAGCAGTGTTCCCTGACGGTTATTACTGGGGAACCTTAAAAGTGACAAGCGTACTCCAAGAAGAGCGCTGGCAACGCATCAGCGGGTTAAGCATCAGCAGCAGGGCCGCCATAAGCGGGCTTACAAGGCGTGCACCGTACAAGGGCGACATGACCCAAGAGGCGGCGAGCGACGTCTCACGTAGCAACATTTTCTTGGTCACGAATGGAAAATGCAAAATGCTTTGTGCCCTCAACCTAGAGTGCCGCGCACATTTCCATTTTCGACCCGTAAAGTTTTAAAATATATCCTCCGCTAAACGGTTTCACCACCGCTCCTAGGATGAAACCGAGATTTTACCGCCCCGTTAGAAGTGCCGTGCCCGCTACTGGGGCAGCATAATCGTTATTGCACGCGGGCGACGGAGCAGCTAGCGGCGGCCCTGTCTCGCGGATGTTCGTATACTACGGTCATAAACTTTAACATACCAATGGCCAGTTAGCAATGAACAGATGTATTTAACAGATATGTTTGTTTATTTTCAGTTTCTGCTCATCCAATATCACCTGGAACTAAATCCCGAGGAAAAAATAAAAAAGACACCAAACACAGAACTTGGCACCCTTACAGATCTCTTGTCATTCAAGTCAAGAATAGCATTATTCAATATTGAACTTGGCTCTCATTTCACATTTATTTATTGATAAGATTATGTATCACATACATTAATCGTGTAGTGTCAAGATGTCTCTCCCCAAACGAATGCACGAAATAAATTTTATCTACAGATGTCTTCATAAGTCAAGTGTCTATTATTGATGTCTAGCCATCAGTGTACACATAAAAAACATTTCTATTAAGGTTAACAATAGCCTGCCTCTCAGTCAGTTAACTAATAGTCTGGGGGCCGCTGCATATCTATTCACCCCATCGAGTTAATGAAAAATACAATTGTATACGAAAATACACTTTAATTAAATACGTAGGAAAACGAAATGGTCCGCAATGGCGCGTCTTGGAGAATAAGTGGCGGTGAGAAGAACTGCAATTGTAACTTTGTAATTTTATATAATTATAAGTGATTACAACGTTACATTTGCAGCTGGTGTATGTTTTTTTGTTTTTCCTTTAGCTTAGCTATATTATAGCTATATGTTTTATAGCGTTTGCTATTTATGTCTGCTAGAATGATTTAAAGTTTTTTAAGATAGGCAAAACTCTAAGGCACTTTTAGCAGACATAATAGTAATTATACCGTCTATATACAAAGGCACCTATATTTTTATTGTTTCTTGTTTAGTTTTCTGAATACACCCATCTCATGAATATCTCTCTTTATAGTCTAATTTAGACAATGTACAAATACATAGTTCTTTTACATTATAGTGGACAAACGAGCTGACGGCTCACTATAAAATAAATAAATTCTTAATTGGAAACAAAGGTTTTACAATAATTAGAAACAGATTTAACGATGCCATCCGAAAGAAGCTATAAAAACTGTGTAGCAGACAGCAACGCCCTTCTCCTTGGCACAGCAGATTCCAAATAAGATTAGACTAAGATATTTAAGCTAAAGTATAAAGTATTTGTACATTACTTAAATTAACATTCTTAACATACTTATTTATTTATTGTTTTTATGTGTGTAAAGATTGTAATGTGTGTGTATGTATGTGTGTATTTTTATATCTATATTTTATATTTTAATATTGAGTATGTATAGGCTGTTTTATTAGCAGGCGATTTCTATTAATGTTTCTGTGTCATTATAGGTGAGTGTAAGCAGAAATTTTAGTAATGCTAGTTTGCAGCTACGAAACGTAAGAGGGAATAATTTTTTTTTTTAATCAGTTTATTGTACAGAAGTGCACTGATGCAGTAATAATGTCTGCTATCCGTGGTTGTTCGGTGTGGTTTGGATTTGCAAACTATGTCTTGTCTACGCTTTGCAGTTAATAGGTGAGGGTCATAAAATAATTCTTTATGTTTTCATATGATGACAGTGATAATGAAGTTTGATGAACAGTAAATACTTGACATTGTGAATAAAGCTGAGAGGTAGGGAAATACATGAGTTTTTTTGCTATGACTTTGAGCACGGCTCTCTGGGCTCTCTTTTAATTGTGAGCATAAGGGTTTTGTTGGAACCACCCCAAGATGTGATGCAATATGATATTATTGATTGGGCTAGAGCATGATATATGGTTTTTAATTGGTCAAAACCAAGCACTGATCTCAGGTATACTATTGTATATTTTTCAAATGAAGATTTACTACCAAATACAAAAAGAGATATTCAATTGGATCTATATGAAACGTGCAGCGTTACGTTCTTCGAAATGTCAAAAAGGACTTCATAATTGAAACAGACTGTAGATAGATGATGAGTGATTGACGCGGAAATATTCAACACATGAGGCGTCACAGATTCGTTACCTACCTGTCTGTTGCCCTATTGTACATAGTAAGAAGTAACAATGGTTTTATTATGTACTTTTCGTATTAAGTGGTATTTTCCATTAACTTAGGGGGTAAGTAGACATGCAGCGGCCGCCCAGGCCATTAGCTGGACCCAAGAAAAAAATTATATTCCTTTTATATTTTTATCTTTTTTCGTTTCAATTTTCTCGCTCTTTACAAAAGTGTAACCGAATTTGAGACGATTCTAAAAATGCTTTTAATATCGTTCATTTGTATCACTTTTGCTGTGGAAAAATTTCTTGTGAAATATATTTGAAATTGAATATTATTTTCTATTAGATGTAAATCTGATTAGAAGAAATAAAATTCAATTTGTAGAAGTAATTTGATCTGTTTTTTCAAATGACCTATACTTTGTTAAAGGTAAACTATAAATAAATATATTTTTTACATTATAGCGGACAAATGGGCAGACGGCTCACCTAATGGTAAATGATAACCGCCGCCCATGGACATCTGCAACACATGAGGCATCATAAATGCGTTGCCAGCTCTTAACGGAGGAATAAGCTCTCTTCTTGAAAATCACCAAGTCGTATCTGTTAATTAATTTAATTAATTTTAATTATCGTTTGAACACAAACTTATAGAATAATCGAAAAGACGAAACACGTAAGTATGCGATGCAATCGATATCCAGCGCCATCTATTAGT
This sequence comes from Marasmia exigua, assembly GCA_019059595.1. Taxonomy (NCBI): domain Eukaryota; kingdom Metazoa; phylum Arthropoda; class Insecta; order Lepidoptera; family Crambidae; genus Marasmia; species Marasmia exigua. Next base: position 497,840 of record CM032472.1, read on the forward strand.
AGAATTTAGAACTAATATATACATACATACAGAAAGGGAACCGGATTGCGCAAAATTAAGACCCAAAATGAAGTGAGTGCTGGCCACTAGTAAATAAATTAAAAATCTATCGACAGTGTGAAATAGAGGAGACATAGCAGATAAGTTTTGATGATACAGAAAGAAGAATTATATGCTGAGATTACGGTATCATTTTTTCTTGGAATTTTTTATGTGATAGGTAACAGACGAGCAGATGGATCACCTGATGGTAAGTGATTGCCGCCGCCCATAGACTCCCGCAACGCCTGTGGAGTCACAAGTGCGCGCTGTCAACCTTTGAACCGCCTTTTCCCCAGATTGGGCTTCCCGTGCCCTAACTCACGCACTAAAAGACAGCATAGACGCTTTTTACCTGTGAGGTGGTGGTCTCACTCAGGTCGAGTTGGCCCGTTCATGCCGAAGCGTGGCTTTCCCACGGTCTCCCACGAACTTACTTTTCTTTCTGACAGATGGCAGATAGATCACCTGATAAACGATTGCCGCCGGCCATAGACACCCGCCAGTAGAGTCACAAGTGCGCTGCGAAGCTTTGCCATTTCTTCTAAATTTTACTTCTGGTATCCTCCACTCACTTTGCGAAATAGCGCAGATGCTTCACGTCAGTTTTTACTAAGGCCGTCTTCGCAACATTCTGGGCATCAAATGGGAGGACCGTGTCACTAACGAGTCTGTGCTCAAAATCGCACAGCTTCTCTGGATCACCGCTTTACTCAAGTAGAGGCGTCTGCGGTGGCAGAGGCATGTGCAACGCATGCAGCACACCCGTTTGCTAAGGCAAACTCTTTTTGGTGAGGTAGCTTCCGGTAAGAGACCAGTTAATAGAAGGACTGCGTGAAGCGAGACATGAATGCGTTTGGCATTCCGATATCCGGTTGGGAGGAGCTTGCTGCCGAACGCCTCAGATGGAGGATGATTGTGTCCGAAGGCATAGCCCAACACCAAGCCTGGTTCGACCAACTCGCGTCAAAGAGAACAAAACCACCCCCCGGTGGTTAGCATGAAGTTTTGATGTCATGTGATGAGTTGACGGGTGGGGACCCGTCAACTTTCGTTTCGTTTGCCGCAAATTCCGACGAAGAGCCCGCTCGCGAATTGGCTTGTACAGCAACGTGCGTAGATGCAGTGCCTTTACCCGAGTTACTACTTAAAACATAATGACAAGATGCAAAGGCTATTTATGTAGTCTTAAATGTATGTAACCCTACACATAAACACACAATATTTCTTCGCATTAAGGAACCAAATACCTATTTATTCTCCTATTTGTTTCTTACCAAATGGTCGAGTCCAATCCATCAGTTGCAATGTAACAGCCGTCTGTCACTAACCGAGGCTAAACAAAGATAAATGGAGCCACATCTATACGCATGTCTTTAACTACTGTTTGCCCTACAGTTCTTATGACAATGTGATACGGCTTATATTCAAATGTGTCGTTAAACATATTAGTGAACGTGGGTGCATACGCATGCCTGGTTGCCGGAAATCTCGTAGCAAACATAATTTAGCTAAGGTTTACCACTTGATACGAGTAAAAATAAATACACAACGGGACCAGTGGAACGAGAACTATCCCGTGGTCCGCGGGCCGCAGGTCCTCCCTCCACCTGCGGGATTGTGCTTTACCAATCGAAAAAGTTTATTTTGTCTTTGGCCCAATCAGCAGAAGGCGGAGTGTGCTTCATTATCATCATCATCATTTTAGCCAATGGACGTCCACATCTGGACATAGGCCTCCCCCAATATTCTCCACACAGATCAGTCCTGTACCTCCCGCATCCAATCGATTCCCGCAACCTTCACAAGATCGTCGGTCCACCTTGTGGAGGGGTCTGCTACGGCTGCCACTTCCTGTACGTGGCCTCCACTCGAGGACCTTTCCGCCCCAATGGCCGTCAGTTCAGGAGAACAGACGGACGAGCGAGGACGCTATGTGCCTTGCCCATTGGCACTTGAGGCATGCAATCCTTTAGGGCTATATCTGTGTTTTCCTTAGTTCTTTTGCGGATCTCATCATTTCTGATACCATCACGCAAGGAGACCCAAGCATAGCTCTCTCCATTGCTCTCTGGGTGTACTTTGAGCCTCCTTAATCAGCACATTATAAGCGGCTCCGTTTCGGTTCCGTATGTCATCACTGGCAACACACACGCATTACGCATACGCGGATTGTGCTTGACTAATCGAAAAAGTTCTCTATGGAGCTCCCGCAGTCGCACGGTTCTAGCTACAAACGTCATTCTTATCGGTCTGTGACGGCGACGGTTGACATCCAAATGATTGATTGGCCCAAACAGAATATAAACTTTTTGGATTGGTCGAGCGTATTCCGCGCCCCGCGTCCCGGGAACCATGGGAAGGTCGACTTTGTGGAGGCTAGGCTGTAGTTCGCTTTAGACGTCTCATCCTTAAAGTATTTGGGTTGATTGGCTTAAAAAGGACGCGAGATTCCGTACAAAATCGATGGCTGTTGGATTTCCTTCTACGTGACTTGAAAAGGGAATCAGACAAGGTCCTAAATCGGCTGATTTATTGAATAGTTATTAGCCTTCAATGTTTGATAGGCAAGTCGATTTTATAAGTATTCAATTTATTAAATAGTTATATTATACCATTCGATATATTGTGTAATTTGTAGCAATTTTTCTTATGAAACCATTTATATAAACGAATTATTTTGATAGCTCGATCAAAATTCTCGACGCGTGTATTGAACTCACTCTCAAATGCCGGCACAAGTGAGACATTCTCATTTTAGCGAGTACTTCCTGGTTGCGTGCAAAGCTGTCTTTTCAATTTTTTTTTTGATCAATCATTAACTTATTGCTTCGTTACACGTATTACATTTACTATCCGAAACGTGCAGGTTTCTTCACGATGTTATTCCTCACCGCCGAGCTAATGGTATAAATACGCACATAGATTCGTAAAATCCAGAGCTAAATGCTCGGATTGGAACTCCTATTATAAACTACACTAGTGTCCCATCGAAATAAGAGGGTACGGGAATAGAGAGTCCACTTGTGTCATGCGCAAATACTTGTGCACTATAATATGTCCTGCGTCGATGGCTGATCGCTGAGATTGGTCGCCATGACCGAAATATCGGTTTGGAGGACATTATAAATTACTATTATAAAAAGCTGCAAATGCGACGATAAAATAAAACCCGAAAATGTGTACTTTAAGTATTATCCCTTTTATAACAAGACCCGTCGGAAGTTCCTCAAAGGGCCGCAGTCGCAATAGCGGTCTCTGCGGGCTAGATTATGGTAATTTATTGCGCCTACCTAATTTGAATTCGGCTCATTTGTCCTCTGACGAGGTTAAGTTCAAATGCCCACTGTTATTTTTATTACAACGAAGAGTGCCTATTTAAGAATGCTTAGTTTTAAAACTGCCCTTCACTATGGCGGCAGGGGGCTAGTCTCAATAATCAGCCGCAACGTATGCAGGATAAAAGTGCTCAAGTGTGTGCGCAAACACTAGAGCATTCTCATTCATTTATTTATCATTCACTTATTGTCCGTAACACAGTGCATGAGCTACCTGTCTCAGAGTCAGATCAATGTATCGGCGAATGTAGTCGGCCTCACAGAAAACCGGCATGAAGCAGCACTGTGCTTTGTTTCGCTGCGTGGGTGAGGGTCCCGGAGGGAAAGGAGAGTTTAAAGGTTGGCAGCGCACTTGTAACTCCACTAGTATTGCGGGTGTCCATGGGCGGCATTCGTTTCCCAGCAGGTAATGCGTCTGTTCGTCTGCCACCTATCACATATTATAAAATATATATATATATATATATGATGTGAAATATTTATTTATTGTATTACATAGTTCACCCATTGTCCCTTACAAAAGTTGTAGAACATATATTGTTTAGGATGGTTGGCAGAAGACGTGGTTATAGGGAGGTAAATGTCTACCGACCTCGATACCCGACACCCTGTATAGAGTAAAGAACATAATAGATATCTTACCGCAACAGCTGTATCAATCAATAGGTACACGGGCTGGTATGCGCGCGCGACGCGGGCGCGGTACACGAATATCCTGCGCCTGCATACCTTCTGCGCTTCGATCACCACCTACGAACAAACGACATGCATGAATATGTTGCTATACACGCATAGGATTATAAAGAGAGAGCGAGAAGAGAGCGATGGAAGCCCCGCACATTTACAAATTTTACAAATTTCGTCGGCTTAGAAACGCGTTCAGTGGTCTAATTGGTAGAACATTAACCTGGACTGTGAAAGGTGTGGGTATGAGTCCCACCTGAACACAAGATGAAATTTTTAAGTGTCTCAAATATTTTAGGTATTTACAATATTGAAAAACTCTCCGAGAAATCAGTTTCTTCACGAAGTTTTCCCTCACCCCCGAGCTAGTGGTAGATATCTGCACAGAGATTTAAAAATCCAGAGGTGGATCATGCTCGGATTCGAACCACGGCCCCCGTATGGAAGGCACGTTCTTATCCACTGAGCTACCATTACTCCATCGATGTTGGCGCGGAGATCTCTCCTAATAATTTCGAGTATTCTGAACAAAATTCCCTCTTTCTCTCTGTTGAGTGAACGAACTTATTCACTACCAATGAATACAATAAAACATTCTTTAGGAAGAAAAAATACTTAACAATTCCACAAGTTTGAACACAAAAGAAAGTTCTGATGCTTTGTTGGACACGTCTTTTCTCTGTAACTGTTCGAAAAATTATGATTTCTGGTTTCTTTGTACTAATTTATGTAAAAAGGAATTTTATGGTACAAGTTGAGATTTTAAGAATTCTTTTCTCATTATAATTTAAGATGTCGACGACTATATAATTTGAATGTTTTTACCTATAGGTATGTTTTTTTTGCTTCTTTACAGCCATTAGCGATGCGAACTCTACCGCCGCCAAGTTGACCTTCCCTTCGAGGGACGCGGGGGCGCGGAGTGTGCTCAACCAATCCATAAAGTCCCCTGCTCCTAATCTAAAACCTGGGCGACGCTTACACAGATGGATTGGAGTGCAGGTGCTGAAGGGAAGACTTTTTTGAATACCCGAGAGATTTTTTGAGTCCATCATACTAATGAAAACAAACATTTTCCCCCAAAGGAACAAAGAGTCTAGTAAAATCACTTTAATATAGGGAGAGGTTTTTTTTTGAGATTCGACCTTGGAGATAAATAATGCTTGTTATGATAAGTATGAAGAGTAATTTTATGTTATGGAGTGGAGCCCTTTTAAAGTGCCTATATAATATAAGTGTTTTTCTAATTTGATTTTGAAAAATTTTTTGGTACTTAAATAAATAATTCCTTTCCTTATTCTTATTATGTACTAATATGTTGTAAATGTATGTGAATAAATGATGATTATCGTGTATTCAAAAAGTCACAGTGCCTTGCTGCTTTTAGCCAGCCATAGTCATATGTCATCTCTACGTCAAGTTTCAAAGTTCCAAACTTAATCTGGCTTTTCCTACAAACGATGTAACATTTACAACCCCTCAAGTAGGTACACAAAATAGTCCAGGTAGCCAAACATCCTAATACACTTCCGCGTATCAATACTAACGACACGTGCCATTTGGCAAATAAAGAGGCCAACGGGACCCACAAGTCAGATAAGTTCCAAATGGATCGTATATTTAAAGCTACAGGGCTTTCGGTATGAAATGTTTGTAGTTGGTAAGGTAAATGTCAAGAGAACGGGTTTAAAGTTTCAAAAGTTTTTTTTAGATAGATATACTTAATTGCACAAAAAACACAACTTAAAAAATTAGGCATTACATTAAATGTACAATTTTAATGTCCTTATAGGCAAAGTACACCAAATTTTCAGAACCCAATGCAAAGTTGAGAGGTAATCCACTGCGTTATCTCGTTAGAAGTTTACGATCATAGCATATCGTAGTATTTTAATGTTAGTCGATTATTGTGATGTCAATGCAGGTGACCAGAGCTACCATCAATGGGTAAGATCGCGACTTCCATGCAGGAATGCAGTGGTTCGAATCCGAACATGCACCTCTGGATTAATCAAATCCAAGTATGTGCATATTTATACCTTTGCATAAGCGGTGAGTAAAATCATCATGAGGAAACCTACACCTCTCAGATAGTTTTTGGAACGTGTAACCATGATTCAGTACGTCTGGTTCCCGTGTCACAGGGTTGCAAAGATCAGACGGCAGTCGTTTTATTGTATTTGCCAGACTTCGTAAATCCTGAATCATAGTCTAAGCTACTCCTGGGCTCCAAAGCGACAACTGTGGACGTAACCGGGAATTACACTTTCGAGAATCATGCAGATCAGCTTTCAAAAAACTCAGCCACTTACCGCTACCTGCTTTGTACATTTTTGGAATTTGCTGCTTTGTAAAGAAGTATGACTAATTGTTCAAGAAGGCCAATGACGCCAACACTAGACTCAAGAGAAATCCTTACCGACTAAAAAAGCGTGTTTTCCTAATCAGCAAAGTACAACAAGAGCTGTGTGTCAAACTTTACAATAGACTCCCTAATAATAAATAAATATTTCACAACATCACATACATTGATCTGACTCCGAGATAGGTAGCTCGAAGCACCTGTGTTACGGATATCAGAATCAACAGTGGGATTACAAATATATACATATAATACTTTTTTTTTGTAAATACATACTTATAATACATAGCAAACACCCAGACCAATACAAACAAACATGTTCATGCACACAAATGTTTGTACTGTGCGGGGATCGAACCCGCAACCCTTGTATCAGAGGCAGCGTTCACTCCCACTGTTCCAATCGGGTCGTCCCTAATGATAAAAAAGCCATTAAATAAGGACATTCACAACTAAACTTTACAAATGGCTTATTGACCTAAGAATTGAAGACACATAAGTATTTCTTGACCTCAGATAATTAAATATATTTATTATTTATTATGATATGACTTTAATTTATACAATTTTCTATTAACATTTCTAGACTAATGATTTAATTGTTAATCTTAAATTATAATTATTGATTTATTTGTATAGCTGCAATATGTCGTATAATTTAATAACCCACAAGTTCCGTAAATTTACCCTGTTAATCGTTTTCTGTTCCCCACAGGCTTGCCTAGTGTGTGTTCAAAAATTTTTGTTTTTTAAATTAAATTTTAAAATTACTTTAATAAAACTAAATATTTGCAGGCTAGAAGTACCTATTGTTAAAACATGCGCAACCTATTAATTATGTATCAACTTGTTTTAAGCAAATTAAAATTATGAATTACACGCAAATATGATGTGGATGTTTGGAATGTCAAATATTTATTGAAATATACAGAAAGCTAGGAATGAGGAAGTGAATAAAACCCGTTGAAAATTATACTTTTATGCTAATATTGAGTGGGTGGGCAAGCAGATCATGCTGATGTGGCCTTTTGATATTTAAATAGAATATGTGGAGGTTGTGGAGATCAGCTCACCCTTATTTCAATTCTCGCGTAACTCCCCACGTCAAAGTCGTTCGGTAGGAACGTTACTTTGAGGACGTCTTCCTTTTCTGGAACAAAATTGATTTTTATTGTAAAAGGGGCAGACGAGGAGACCCTGATTGCGACCAATCAATGGGCCGGCTCGACCACAGTGGTAGCACGGCCTCACAGAAAACCGGCGTGAAGCAGTACAGTGCTGTGTTTCGTTGCGTGAGTGAGGGCATCATCATCATCATCATCATCAGCCCATTTATGTCCCCACTGCTGGGGCACGTCTTGTATCATAATTCGGGGCTCCGAAGCGGCTCCAAAGCGACAGTTTTGGTGGGGACTTGGAATTACACCTTAAGTCGAGGAGGAGGCAAGATATCATTTTGAACTATTTCTGCTGCCCTATCACTAAGTCCGAGAGGAGAGCATCCAGGTCCCGGTCGTTTAGCTCCCGATTCAGCTCCAAGAATCGTGGGTTTCAACTCGGACGTCTATCTACTTCTCTTTTTTATGATAAAGTCAAAACACTAACCAATCGGTTGTTCCCAGTTAACAGTAGTAGGCAGTGGCGTAATGTTTGTGAAACGGAGTCGGTAGCACGTACATCGGCCTAGCGCGAGCGCTTGACTTGGCCGGAGCACTGCCGTGCCCCCTGCTTGGCGCACGCCTGTGTCGAGGTTGCAGCCTTCACCTGTTAGGAAAAAATACGTTTTTTTATTAATTAAATTATGAACTGTTTTATTTAGATTGAAGCCACATTCAATGGCTTTTAAAGGATTTCACCGAGTGAGTGAAGGTACTGCAGGCCCAGTCCGGGGGAAAGGTTTAACAGGGCACTGTTGACTACCACTTATGTGGGCGTCCATGGTCGGTACCAATCGCTAACCATTAGGTGTACCCGTCCGCTCGTCTGCCACCCATAACAAAAAGTATCACCGGAAGTCAGGAAATTCATTCGTCCTATATTTGTACCCAGTACACTTTACTATGCGCATAGTTCCATATTTGGTATACTAACGACGTTTATGACTTCCAATAAACAGAAACATCATAATGTTTGTCATTACTTTTAACATCAATAAAATTGAGAACCGTATACAAGGATTCAAAGGAATCCTTTGGGAATCAAACAGATTTGTGCAGTAGTTTTTGAAATAACGATGTTTCATTGTCTGTCGAAGTCAGAAAACTCCCCTAGAGTGAGAGAAAGAGATCTAATAGAAAAAATGGGGGCTTGCCACATGTCGGCGGTGGCTGAGGCTTTGTAAGCCAGCCACGGTAATTGCGTCATCAACAAGGGTCAGCTTAATACCATAAAGTCAACCTTCCCATGGTCCGCGGGATTAGGGACAAAGATATAAAGATTAATAACTTGTATGGAGTCAAGAATTGTGCGTGGTGGAGTGCGAGAGTCCCAAAGACACGCAATATCCGCTCACATCTCCCACAATTCGGCCAGTATAACCATAGTCTTGGTATGGCCATGGGAGGTGGTGGGTCCGCGAGATACTATTCGAAAAAGTTTATCATAAGATCTCGCGCAGTCGTACGGTACTTCTGCGGACTTCGATGCGGACGTCATTCTTATTGGTCTCTGGATGGTCGACATCTGACTGATTGATTGGTCCAAACAGAATATATTATGTATGGACCAACCGCCTAATTGTACTGTCTGTTGTTGTTGTATCATGCTTGTTTTTGCTTTTTGTGCAATAAAGAATATCTATCTATCTATTTTTTGGATTCGGCTAGCGCATTTCTCACCACCGCGTCCCGCGAACCACGGGAAGCCGACTTTATGGCCTCTTCGTACGGCATTCTATGAGTCCAGAGCGTGATGCCACATCACTTTGTTGTTACCTTATAAGAGACCGTTTTTTTCTTCTGCTACGGAACTCTAAAGACGGCAATACTGTTGGCACAGCCGAACAATCCGTCTCAAACGGACTGAATGGCTCAGTTGTTAAACCAAACTTTTTGACAGTTGCTTCTTGCAAACAACTTCCATCCCAGGTGGGAAGTTTGTAATTAAACTTCATGAAGTTTTGAGTAACTCAATTTAAATATTAATTGCTAGAATCAACTCGAGCCCCTTGAGACTAAAAGGTGGAAAAAACTGGCAAAATAGACGCAATTTAAGAAAACCCAGATAAGTTTTTTTTTATGCTAGAGGCGGACGAACGGGCAAGCGAGTCACCTGATGGAAAGTAATTAATGCCGCTCATGAACATTCGCGAATCAGAACAAATCAGAGAGGTCGGTGTAAATGAGACACTAAAAAGGCCTTTTAAAAATTTGAGGGTTCTCATTTTTTTAACAAAGGTAAGCGATTGCCGCCGCCCGTGGACACCTGCAACGAAAGTGGAGCCACAAGTGTTCTGCCAACCTTAAAACCCTCTCCCCCGGATTGGGCCTCTGGTACCCTCACTCGCGCAGTGCTTAGTAGAAGCTACTCACATTCATCAGGCTTCCTGTCGCCGTGGCAAGGCAGAGCGCGCAGCACCAGCCGCGGCGCGACCACGCGGTACGCCACGACGGATGCACGCGCCTCGCACCCGGCCCCGTTCGGCATTTGGGCCACGTCCCCGAGCGTGCGGCGCACTTGGACGAGAGTGGCTACACAGCCGTCGATCTGGACGTGTAAAATAATCAAAAGTAACTAATCATTCAGAATGTTATAGTTGGCAGACAAGCAGCATGTTTCGGAGAGTTTCTGACCGTGTGATGGCCACGCTTCGCCGTCTCGACCGGAGTGATACCACGGCCTCACAGAAAACCGGCGTGAAGCAGCACTGTGCTGTGTTTCACTGAGTGAGTGAGGGTACCGGAGGCCCAATCCCGGGGAAAGGGGACTTTAAAGGTTGGCAGCGCACTTGCGACTCCACTGGTGTGTCTATTGACGGCGGCAATCGCTTAACATCAAGTGATCTGTCTGCTCGTCTGCCACCTATCACATAAAAAAAGTTTCCTCTGTCAGAGAGCTGCGAATGTCAGACGGTAGTCGTTTCATTGTAATTAGGCATCAGACTCTCCAAACCCTGAATCAGCGGTGTAAGCCTACCCCGGTACCCCTGGGCTCTAGAGCAACAGCTTTAGATGTACTCTTAAAATAAAACATCGAAAAAAAATTGCGCACGTGAACGGAGCTGCGTGCTTCTATTAGTTATAACATAAATCAGAAACAGCTTTTAAACTCTGGTGTCAAAACAAAACTTTGACAAGTTTTGCAGACACGCGGAATAATTTACGTCAAAACCACTCTTTAGAAGTTGAAATATTAGGCGAAAACCCTTTTCTTTTTCGTATTATTAAAAACATTGCCAGCTTGCTGACACTTCATAAAGATTTCAGGTTTATGGAAAAAGCATTTTCAGGCAATGTACAACGGAGCTTCGGGAAAAAATCCTTATTTTTCCGTCCAAAATGAACTTGAATTGGTATTAAATTCTTTTGTTGAAATGAAGTTAGTAGCGGCAAAAAGGCCTCCATTTTTTAGGGTTCAAACCTCAGGAGAAAAAACGGAACCCTTATAAGATGACTTTGTTGTCCGTCCGTCTGCCCGTCTATATGTATCTTGGAAACCCGAGGTGAAATTAAAGGTACCGAGTTAAACTAAGAATAGGTATACTAAGAATGGAACCCTCGGTGAACGAGCTTGTCTAGGCACTTGGCCCGTTTTTCCAACAAAGGTGTGAAAATTAACAGGAAATAATTTTAAATTACCTAAGCATATTCAATGAGAACCCGTATTTCTTTGAATAAAACGGAATGGAAAATACAGAATGGAAATTTAAAGTATCAGAACGTAATGAAAATCTAAGAGATTTTTCAACATAAATTTACAAGAAGACTCTGCAAATTAGTAAATCATAATAACTATGACTTGTAATAAAAATTATATTAGCATTGTTGATGTCTATGAGCGGCGGTTACCGTTTACCATCAGATGGGCCGCAAGCTCGTCTGCCATTATAAGCAATAAAAATAAACAGGTAGGTTTCTGAAAACTCAACCTTGGGCGTCAGTTTGGGGCTATTGTTATTCTTAAAATTAAAACCTTAAAGACGATATATTAAAACCAAACTACCAAAGCTAACAGGCAATAGTGAAAACTATAAAAATGATCTTTGCATCTTTTTTTATGCTGGAGGTGACAAACGAGTAAGAAGGTCATCAAATCATAAGTAATCATTGCCGCCCATAAACATCTGCGAAATCAGAGAGATCGCTGATGCAACCTTTGGAAAAGTGATCCCTTAAGGGTGTGAAAACAGAGTAACACGTTTGATAAAGAGTAAAGATAACTTTAGAGGCTTTGCTTGTGTGAGGTATGGTCTGGTTACCTATGGTATTGATGTGCGGACAATAGTAAAAAGATGGTCGCTGGTTTCAAGGCGTTAACTAAGTACTATAGGCGGCACTGCACAGCACATCAGTAAGTCGCAAAGCACGGTGGGACTACGATCTAGTTTGATTGTTCGATCCTAATCAAAGGATTTACTGACATTTAAAATATGGCGGTTATAAGAGACTGAAATAATAAAACTAGAATTCTGGCGATAGGACGAAAACACTCCGCGTGGGCTGATGCAATTTTAAAAGTTTTATATTAGTTTCTAGTGGTTTTTAGTGAACAGATTTGGTGTTTATATGTGCGCCGCGAAGTTATCTTAATAGATTGAAGGTCATTAAATTGTTTCATTTTTATCATTTTTAATACTGCTATTTCGTGCCAAGTGAATTGTCACGAGATAAATTTCTTGGATCTTATAAACGATGGTGGTATCGACAGAATCCTTAGGGCGATAGAACCCAAAACACCGGTGTTTTCTTGAGTGACTGTGACTTTGACTGACTTCGACTAACTACTTATTCTCAATAAGCTTCTTGACATTGGCAAGAGATAACTTCAGGTAGAGGCATAATATATTAAAAAAACCGGCAAAGTGCAAGTTGGACTCGCCCATGAAGGGTTTCGTAGAAGCAAGTAAGATATTACTTAATTGTTAAACAATTGGGTTGATTAAAAGAAAGTAAATTGTTCTTTACGGTTTATAACGTAATAAAAAATATATTAGAAACCTCATCGTAATTTTTTTAAAGTCCTATCCATAAATACCATACACGTATGGGATTGATGAAAAAAAATAGAGTTTCAGTTTTAAGTACGGGGACCGCCCAAAAATATTTTTTTCCTATTTTTTTGTAAAAATCGTAATGGGGTTAACAAATACATCTATTTACCAAGTTTCAATAGTATAGTTCTTATAGTTTCCAAAAAAAAATGGCTGTGACATACGGACGGACGGATAGACGGACAGACTGACAGACAGGCATGACAAATCTATAAGGGTTCCGTTTTTTGCCATTTGGCTACGGAACCCTAAAAAAGAATATAACTACAAAAGTACGAATTTAGTGTTGGGAATTAAGCATTAACCACTTACTTCAGGAGCATTGATGTCGTACACTATCCGAGCGGCATTCATATGCGGCAGCGCGCCGCGCGAGGGTTTCAGCAACGCACAGCTACAGGCGCGCTCGTGGCAGTGGTCGCACACTTGGCGGTCTCGGCACCAGGCACTCGGCTCGTTCTCGCCGTGCCAACGGAATGGCGTCGCCCACCAACAGATCTGATAGAAAGAGATTTACTTCTTTTAGCTCCATCATCGTGGGAAAATCTGCACGTCTCGGAAAATTTCTAAATTTTGCCTTTAAGCTAACCGTTTAAATTTATGATCATCAGGAGAGCCGTCTGCTCATTTGTCTGCCGTAATGTAAAAAAATATATATCTTTTGTTGCTAAATGGCTTAACATTAGAAAGGAGTCTGATTAATGCGAAACTACCCGAGCGCTAGTTGCTTGTGCTGTGGTGTTTCGCGCCACATTTAGTGAGAAGTGACATTGAGATGGGACAGGCTTAGACTTTGTGGCAGGTCATTGCATTCCCTCTAATAATTGTTGACCCTGTTGAGTGAAATGATGGCTGACAGATATGTCATACTTGTGTACAGGTGCCACCTTTGGGCACTGGTCTGCTTAGGTTTACATTATATTTGTTTTATTATTTTGTGTTACAATTAAACTGGATGGCTTGGTATGATGATGTGATGATGCAACATTGTATGAGAGTTTGGTGATTAAAGTGTAACTAACTAACTTTCTTTTCGTAAAACTGGATTATGTTAAATATTTTTGTAATATTTTATGTATCATTATAAAATATATATCAACATTTAAATTATACATAGGTACTTATAAATCATAGAATAGACCACCCTCACTCTTACCGAGGTGTCGTAAAAGGCGACTAAGGTAAAGCTGCTAGCATGATCATCAGCACCCAGAGAAGGAAAACTCTGCATTTATATCAAAACCCTCGTCAACCCGTCTGCCAAGCGTGGTGAGTATGGCAAATACCCCTCATGTGATTGAGGGAGGCCCGTGCCCCAGCAGTGGGGACTTAAATGGACTGACGACGAGGACTTATAAATAGTTTTAAATTACTTCATTAACTAAGCCTATGTAAATAAAGACTTTTTTGACTATGACTTGACTTGTAGGGAGTGAACAAAGGCACCTGGGAAAGAGCCCTTAGCAATTACCTGGTGAGCGTCTCCCAAGATATGGTCCATATGGTGAGATGATAGGAAGGATCATGGGCTGATAGTGGGATTAGAAATATCTATTGTTGCTTGTGTCCAAGGTGTGGTATAGTTGAACCTTCTTTAACATAAAGTCAGTTAAGGAGCGCTGAGTCACTGCCATCATAACCTTTTTCAAAGTGACATATCACGAATGATTTTTTTTTATGTGATCATATAGATTCTGTCAGTTCAAAACTTCATTTGTAAACGACTCACATGTTGATGAGTATCGTTCAAGACCTGTAGTTGCGTGTTCATATGAGTGCCAGGAGCAACCACCCCAAGCCAAGCGCGAGCTGGTCGCAGTTGGGGGTGTCGGGTCGCACATTGGCGGATTATTCTGCTTTTGGAGCTCCATTCCTCGTTGGCTGCTTCTAAGCTATAAAGAGAACGTCAATTTAAGTGCTAAACCATAGATTTAGTATCGGAATAAGATGGGTCAAATCGGCCCTTAACAAATGTGACGTTATACCATAGATTTGTCCACGTGTAAAGATTGGTCGAAACGAGTCTTAGTATAATTATTTTTACAGACTAATCTTAAGGTTTTGAGCGCAATGGGAGACACCGTTGATGGACAAACAATAAATGTTTCTTTGTGTCTGGTTTGATGGCACTCAATGTGTTAAAAACTCTGCAAAAACACTTAATATTTACTGGGGTTGTATTGATGAACTTTGACTGGTTGAACTGTTTCACTTGGCACCGGCGAAGGTATCCTCACAGAAGACGGTAGAGCCATAATTAAAATACTTACACAAAGACGTCAACAGAAGGGTACTCATTCGGCAGTATCGGCAGCGGCACCGTGAGCTGCGCGGGCGTCGAGTGCGCGGGGGTGAGGCGCTGCGGGCAGGGGGGCGGCGGCACGCGCGGGGGCACGCCCCACTCCGCGCACACGCCTTCAGACCCGTACAGCTGTGTTGCGCGAACGGTCAGCTCCACTTCTTTCACCCTGAGTAAATAACAATTTAATAAAATTACACATTAGCGATCTCCCTGATTTCGCAGACGTTCATGGGCGGCGTTGATTACTTTCCATCAGGTGACTCGCTTGCTCGTTTGTCCGCCTCTAGCATAGGTTGACCTGATTCCGTACTAAGTAGCTTTTTACAGCACTTGTGATACGGACATCCAACCACATATGAAATTAAAAATATACATATTAAAAATATGCACCTCCTCATTGTAGAATCAATTTCCCGCAGCGGTATTTCCAAACTGGTAGATAGATAAAACGTTTATTCGCATCAAAAAGCACACATATAGCGCAGTATTGACGTAAGTATAAAAAACCCAGCTGTCCGAGGTGGAGATCGAACTCACAACCTTTGAAGTATGAGCAAGAGTCACTATTAAATGCGCCACCAATGTAAATTTAAAAAAAATTGGGGTGAAAGTATGAAATTGGCGTTTTTATAGAGATTTTCTAAGAAGTTGTTTTTAAATATAAATATAAATTAATAAATATTTCACAACATCACATACTTTGATCTGACTCCGAAATAGGTAGCTCAAGCACCTGTGTTACGAATATCAGAATCAACAGTGGGATTACAAATATATACATATAATACTTTTCTTTTGTAAATACATACTTATAATAGGTACATAGATAACTCCCAGACCAATACAAACAGATATGTTCATGCACACAAATGTTTGCACTGTGCGGGGATCGAACCCGCAACCCTTGTACTAGAGGCAGCGTTCACTACCACTATTCCAAACGGGTCGTCAAAAAGTTGTGTTTCCGAGATTTAATTTCGATAATTAACGATATTGGTCTATAAATGACTGTGCTATAACGAAGATAGTCGTCGGTACGTGTAGAATACTCATAGTATTTAAAAAAAAGCTTTGTTTATTAGTTTCTTACGAATAATGAAATCATTCATTTTGCCTAAATATCAGAATAAAGTAATCAATTAGAGATGCTTTTACACCTACAAACAAACATGCGTCCTTAAACATCATTCATTGAACATTTAAGCAACATAATACGGTGGAAGAAAACGAATGACAGCGCAATTTGTCAACACAATAAAAGAGACAAATTTACAATTACCCACCAGTGATGTCCGACGATAAGCAAAAATAATGATAGTTTATCGATCCTACTACAATTTATTACTCGATTTTCAGATATTGTTGATAAACTCATCAACAAAATATAGAGATTACTAAATAAATAAAAAAAGTTTATTATTTTACGAACTGATACCTGGGGCTCACAGATAATCTGCGTGAAGCAGCATCTGTGCTGTGTTTTGCTGCGTGAATGAGGGTACTGGAGGCCTAATCTGGGGAAAGAACCCCCTTTCCCCAGATTGGGCTTCCAGTAAGTAAAGGTTGGCAGCAATATATAACAACAATAGACGCCCGCCATAGGCGGCGGCATTCGCTGACCATCAGATGATCCATCTCCTCGTCTGCATCTATTACATAAAAAAAAATATGGGGGAAAAATAGAACAAAAAAAGGTTTAGCATATTAAGCCTCAGATTTATTTTAACTCTATCATTATGAAACTAAAGTCAACCCTGCTTTTCAGGTTTCTGGCCCAGGTAGAATTTACACACAAAATATGTGTTAAGGGGTATTGGGGGTTTAGTGTCAATAGAATAACAAAATTCATCAATGAATAGCAAATTTTAGAAATGAAATGCAAAAAAACTGCTTTGTTGGACGTCATCGTCATCGTCATCGTCAGCCCATTTAAGTCCCCACTGCTGGGGCACGGGCCTCCCTCAATCACATGAGGGGTAATTGCCATACTCACCACGCTTGGCAGACGGGTTGGCGACGGTTTAGATATAAATGCAGAGTTTTCCTTCTGCTGATGATCATGCCAGCAGCTTTACCTTAGTCGCCTTTTACGACATCTTGGTAAGGGTGAGGGTGGCCTATTCTACTCTGCCGGGGACCACACGGACGTGTGGACGTTGTTGGACGTGCTTCACACAAACTTTATAGAAATACATCAAAACATGGGTGGATGTTGCATCAATGTTTACTCATCGATAGCCAATCCATCGTATGTATGTATGCAACACTATCACAAAGAAAAAGGAACAAAAACAAATAAATCACATCCAAACGAATTCACAGAAGAAAAGGAAATGAAATGAAAAGCAATTAATTAAGCAACTATTGGAAAACGACTGTCGAACTGTTCGCGGGGAGAGTCGAATTCGCTTCCTCCTTGCATTATGGGGCAACATTATGGGGTGCGGGCGCGTGCGGCGCGGTCCAATGTACGCTGTTCATTACGTCGACCGCATTATATTCATTATAGGATTAAAATTAAAACCAAAAAATAAACTTCGTTTCCCATCAATAATTGATTCACTCCAAAAGTGGCCACTTTTGGAGTGAATCAATTTTTCGGGTACAAAAACGGATCGACCATTTTGCTTTTTAACTGAATCTATAATATCTGTACTATAACTAATTTCCTTACTGAAAGAGAAACACTAATATAAAGATAATATAATTGTTTGAAACATGTGTACAAAAGTGTGATCCTTGCAGTGTTATTCCTGGTTGGTGGTCCAAAACCATGACTTTAGAGCCCAGTGTACTCGTGAACCATGATCGATGATTTGGCGAGTCTGGCAATTACTATGAATGGACTGCCGTCTGACCTTAACAACCCTTAGACGGGGGAATCACACCAAATAAGTCAAGGTTTCATGCTACAGAAACTTATTCCAATAATTTAAAGTGCATATTTCTACCACACTGCGGAGCTTGTTGGTAGAAATATGCATTTCTGTTTATTTTTTACATTATTTACCAATGTAAAATAAAATAGTTTATTTTAGTTTACTACTAAGTGTTACTACTAATTAATACTAAGTGCCACAAATGTACATATAATGGCCTTGTTGTTTATATGGGATGTGTGAAGATAGATAGATAGACATCCTTAATTGCACAGAATCAAAATACCTACAAAATAACATGTGTGTACATTTTTTCTACTTAAAATAGGATAACATTACTGTATCTTTCATTATTTAATAAATGATTACATTATGCGTACTTTGTTTTTTTTCAGGCCTTATGTACAGCTCACTTGTTAATTGGTATGTTAATTGCATGAGTGTTAACAGGAAACTGTGGTAGTGAACGCTGCCTTTGGTCCAAGTGTTGCGGGTTCGATCCCCGCACAGTACAAACATTTGTGTGCATGAACATGTCTATTTGTATTAGTCGTAGTCTTTTCTATGTATTAGTATGTATTTACAAAAGACAAGTATTATATATATTTGTAATCCCACTGTTGATTCTGATATCTGTAACCAGGTGCTTGAGCTATTTTTCTCGGAGACAGATCAATGTATGAGATGTTGTGAAATATTTCTTTATTTATTTACTTTGATGTATATTATGGGAATAATTGAAAAAAAAATTTAATGAAAGAAATTTCCCTTTAGCTACTTACAGCTACCTTTCCATACCTATTTAACAATTGGTCACTTACTATAGTGGAGCGAATGTATTACCTAAACCAGTTAAACTTAGGCAATATTTGACCTTTGCCTATTGTATATCCATTAATATTCCAAAAAATTAAAATAGATAAGTTGGTAAGTACTTAAGGTTTTGAGCGCCATGGGGAACACCGGTGACCGACAAACAATAGTTTATTTGTGTCTGGTTTGATGGCAGTCATAGTTATGTATCTAACAAAAAGGTTAGCCGGTAGGTATACCCACTTTTTTTAAAGAAAGAGAAAACTTATTACTTATAGGTACTTGTAATGTGGACAACATACCTAGGCAAAATTATTGCCTCTTATAATCATTGTGGCTTTTAATAGAAAATGGTTAAACCCGTTAAATGTATTTAACTTAATATTTTAGTAAAAGTTAGGAGAATACCTAATTGAGTTAAAAGCCTCTATAATTAATACCTAATTAAACCATTAAAGTTTCAAACTTTTGAACTAATAAGATTCAGTTTGAAGAATACAATGTAGGCGAAAACTCAGATGCAACTCTATGCAGACTAATTAGTGAATGTAGTTACCTATAAGAAGCCTACATCACTAGGTAGGTACTTAGTATACTTAAATCTGCAATAATAATTGAACTATTACATATGTAGGTATAGTAATAACTCACTGGAATCAAATCAGTAGGTCAGTAAGTACTTAAGTATGTACCTATCGTACATTTATACATGTAAACAAATTTTCAATAGGTACAAACGTAAACAGGTCGATTCGGGTAGTCGTAGACGGTTGCTCGTCCGATCCGTTGGCGATTGACGCTGGAGTCCCTCAAGGGTCTGTTCTCTCTGCAACCCTTTTTTTGTTGCATATCAACGACCTGCTTATGCCCAGTATCTTTGGGTACGCAGATGATAGCACAGTTGCAGAGAGATACATGTCCGACGCAAGGGCTGGTTTGGCTGAAACCCATGCATGCAGAGAAAAAATGGTTGGACGGGTGAACGCGATCCTGGAAGCAGTCTCCGATTGGGGGAAGCTAACAGAGTCGTGTTCAATGCTTCCAAAACACAGGCGTGTCTCTTCAGCTCTAAGCGGACCGCTTTTACCTTGTCCCCCACTTTTCCAAACGTGTCCTTGCCTATTGCAGACACTCTGAGTCTACTAGGTATGGACCTAACCTCCAACCTTAACTTCGGTCGCTCTATTGAGACCAAGGCAGCCACTGCTGCTAAAAAACTTGGTATCCTATGCAAGGTTTGGCGATACTTCACGCCGGAACAGGTTCTTAAACTCTATGAAGCTCAAGTTCGGTCGTGCATGGAGTATTGCAGTCACCTATGGGATGGCTCTGCCAAGTATCAGCTGGCTGCCCTCGACTCGATTGAGCGGCGAGCCATGAAGTTAGTTGGTGACGCAGAATTAGTGGAGGGTAAATCTTGGAATTTACCCTACTACCTAGCCTCGCTCACCGACGTAGAGTGGCATGTCTATCGGTTTTTTATAGGATGCATTTTGGAGAGTGTTCGAATGAGCTTCATGACCAGATACCACCTTCTCCTTTCTACCACCGGACATTACGGAAGACGGCAGGAATCCACCCTTACACTATGCAAGTTCCACCAACTCGTACTAAGCGTTTCGCTTCCTCTTTCTTAGTACGAACTGCTAAGGAATGGAACAACTTGCCGGCTTCTGTATTCCCAGAGAGCTACAATTTGGGTGTCTTTAAGTCGAGAGTGAATAGGCTTTTTCTGGGTAAGCACGCTACATCATTAGACCTTATTGTCACTTCCCATCAGGTGAAATGAGGTTAAATGCAAACCCATTTAATATATAAAAAAAAAACTGAGATTCATACATAAGAAGTACTCTACGTACCTATTCATAACCATCTATATAGGTATAGCAATTTTTAAATTGTTTACCTAGAAACTGATATTTTGATTTACTTAATCTAAGAAATTAATCTTTATTGATATATTAGACATTAGAACTTATTTACAAAGACGTAAAGATCTTTTTTTTAATACACCATTAATCCATTCAACCGAACCACACCACCTTTCGTGCTATCGTGAATTTTGACATAAGGACGCGAGACACGACATGTCGAATTAAATATTTTAGATGTGCTTTGTGTCTTCAAATTAGGGTTTGAGACGAGATGTGTCACGAGTTTCGGTTGAGTTCAACCGACGCAATGTTTACTTCAAATTAAGAAACGTCGTCAAATACGTTTGATTGAGTCTCAAAGTTAACTTCAAATTAGACCCCCTGGAATTAAGCCCATACTATCGATTATAATCAATTAATCTGCAATTATTTCTATATATAATCGTTATTTATATTATGCCTTCTTAGATATCTTCTGTATAAATGACAATTATATCTAGAAAGATAATTGCAGACTTATCGATTGGATCGAACCAAAATTAAAATCGATTTAATCGATACTATCGATAATACAATATAGTATTCGATTTTTAATTGGTAAAATTATCGATTATTCGGCAACACTATCTCAGGCATGGCCAAGTTATTCCGTTTGGGATACGAAACTATTCAGACTGAGTTATGAGCTTAGTTAGTTTTTGTTGTAATTTCTATTCAAATAACTCTGTATTGTACGACTGTTAGATGAACGTAATAGTGAACTGAAGTAACGAGCTTTCTTTGAAAGTTTTAATCTAGATATTCGTATCAATAAGACTTGAAAAAAATTACGGTTTGACGTCAGTTATTTTAACATCGTTGTACCTTATGCTTCTGCATATCTTCTGATACGTTAATACGTATCATGAATCGCCTCGTTGGAATAGTTTGTAACCAGATTTCTATCCATGCCCACGCTTCGGCATGAATGGACCGGCTCTACTGGAGTGATACCACGGCCTCACAGAAAACCGGTATGAAGCAGAATTTCTGCCTTTCGTGAGTAAGGGTATCATAGGCGTAAAACGGTGGAGGAGGCAACCCACATTCCACTATGATCCGCCCGCTCGTCTGACACCTATCACATTCAAAAAAATGGATATTTTACCTTCTAGAGTGGGGCAGCGGCAGGATCGGGGGGTCCAGGACGAAGCGGACCGGCACCACCTCCCACCACACCTCCAGCTGGCAGCAAACCACCTCGCATACCTCTCGGGACCACGGCTGCATAACAATCAGAAATTTATTAGGTCAGCTAGGTAGCCACGAGTTGGCATGAACGGGCCGGCTTAGTATTAATCAAGGCCTCACAAAAAACTGGAGTAGACGTTACAGAAACGACTCAGTGATCTGACTCAGCCAAATGATCCGAATGAGCGGCATGATCCGATGAGCCGAATGAGCTGAAAGATCCGAGTGAGCCGAATGATCCGAATGAGCGGAATGAATCACGGATCTATCTAAGAGTCGATTAACACAAAATAAAAAATATTGTAATAATTTAAACACTTCCTTCGTCTGCACAAATAAAGTTGATATTGCTTACTTCACAAAAAAATAATTTATAATTTATAACTACTGCCTACATTTTTGTGAAACGACATGTTGCGCCTGCTATCTTTGATTTTTTTCAATCTCAACAACAATATTCAGTGCGCAAACATTTTTTTTTAATAATTGGTCAAAAATCTTGATTATTCACATCGTAGCCATTGTCACCCCCCACCAGGTGACAACTGGGAAAAAGACATCCCATTGTCACTTCTAGTCAGCCGTCAAAGGGAACTGTCGGAACGAATTGTCACCCCAGTGACAGCCGAGAAATCAGTTCCCAGCTGCCCCCCCCGAGGGACAAGGCTAGAGAGGACAACTGGGTATAATAGACGTAATCCATACAATTATTATAAATGTGAAAGTGTATGTGTCTGTCTGTTACTCTATCTTTCACCGAAAAACGGATCGACGTGATTTTTTTTATAGCGGACAAACGAGCAGACGGCACACCTGATGGAAAGTGATCACCGCCACCCATGGACATGGGGATTTTTTAAATGGAGATATTTGATGAGATTGGGAGTGAAATTGGCTACTTTTCGTTCCTTTCTAACGCGAGCGAAGCCGCGGGTAAAAACTAGTTATAGGAATGGTCCTATTGGGTATACCATTCCTAGCTAGTTCCTAGTCAATTATTGGCGGAGAAATCGGTGAACATACATTAAAATAATAAATAAATATTTTTATATACAGTCGAACGTAGAACCTGCTCCTTTTTAAACGGTTTTATTTAGCTCACCCCGTTTGTTTTATTTATTATTTATTCTTGGGTCAAATTTAGTAATTCAAATTTCACCTTCTTTCTGTCAACCGATTAATCTGAAATTTTGTATACACTTTGGATTTTGGTGACAATACAATTATGTTTATTCATTATCATTATAAATTCAAGATGCCCGCCGCTACAAAATGGCGGATAATTTATGTTTTATAAATCCCATCAATATGGGTATCAAATGAAAGGGCTCAACAAGCAGGATACAATATACTATAAAAAATTGAAATCCAAGATGGCGGCCGCTACAAAATGGCGGATAACGTAGGTTTTATCAATCCCATCAATATGGGTATCAAATGAAAGTGATCAACCAGTAGAATACAATGTACTATATAAAATTAAAATCCAAGATGGCGGCCTCTACAAAATGGCAGATAACTTAGGTTTTATCAATCCCATCAACATGGGTATCAAATGAAAGGTCTCAACAAGTAGAATACAATTTACTATGAAAAATTGAAATCTAAGATGGCCGCCGCTACCAAATGGCTGATAACATTTTTTTATCAATCCCACCAATATGGGTATCAACAACAGTTAAGGACCTCAGTGGGGGAGTTTTGGGATATGTTAATACTTTATGTTTTATTTGCAAGCTTGTCCCTAACCGCGTCATCGCCCCGGCGGATCGCCATTTTGAGGTTGTACTCGGTTATTTTTTCGATGGTAGCCTTCGATGCCATGGATATTAGGCGCGCTGTGGCGTCGTTAGTGGCGTTATCTGTATAATATACACAAGTTCTTGTGTGTCTGGAGATGGCTACCACCGCTTGTGGGACACTTTGCAGGAGATGGGACTGTTTGGCAGTTGTTCTGACTATCGCAACGTTCTCGAACGTCTGTCCCTGGGCTTCGTGGATTGTCAGAGTGCGCGATCCTTCGTCTGATCCGTACCCCTGGCTGATTAAGAAAGATTTAGAGAACAATAATAATTAATACTATAGAGATTACATATTGACTTATGTCACATTTAAAAATTCTTCAAAAGAGTAAGGACTTTTTTCCTTCCCTTCAGTTTTTAAACGGTTTTATTTAGCTCGACCCGTACGGTATTTATTTATTTGGGTCAAAATTAGAAATTGAAATTTGAGTACCTTCCTGTTGTCAGATTTATCTTAAATTTGGTACACACCTTTAGTTCCGATGACAATACAATATAGTAATATCAATAACGTTGTAAATCTAAGATGGCCGCCGGTGCGAAATGGCGGATTTCATATTTTTCCACAACCCCCTCAATATGGGCATCAAATGAAAGGGCTACACTACTACTACTAGTAGAATACTGTGATTACGACAAAATTTAAAATCCAAGATGGACGTGGTTACAAAATGGCATATTAGGTGAGGGCATGAGTAGTCGTGTCCAGAACAGTTATGTCCAAGATTGTGTGACGTTAAAAGGACAGATCAAGTCTCTGGAAGGGCTTTGTTTGAGGAATTAGATTGTAATAAATTATCAGGTAAAAAACCATGTAATAATGATGCACTCAACGTAGGCATTTCCGTTTAATACTAAAAACTATAAAATAAAAAATCGGTAAAAAAACTTTTAAGTTAAACGGTTTTATCTTATGTGCACTGAAAACTAGAAAATAATAATAACAATTAGGTATTTTGATCTTCTAGATCAGAAATATTTTAATACCAAGCAGAATAGCTTTTAGGCATATTAGACTAAAATAAAAACGTGGGGCCCCTCTGAAATCCTACCTATGGCAAAGCATATCTTTGTACTTTGGTAGATCATGAGCTGGGCGTTCGCTGGTGAAGCCCCCACGGCTGGTTGTTGATTGTCAAAAACTCCAGTTACGATTATAGTAAGTCGATGCAATCCACACTTAGTATAAAAGAAAGTATTAGAGCAATAGTTAATGGGCCCCACGTTTTTATTTTAGTCTAATATGCCTAAAAGCTATTCTGCTTGGTATTAAAATATTTCTGAACTAGAAGATCAAAATACCTAATTGTTATTATTATTTTCTAGTTTTCAGTGCACATAAGATAAAACCGTTTAACTTAAAAGTTTTTTTACCGATTTTTTATTTGAAGTTGGTAATAACAAACACCTTTTTTATTTTCATAAACAAATGGCCCCAATTTTTACCGCATTAAAGTTTCCATCGATGTTACCAAAATTTAATAACAAACTAGTTTACATTTTTACGATGTAACATTAGCCATTTTCCTCCGGTCTCGTCCGCATGCGCTCGTTGCAGTTGCAACTTGCAGCGCTATTTACGACTGAGACGAGGATGGTACGGAGACGGAGACACGTTCTGTGGAAAATGGGGCTTACATGGGTGGTTTAAGCCACACGATTTAAGCCGCGCGTGAGCGATGGCAGCTCAGTGGAAGAGCGCGCCTTCTATACGGGGAGTCGTGGTTCGAATCCACAGGGCCCCCGCTAGCTGTTTCTTCGCCCGCGTGCGAGGGCGGTAATATCTCAGTTTCATCCTAGGTAAAACCGTTCAGCTATAACGATAACTTTTTATACAAATAAAATTAGTAAAACTTAAAATGGGTAAAATAGGGGATGAAATGCCAGTATGGGGGTTTAGCCATTTGAAAATCGCTATACGTTCTTCTTATTTTAAACCAAAACAATTTTTTTTTTAATTTTTTAAAAAATTCAACCCTTAAGGTGTTGAAAAGCGGGTTAGAAGTTTGTATGGAAGTCCATCATCTTTGATGTTAGGAAAGTGAAAAATTGTATATATACGTATAAAAAAAATAAAAAGTAGTTTACTTAATCGTATTTGGAAATTCATCCTTTAAGGGGGTAAATTAGGGGATGAAATGCACGGGGGATTAGACAAATTAAAAGTTAGAATATTGAAATTAAAGACTGGGCACCGGTTTTAAAAGTAATAAAAAAGTGACTATTGAATTTTCAACGACTAAGGGAAAGATGAAGACTTTTGTAATAAAGACTTAAACTGCGTAAGTAACGCCGTGGGCGCAGTCTAGTATTATTATAATATTTTTTTAAAGAGCCAGTAGAAATGCTTTATTTACCTAGTCTCTCTCCGTAGCAATTCTACTGGCTCTTACTAAACATGTTCCTCGCACATGTTTGACGGAAATGGACCGTATGGGCGTTGGACGACCAAGTCGACACTATCAAGGCAAAAATCGACTCGTGTAAATCACACTTAAGTTAACACAATGTATTCTCCTTGTTAGGTGACTATGAATGAGGGCGGCGGTACGTGGTGTAATCTGATAGTTAGCTGACTACTCGTATAGTTTGGTTAGGACATGCAAGCGTCGCGTACAAATAGTTCTCCAGATTTAAAGAACTATTTTTACGCGAGGCTTGCACGTACTAACATAAAGTGATATTCTTGTTGCATTTCATGGCATTACGGAACTTTTTTAAACGTGGGAGAGCCACGCATAAATGTGCCGGCTCGACCGCACAACGGCGTGAGTGAGGGTACTAAAGGTCAGTCCTACACATAACTAGTCCATGATTATTTTAATAGCTAGGGGCGTTTTCACTTTGTTTTGTAACATTAGTTCCCCTATTTACCAATAGATAGTGCCAGGTGTCACTATCTAGTGGCCGTGTGGTCCCCGGCAGAGTAGAATAGGCCACCCTCACTCTTACCGAGGTGTCGTAAAAGGCGACTAAGGTAAAGCTGCTGGCATGATCATCAGCACCCAGAGAAGGAAAACTCTGCATTTATATCAAAACCCTCGCCAACCCGTCTGCCAAGCGTGGTGAGTATGGCAATTACCCCTCATGTGATTGAGGGAGGCCCGTGCCCCAGCAGTGGGGACTTAAATGGGCTGATGATGATGATGTGTCACTAACATCGCGCAACCGTTTTGTGTTTTCAGATAACTTATTACCTTTGTTTTCTGATGAGTGTTCATTGTTAAATTATTTATTGTGATGGTCAGTAAAATGTTTATCTTATTTTTTCTTTCTTTCTTATTAGCGTTGTCGCTGTCTGTGGGAGTTACCTCTTAATAAAATAGTATAGATAATTCTCCAAGCGATTACGGTTTGGCAATTTTTTTATGTGATAGGTGACAAACGAGCAGACGGATCACCAGATGGATGCCCGTGACACCAGTGGAGTCACAAATACGATGCCAACCTTGCCCCCGGATTGGTCCTCCGGTACCCTCACTGCTGCAGTGCTGCTTCACGCCGGTTTTCTCTGAGCCCGTGGTATAACTCCGGTCGAGCCGGCCCATTCATGCCGAAGCGTGGCTCTCCCACGGTCAGGGTCATTTACTATTCCCTTATTAGTTACCCTCGGTGGGACAACAGTATGACACGAGCGGAGAAGGACCTGGCACAGGACTAACAGCTTAACGTAACGACTGCGCAAGAGATACTCACCTCTTGTCCAGGAATAGTATCTGATAGAACCGTTTCAGTCTTCACCACTACAGGGTCGTAGTCTGGGGGAAAGCTTTCTTTTGGGATGTCCTTCATGATCAACCTGTGTAAAAATATTTTACTACAAACACTGGCAAAAAATTGGCCGTGTGGTCCCCGGCAGAGTAGAATAGGCCACCCTCACTCTTACCGAGGTGTCGTAAAAGGCGACTAAGGTAAAGCTGCTGGCATGATCATCAGCACCCAGAGAAGGAAAACTCTGCATTTATATCAAAACCCTCGCCAACCCGTCTGCCAAGCGTGGTGAGTATGGCAATTACCCCTCATGTGATTGAGGGAGGCCCGTGCCCCAGCAGTGGGGACTTAAATGGGCTGATGATGATGATGTGTCACTAACATCGCGCAACCGTTTTGTGTTTTCAGATAACTTATTACCTTTGTTTTCTGATGAGTGTTCATTGTTAAATTATTTATTGTGATGGTCAGTAAAATGTTTATCTTATTTTTTCTTTCTTTCTTATTAGCGTTGTCGCTGTCTGTGGGAGTTACCTCTTAATAAAATAGTATAGATAATTCTCCAAGCGATTACGGTTTGGCAATTTTTTTATGTGATAGGTGACAAACGAGCAGACGGATCACCAGATGGATGCCCGTGACACCAGTGGAGTCACAAATACGATGCCAACCTTGCCCCCGGATTGGTCCTCCGGTACCCTCACTGCTGCAGTGCTGCTTCACGCCGGTTTTCTCTGAGCCCGTGGTATAACTCCGGTCGAGCCGGCCCATTCATGCCGAAGCGTGGCTCTCCCACGGTCAGGGTCATTTACTATTCCCTTATTAGTTACCCTCGGTGGGACAACAGTATGACACGAGCGGAGAAGGACCTGGCACAGGACTAACAGCTTAACGTAACGACTGCGCAAGAGATACTCACCTCTTGTCCAGGAATAGTATCTGATAGAACCGTTTCAGTCTTCACCACTACAGGGTCGTAGTCTGGGGGAAAGCTTTCTTTTGGGATGTCCTTCATGATCAACCTGTGTAAAAATATTTTACTACAAACACTGGCAAAAAATTGGCCGTGTGGTCCCCGGCAGAGTAGAATAGGCCACCCTCACTCTTACCGAGGTGTCGTAAAAGGCGACTAAGGTAAAGCTGCTGGCATGATCATCAGCACCCAGAGAAGGAAAACTCTGCATTTATATCAAAACCCTCGCCAACCCGTCTGCCAAGCGTGGTGAGTATGGTAATTACCCCTCATGTGATTGAGGGAGGCCCGTGCCCTAGCAGTGGGGACTTAAATGGGCTGATGATGATGATGATGACTGGTAAAAAAGATGAAATAGCTGCCATTATACCTATTTACTTATTACGATAAAACTATGGAATGAAATATCGCCTGCGGTACGTCCGGATAGATATGACTTGCAAACTTTCAAGAAGCGTATTCTTTTTTAAAGGCAGTCGGCAGCGTACTTGTGACTGCTCTGGTGTTGCAGGTGTCCATGGGCGGCGGTAATTGCTTACCATCAGGTGATCCGTCTACTCGTCTGCCCCCTATCCAATAAAAAAAATTTAGATGATTTGCTAAAAATACTTAAATAATGATATCTTTAAAAGTCTAGAAACATAACGTATCTAATGTCCTTTACCTGAAGGTTGTCTGGTAGAGATCGCTCCCAGCGATAAGACCGCCTAAATTGTACATTGTATCTCTGTATACCTAGCTTTTAAGTTTTGTATGTTGTGCAATAAAGAGTATCTATCTAACGTAGTTTTCGCCCGACCAATTTTCCCCTCAATCCTCGGACACTAAGGGTTCCGTTTTTTTCTTGTGAGGTACGGAATCTAAACATTAGATCAAGTCACTTAACACCTTTTTCTCAGGGTAAACCATCACGGCCGTTACCTTGTCACAAGTACGGAACAAGATAATGAGTGGACCTCTAACTCTGAGGGTTGTCCATCTTAGCGCAATCACGGTCAGAAACCCTACAGCCGGGATAAGACCGTACCTAACGTACTTATTGCGCTCGCCGCGCGATCCTTACTGTATATGACCTACCAGGACACTCAGTGACATCGTCCCCAACGGAGTCGTATGCTGAGCAAACCACTCTCCAGTAGTGGGTATGCTCACGTACTCAGATGACCCAATTTAGACCAAACACCACTAAACTAAAATAAACCAGAACTAAAATAGTCTAAAGCTTTAAAATGGCTCAAATTAACGAGGAATATATAATACTTGAGCAAGAGCTATAATCAAATTCACATGAGCTTAGGGGGGTAAGTATAAAATGTTTTTTCCATTCCCTCTCCTTTCGCGGTGATTTTTGACGTAGCATCCAATTTACTCAAATGTGATGGAGCAATTTACTTCACAACAGCCTATAAATGGTACCTAGATACCAAACATTTACCCATATCACATCCATGTTATTGTAGGTATCGCATTAGAAAAGATTACATTTTCTCCTAAATAGTTTGCCAAAAGACGGATGGTTATAATATTACACAATGGTTGACAACGATCCAGTTACTTTGGTTCCCCTGACTAAAAGTTGCGAAGGCCAAGTGGCAAACGATTCATTGTAAATACCAGCATTTCCTGATCCTGAATCATAGTAAAAGCGTACCCCAGGCTCTAAAATGAGGGCTTTGGACACAATTGAGAATAACAC
This sequence comes from Marasmia exigua, assembly GCA_019059595.1. Lineage (NCBI taxonomy): Eukaryota > Metazoa > Arthropoda > Insecta > Lepidoptera > Crambidae > Marasmia > Marasmia exigua. The sequence goes on from CM032472.1 coordinate 527,751, forward strand.
GATGATGATGAGTAGATGAATTGATATCTTCTTTTTGAAGCAATTTTGGCCTTCTTTTTTCAAGGTGGTGGATGACCCAGGCCTGGGAGGTTCCAGATTCTTGATTGATTCATTTGGTTATCTTTTTAGGTCTCGTCAGGTCCGGCACACTCAGCCGGTAAATGGCCTAGTCTACTGTCGTCTAGTACTCATAGAACAAGAAATGTCTGAATGTTCGGTGTTAAATATCTGGTGAATTACTTACCGTAGTGTCGTGATAAACTGCTGCCAGAGTGGCCAACTGCCACGCACACTCAGTCAGTGTGATCTGAGTAGTCTCCAGGAAGTCTTCATCGACGTTAAGACGGTGGCGAGATTCTTGGCAAGTCTTAGTTTGTGTGATTGGAGAAGTACTCAGCCAACTTCACCCACGTCGGAAACAGGGACTTCACAGAAACTGCCTGTGCTAAATATAAGAACAGGAAGTAACTTACATAAGAACGGCGCGCTGCGTGCCAAGTCTTTCACCCACGTCAGGGACACACACATGTACTGTACAGAGAGAACGAGGGGCAACACGACCCCGAGTGGGCTCCACGCGTGTCAGATGAGCTGTTGTTACCGCCACTGCTCGCGTTGAGTCCTGCCACGAAGAATATAAAGTAAAAGGTCAAATTCTAATAACCACATGTAGAATCCCGCTCAACTGAGACTATCACCCACTACTATGTGCCAATAACGTATAATTTCCGATTCCACCTACACATCATCAGCCTCCTATCTTGTTTCTAGGTTACTTGGGATCTATGCGTACATATTGTATTCCAGATAATGGAAGGAAGGCAAAATCTCCATAAGTAGATTTTTGGTCTTTCAGCGAGTCTACTAAATGCAAATCCGGGAGATGCAGATATTTTACTCCTCCTAGAACATAAAAATCGATATACCTTATTGTGCTCATGAGCCTTTGCTTCTAGTGCCCCAATGCAGAGTCTGTTGCTCCCTTCTCCTGACTGAACAGACCCTCCAGCCTCCATTTCTTCTTCCCAACATGAGCATATCCCCCACGGCCTGACGCTCCAGTAGTAAGAATATATTACTGGGCTATGGGGATAGAAGATAACAGAATATACAGTCAAGAAAATATAATGTTTAGTTACTTTAATCTTCCTCATGATTTTTCGTACCTGTGGTTCACAAGCTTAACCGTAGCTGAGAGTCCTCGGTTTGGAAACGCAGTGCCGAGGTGGACATAATACTTGCAGTCCGGGTCATCTTCGCTGCATATGTCGTAGTCTTTATCTTGAGCCTGCAGAAAAACTTCATTGAAACATTAAGTAACAGATGATCTGTGTAGGGTTGACTCCAAAAAAGTTGTGTTGCATATCACAGCCAGCTAGCTTAATTAGCCATTCAAATAACAGCCTAGAAATCTTACTAAATAGCGGCTTTATCGTTTTTTTAGAAGGTCCGCAACGGACTTGTAGCTTCCCTGGAGTTACAAGTGCTCATGGGAGGCAGTAATCACTTACCATCAGGTAACAAGATCCACTTAGGGTCGCTGGGCCAGCGTAAGTAACTATCTCTAACCTCAAGAGTCACATGGTCCGGCGTAAAGTGCAATGCATCAGCAAGTATATGCAAAGGCCTGGCCACAGCGGTGCTCGCGAGGATCCTCATGGCAGTGACATGTAGACCTGCGTGAGGAGCTCGACACCACACGGTGCCGCGTACGGCGCCGCCGCCTCGCCACCACGCCGGGCTAATAGTGAAGGGACCAGCTATTAGCGCCCCGTCTCGAGTCAGCGTCTGGTAAAAGAAAATGCTCATTAATACTAGCAAGCGAGTTATAGGACGTCCAATTACAAGATCGGCAGCAGACACAAAAAATGCAGACCTCATCCAACGGATCTATTGTAAAGTCATTCTCTACCTTCTAAGGTCAACAAGACTATGATGAACATAAACGCGCTCTTTGTTCATATCCTCGCATATTTCGATGAGACGCACGTGTGCTAACCGGCGAGGGAATATGATCAACAGATTAAAGAGCTTTTTAAACCACGTGGTTACAAAACCACTAACTTCTAGACCTTGGACTGACCCTGAGGAACTAATGTCTAATGTAACTACCCCTTACAGAATGCGAAGATCTGTGTAAAATAGATCCCTTGCACTGCAGGCATTTAGTATAAAAGAACTGAAATCATTATCAAAATGAAGTTATGGTTGAAACATCCATGTTTCAAGGCCGTATAAAAGCTTGCGATGTTTGGTGTGAAAGTGCGGAATTGCACTGCTTCCAATCCGTACCTATGAAAACAATAATCAGGATTCTATAAAAAATATCAGTTTAGAATAGTTTTATGGTTACTGGGTTCAATCGTAGTCCGGAACCGTCCTACATATTTGCCATAAATTGCCCACATCAAAAAACTGTGATTTTCTAAAAGAAATACTACTTATTTATAGTCCGTTACTAAAGGCTGTAACAGCGGTTTGTTCGGTTTATGGATGTTTTAGAGCTTAAGGTGACGGGTAGGGCACACTAGCGACGCCTATCGATTTTATTTTTTTGCTCCTAAACCGGATTTATTTTATATAATTTCGGGATTACAACCTCTCGGCAAACACTTATACTATTTATTAAATAACCATGCACACATGTTGGGTCATCCGTTTCTGTACGAGAAACGGACCCAGCGGCGACGAAGTGGCCACTTTTGGCGTGAATCAATTTTTCGCGTAGGCGTTGCACTCAACCTTTGTGCACGATTATTTAATAAATGGTATAAGTGTTTGCCGAGAGGTTGTAACCCCGAAATTGTTTAAAATAGATCCGGTTTAGTAGCTAATAAAATCGATTGGCGTCGCTAGTGGGCCCTACCCGTCACCCTAATCAGTTCGCCCAAGAAGGGTAATTTTTATAGTCTTTTTAAGACTGAAGGGACTATGAAAACTCTCGGCGCAACTTTTAATAGTACTAGCCTCAAAAACAATATGAATTTAATTAAGGACGCTTGTTCAATGGCCAGGAAAGAGCCTTCATTTGATACTTAGGGCTTTTGTTCATAATCTTTTGTTAGTTCGTTTTTGTTTCATTTTCATTTCATACAAAGGAATTGAAATATAACAGTTTACATAAATAATTAAAAAAAGGACCTATCGGTGTTAAAGAGCAGTTTTGACCTTTCAAACAAAAAAGAATCATACATTATTTTTGAAAAAAGAATCAAAACTGCTTCATAACATTGTTATAGTTTTGTTTTTTTTATTATTATCACATACAAAGACTTTTGACAAGCAATCACGTTAATGGCATTGTATAAACCGCTGAGGTTTGTCCACAATGCTGGGTTTTACGTCAGCCTATTGTTCGCTTTAAATACAAAAATAATAGTCTACGAGTAGTACCTATTTAAATTCCATTTATACATTACCAAAGAAGTGGAAACCAGGTAAATGTTTTCCTAATTCATAAGAAAGTGTAATTTTAATTTTGCTTTTAAAGAAGGCGTTAGTTGGTTCATCAACCGGGGCACCAAGTATTGAGTAGTTTGGCGACCATATACATTACGGGCTTGCGAATTTGACAAAGGTTTGTCAAACATTTATGAATAAGACCCTTAATAATATAAATTACAAATGTTTCCGTAGTGAACGGAACAGTATTAGGTGTTTGTGATTTTGAAACTTATATTAAAAACAATAAGAAATATCACAATCCTCGTGCATAAATTGCATGCGGCTATTTTCGACAATAACCACCAACTTAGTATGCCTTTACGACTATTTTAAACTACTCGCATTATGCACAATATTACCTTTTTAAAATAGCGTCTCTTTGTACACTAGCTATATGAACACAGTACATACGCACACATTAGCATAATGGGTACGCAGTGCAAGTAAAATGGCGCATACAGCGTGCGCGCGTGACGTCACTAAAATTGATCGTGCGCATTCTTGTGTTTACGCTGCCGCCCGCCCGCTTGCATTTGCAAAAATGACAACCCTAACCCAATAGGGTATTTGACTAAGCTCAAGATTTTACAAATTATAAATATTTTATCAAAATATAGGTAAATATGTGCCAATAGCAAAAATTCTCAATTAAAAATATAACGTCTAGCCGGTTTTATGGTCATTCAAAGATTCATGGGCAAAACCATTTTAAAAGTATGAAATTAAAAAAAAAATAATTATACCATTGAATAACCCATATAATTTACACCAACTATTATAATGGAACCATTGACATAAACGAAACATTTGATATAGCTACCATACAAAATTCAAATGAAATGCATACAAAATACTTGCGTGTGACGTCACATCTCAGTAGCCATTTGTATGGAGCGTTTTGGGTTTGCCCAAAATAATGTGATTTTAAAGTTGTGATATCTCAGGTAGTTTAAATGAGAATCAAGTAATTCTTTCAACGATGTTTCTATCATTGAGAGGTCTTATGATTACACAAATAAAAAAAAAATAGTCAAATACCGTATTACAGAGTTGGATAAGAATTTGCCGAGCTGCCTTAAGGGCCTCAGTTCTGTGGAACGGTTGGCTGCAGGAGTATTTCCCGACAGCTGCGAATTAATTACCTTTAAGAGAAAAGCGTACTCTTTTATAAAAGGCCGACAACGCGAAGCGTTCTTTTTGATTCCGCAGATGTTCATGGGCGTCGTTGATTACTTTATATCAGGTGACCCGCTTGCTCGTTTGAAGTTTCTAGCATAAAAAACGGTTTTTTTGCGATGCAATGACGCAGCTACAAGATTTTTATGCGACAAATGAGCAAACGAGTCACCTGATGGAAAGTAATCAACGCCGCCCATGAACATCTGCGAAATCAGAGAGATCGCTAATGTGTTGCCGGCATTTTTAAAAAGGAGTACGCTCTTCTCTTGAAGGTCCCTAAGTCGTAGCCGTCGGGAAATACTCCCACAGCCAAACCGTTCCACAGAACTGAGGGACGTGGTAGAAAGGCCGCGAGAAACGCACAGTATTGGACCACCATCCATCGAGATGATGCGGATGGAATGATAATGCGTATGGTTAGATGTAAAAATTAAGCTGCAGGGAGTAGATCAAATAGTTCCTCAGAGCACTTTCCATGATATGAAAATGAAAAAAACATTAAATATAAAAAAGGATTTGTGATTTTTCAAGTTTCTTGGACACGCTTTTATTATTCAAGAACAATTTTTCATTGAATGTCTTAATTTAATTTCAATTAACAAACCTGCGCCACTGTGCCTGTAAAAACGACTCTACCGTGCTATGCATGACAATAAATTAAAAAAAACCAATGACAGTGTAACGTAACGAACAAACCGCGTCAAAGTGCCTATTCGTACCTTTTCCGGGACTCAAAAGGAAGGGATCTGATCTGGAGAATTGTGAAAAAGGGAAAAAGGATAAAATCTTTGCATAGATTGGGTGCGGAGTAGCAGACATGATTATCCGTTTTGAGTTGATAAGGACGGTTTGCATGAGTTTGCAGAGTCCTTTAGGGATGTAAAAAAATTACGTAGGGTGGCTTATGAGTGAACCCAGTTTTGAGTATCCAACTGATCATTAACTGCCGCACTCAGAGACGTCAAGTTAGCTTTAATTGTTAAGAAAACCACCGTGGGAGCATCGTTTTGTCATGAATGGTCCGGCTCGACCGGAGTGATACCTCTGCCTCTCAGAAAACCGGTGTAAGGCAGCACTGTTCTGTATTTCGCTGCGTGAGTGAGGGTACCGGAGGCGCAATCCGGTGGAAAGGGGGGTTTAAAATTTGCCAGCGCGTTTGTGACTCCTCTGGTGTCGCGGGTGTCTATGGGCGGCAGTAATCGCTTACCATCAGGCGGTCCATCTGCTCGTCTGCCACCTATCACATTAAAAAGAATAATAAAATATTGACACTTGTTATAAAACGCATAAAGACTATCTAAAAGCATGGCCTAATTATATAATTAGTCCATGCTAAAATTAAGTTAATGAACCTTTGAGTGCGGCAGTTATACTCGTAGAGTGAAGACTGATTTAAATAGTTGGAACAACAACATCCGTCCCGATGGTGCGTCTCAGAGGGACTGCTCTGCGCCCTGTGGCTAGGGGCGTTTAAGAATACTGCAAAGGCGGGAATACCTTTGCAGTATTCTTAAACGCCCCTAGCCACAGGGCGTCGTAAGAGGTGACTACACATTTTACCACTTCGGGAACGAAGAAAGACCTATCCATAGATTCCACACGTATGGGTTTGATGAAAAAAGAAATGAGTTTCAATTTTAAGTATGGGGACTCCCCAAATTATTATTTTTTTCCTATTTTTGTCTAAAAACCGTAATGTGGTTAACAAAATACATCTATTTACCCAAGTTTCAATTGTGTAGTTCTTATAGTTTTGGAAAAAAAAAGTGGCTGTGACATACGGACGGACGGACAGACGGACAAACAGACAGACATGACGAATCTAAAAGGGTTTGGCTACGGAACCCTAAGAAAAACGTTGTTTTTGCGATATACTATATCGATTTTCGGTAAACACACAAGCACGCGAAATATTCCTGGCTTGGCAGCAGCTCGCACTGTATAAACTAGTCTTTATTCGCCCACGTGAATCTATCTTTACGTTTTGTTGCATTAAGCCAACATCGGTAATTACAAGTTACTTGCATATTAATCCCACTTCCATACTTACCTACATGGCGTGAAAACTAAAGAAGGCAGATCCCACGCGGATATAATCGCGGCGAATCCCACGTATGGAAGAAGCCGACGAGAGTAAACGAGTGCACGTTAAATACGCCTTTGTCTCCTAGCAGGGTGATTCTGCTCGACGTTGCGAATTATTGGCAAAAAGTATTTTCTAAGTCATAAAAAATGTTATCACACCTGCGAGTCATAATGAGTTTGCGAGAGACAAAGGCAGCCATCCATTTCGATTATCGATCGATGCCGATACAAATTTTAAATAGATGTTCCCTTTGCTTCTACACCGTTATTTTCTTATCGTTTACATCCCTCCTCATAATAGGTATCGTGAATAAAGTTCATTTAGCATGTTAGACCCGTAACTTTATGAATGTCATCAAAAAGCGGAAAATCGAATACCTAGGTCACGTACTTAGGCATGAGAGGTACAAGTTGCTTCAACTCATCATGATGGGTAAAATAGAGGGGAGGCGACGTGTTGGAAGAAGGAAAAAATCGTGGCTGCGCAATATAAGGGAGCGGACTGGCATCGCATCTGTGGAACGGCTGTTTTGTCTCGCAATGAACAGAGAGGACTTTGGAAAGCTGACGGCCAACCTTCAGAACTGAAGAGGCACTCAAAGAAGAAGCATGTTAGATCAACAAACTAAAGCTCTTCCACATATTATTTCCACATGGATTTTTTTTTTGTATGGAACAAATTTTTTTTTTGTAGTGTGTGAGCTAAAGTGAAGATGGGCAGAACACCTGGCAAGGCGTAAAGAAGATAGGTGGACTATAAAACTTACCGAATGGCAGCCAAGAATGGGGCGACGTCCTGTGGGTAGACCACCTGCCCGATAGTCCGACGATATTGTAACGGCAGTGGGGAAACAATGGATAAGGCTGGCAGGGGACAGAAGAGAGTGGCATGATAAAGAGGCCTACACTCAGCTGTGGGTGGATGTGGACTGATATGATGATGATGATGGAACAGCAGATTTTTTTTAGCTTAATTTGTTGATCTAACATGCTAAATGGACTTTTTTCACAATATCTATTATGAGGTTTTTGGAATGTAAACGATAAAAAATAACAGTGTATATATAGACTTTGCCTGTCATAAGGACTTTGAATGACCGTGGGAGAGTCACATTACGATATCACGGCGTGACCTCACACAAAACTTCACGATAGTGCTTGCACTGAGGGTTTCCGAAGGCCCAATCCGGGGAGAAGGTAATTTAAACGTAAGGAGCGCACTTGTGACTCTACTGACAGCAATCCATTAGGTAATCCGTCTGCTCAACCACTTCTCACTATCTTAGCGTGTAATTCTCGGTTGAGTCCAAAGCTATCGCTTTGCCTAAGGTACACTTCGACCATAATACTGTATATGACTATTTTTTAATTTTTTCATCAAAATGTTTCTATCATTGAGAGATCAATGATAGAAAGATCGTTGAAAGAATTACTTGATTCTCATTTACTACCTGAGATATCACAACTTTAAAATCACATTATTTTGGGCAAACGCTCCATACAAATGGCTACTAAGATGTGACTTCACACGACAGTAATGTATGCATTTCATTTGAATTTTGTATGGTAGCTATATGAAATGTTTCGTTTATGTCAATGGTTATATTATAATACATAGTTGGTGCAAATTGTATAGGTTATTATGGTATATATTTTTTTAATAATTTCATATTTATAAAATGGACTTGCCCATGAATCTTTGAATGACCATAAAACCGTCTAGACGTTATATTTTTAAATGAGAATAAATAATAATAATTCTCACAACATCTCATACGTTGAGGTTGAGAGGAACACAAATATAAACTTAAATTACATATATTACACCCAGACACCGAGCAAACACAAGTGTTCATTCGCACGAATGTTTGTCCAGGGTGGGGATCGAACCCACAACCTTTAGAGCAAGAGACAGGGTCACTACCAATTGCACCATCCGGTCAGTCATTGTTTTCAGTAGGCTTACAAAAAAGAAACAGAGACAAAGTACAGTATTAAGACGACCCAATTGGAACAATGGTAGTGAACGCTGCTTCTGATATAAGGGTTGCGGGTTCGATCCCCGCACAGTACAAGCATTTGGGTGCATGAACATGTTTGTTTGGATTGGTCTGGCTGTTTACTATGTATTATAAGTATGTATTTACAAAAGAAAAGTATCATATGTATATATTTGTAATCCTACTGTTGATTCTGATATCCGTAACACAAGTGCTTGAGCTACCTATCTCGGAGACAGATCAATGTATGTGATGTTGTGAAATAGTTTATTTATTATTTATTTATAATTAAAGTAAAAAAAGGGTAAAGAATTAGCCTCCTAGTAGCGCGCGAGGCTTAGCACTGAATAGACGCAACGAGTCAGACACATAAGTTTGCGGAAACCTTCAGAACTGCCGCTCTTAACCTCGATGTTGAAGTTTACCGGGTTCCGTAACTCAAAAGTTAAGGCAACTCCCTGAATAACTTAGCTCTCTTACAAACAGCCGAATTTTATTGTAAAAGTTACTTTTATAGTTTATATGGTGTTTTTGTATATAGTAAAAGAGCCTTTAAGACTCCCTTCACTATTTTAAATAAACGGTTTTCTTTTTTTTAAATAAATATTACACAACATACATGTGGGATTAGTGATCGGTAGATGCATGGTAAGGAACGTGTAAGATTGTAAACAATAGACATAAATGTCCATTTCTTTTTATTATACTATATAAGTAATACTTGTTTAACGTCTATATTTGTCTACTTTTTTTATGTAATAGGTAGGCAGACGAACAGACGGATCACCTGATGGTAAGCAATTGCCGCCGCCCATGGACACCCGCGACACCAGTGGAGTCACAAGTGCGCTGCCAACCTTTATCCCCCGGATTGGGCCTCCGGTACCCTCACTCACGCAGCGAAACAGCACAGCGCTGCTTCACGCCGGTTTCCAGTGAGGCCGTGGTATCACTCCGGTCGAGCCGGCTCATTCATGCCGAAGCTTGGCTCTCCCACGGTAACTTACACGGTACTTTTATTTAATTAAATAAATAAATATTTTACAACGTCACATACATTGATCTGACACGGAGATAGGTATCTCAAGCACCTGTGTTACGGATATCGGAATTAACAGTAGGAATACAAATATATACGTATAATACTTTTCTTTTGTAAAAACATTACTCATAATTCATTGAAATCACCCAGAAGAATACAAAATACATGTTCATGCACACAAATGTTTGTACTGCGCGGGGATTGAACCCGCAATCCTTTCACCAGAGGCAGCTTTCACTGCCACTGATCCAAACGGGTCGTTATTATGATTAGGCATCTGCTACCCTTATGAACTCAGCGCAGATGCTGTGTCAAGCAATTAGTGATGACAAGTTTCAAGATTCAGGAAGCAACCACACTAAAACTGGTAAATTATCTAAGTAAATATACCTTGGCCTTAGGTATGATATAGCTGCTGACGCGCGTTGCACGACATTACATACATCAAGGCAAAAGACGCACATCCTATGTTGCTACTCAAAGGAGCTCCACCATTCATCAGTGTGAACAAAAAACGCCGCGTGCTCAGCGTTGCAGTGCAACAGAAGACGCGCGTTGCACGTTGCTACTCACATTAAGGCAGAAAGAGATCTACGCATCCTCAGTGAGAATAATAAACGCCGCGTGCTCAGCGTTGCAGTGCAACAGAAGACGCGCGTTGCACGTCGCTACTCATATCAAGGCAATAAGAGATCCACGCGTCCTCAGTGACAATAAAAAACGCCACGTGCTCAGCGTCGCAGTGCAACAAAAGACGCGCGTTGCACGTCGCTACTCACATCAAGACAGAAAGAGATCCACGCGTCCTCAGTGAGAATAAAAAAGGCCGCGTGCTCAGCGTCGCAGTGCAACAGCATACGTGCGCAGTGCACGTCACCCAGCAGCCGCGCGCCCAACTCCAGTACGTCTCCGCCGCTGCGGACTGACGACGAGCCGGGGGAGCAGGATAGGGATGACCAGGTCACGTTTGGGAACCAGTACTAGAAGATGAAAATAGGTAGGTATGAATAAGTTAATTCAGACAATATAACAAACATTGGCCTAATTTCGTAGGTACAGTCACTAATAAGTAAACAACCTCATTCAAATATGAACCTTCATTGTTCCGCCTTGAGTGAGTCGAGGTGTTTATATTTCATTGCAGGCGACTGTACCTACCTACTAAAACTGACTGACTGGATGGCGCAATTGGTAGTGACCCTGCCTCATATGCCAAAAATTGCCTGAAGTTGACCTCGCGATATTCTCGGTGGAAGCAAAGGCAGTAATTTTTACGAAGTTTATGTTTTCGTGCGAGTACGAGGGGTCTCTAGAGGTACAGAACATATAAGCGTACCTACCTACTTTACAAATTCGTAATAAACCAGATAGTATAGTTAGGATATGGGTAGAAGATTCTAAACTAGTGTTGCGGAACTATCGATAGCTGACCTCAAAATCATTCAGACTATCGATAGTATCGCTATTGGTCAAAACTATCGATAGTATTGAGTTTCTTGCCGATTCTTCTCGGTAGACATTGACATTCCAAATCAGCGGAAGAGTATATTGCACTTTTAATTCCCAAAATATGGTTTTAAATAAATGATTGAGTATTGAATATAAGTTTGTATAAAGCATAGCTCACGATAGCACAAGACAAACTTCTGTGGTTTAATGTGCTGTCTTATTATTGTTACATGTTTAATTTGTAATGTTATTTGATGATAATTAAAAATAAAACATATTTGACATTCATAAATGTTCTGTATGGACTTAAATTGCTTTCTAATATGCTTTGTGTGCAATAATATTACTCATTTATTCATTCGCTCATCAACGGGATAGATATTCCCGTTTGTTATTTCTTTATCATTCACATCCCGAAAACCTCATAACAGGTATTCATCATCATCATCATCGTCAGCCCATTTAACTCCCCACTGCTGGGGCACGAGCCTCCCTCAATCACACGAGGGGTAGTTGCCATTCTCACCACGCTTGGCAGACGGGTTGGCGAGGGTTTAGATATAAATGCAGAGTTTTCCTTCTTTGGGACACAGGTAACAGGTAACAGATGTTCCGGGTAGATATTCTATTTTGTATGGAACAGCTGTTTTTTTTTCGCTTATATTTTTGATCTTACACGCTAAACGGTTGTTCACGATATCTATTATGTTTTCAGGATATGAAGGATAAAAAAATAACGGTGTATACGAAATGGTAAATAAATTAACTACGAGAAAATCATCATATTTTGCACGCCCATCTTGTAAATTTTTAATTTCTAAAAATGAGAAGATTGTATGTTTTTTTTTTGCTAGCGCGTTTGGTTCTACGTGTATTTTAGCTGTAAAGTCATAAACTCGGCTTCAGCGCTGTTATCATCGCTCTGATCCTATAACAACGCTTGGAGAAGTTGCCTCCGCAATTTCAGAGTATGATAAAATGTTTAGGGTAAATTAGGGAAAATGTTGATGCAAAAAATAACACGATACAGGTACAGTCAGCGTCAAATAATTTTACTCGAAAAGACTTTTTCGAGTCCCGCCTGAACTCGAGATGAAATTTTTAAGTGTGTTATTTACTTAAGAATAAATTGCAAAAGATTGCTATAAAAAAAACAACTATTGATTTCGAAAAGACCTTTTCGAGTCCCGCCTGAACTCGAGATGAGATTTTTAAGTGTGTTATTTACTTAAGAATAAATTGCAAAAGACTGCTTTAAAAAAATATCAACTATTGATTTAGCAGTCTCATCTTAACTGATAGTCAAATATTTTTTTTTATAATTCTCACAACATCTCATACGTTAGAATAGTTATTTACGGGATTGCTACCATGTCGTACCTTATTTTTGAGTATCCGATATTTCGGCGCTGTTGCAAGCGCCATGGTCACGGAGTAACTGAAGATTCTGCGGGTAAGATGTTATTGGCAGACATATCGGTCTATCCTCCTTCTTAGTCTTTTACTGCGTTCACCTCCGGTACCACTGTTTCCTAACTCACTATTTATTCGCACCTGTTCTCGACACACAACACTCACAGTATCTGCCCGCGAAACGACACTTTGTTTAGTTTTACGGTTCCTACACTTACAAATCACTGGATTCCAGACATTTAACAATTTAAACCCATCCTCACGATTGAAATTTTTGAATTTCCGGATTTCAATCGCTTCCCTGACCAGTCTCGGTATGTAGTGGCGTTCTGTCGAAATTATCTGAGGGTTATAAAACTCAATCCAGTGATTTGGACCCGATTCCAACAAATGTTCTGCAATTGCTGATTTCTGCTTGTCATTGTTTTTGACCGCTTTTATGTGTTCTTTTAGTCGGCATGATATGGTGCGTTTAGTTTGGCCAATGTATGAACTACCACAGCTACAGTCAATTTTATAGACACCAGGCTTTTCGAGCGGAAAGCTGTCTTTGGGCGATCGCAGGTATTGTGCCACTTTTTTAAGAGGAGTGAAGACAGTTTTTATAGAGTATTTATTTAGCACGTTGGAGATCTTGTCTGTCACACCTTTAATGTAGGGCAAAAATACCGGCTGTCTATCTACCCTGTCTTTATGTTGCTTAATTGTGTGTCTTGGTGGAAGATGCCCTTTATATCCGTTGTTCTGTAGGACTCCCCGAATATGATCCAGCTCCTGATCTAGATGTTCATCATCGCAGAGATCATAAGCTCGGTTCGTCAATGCAGTCACTACAGAATTCAGATGTCTCGGGTGATGATGAGACATGGCACTCAAATAGCGGTCAGTGTGTGTGACTTTCCTGTACACTGAATGGCCCAGTGATCCGTCATTCCGCACACATATTTTGACATCAAGGAACGCTAAACTCCTGTCTTCTTCCGTCTCAGAGGTGAATCTCATTTTCGCGTGGATGCCATTTAAATTGGCCAGATGGGACTCCACATCATGTCTGTCACCCTTCAGTACACAAAATACGTCGTCCACATACCTCTTCCATAGTTTAATTTCCGTGGGTGCCGTGGCAAGGGCTTTATCCTCGAAAAACTCCATCCAGATGTTAGCAACTACTGGAGCTACCGGACTGCCCATAGCGACCCCATCTATTTGGAGGTAGTATTGGCCGCGATATACAAAGAAGTTAGTAGACAGACAATGATGTAAAAGTGATGCATACTCCATCGGGATGTTGTGTTCTTGAAGTTTCACCTTTACTACTTCCATACAATCTGCTACTGTCACATTCGTGAAGAGTGATTCTACGTCAAAACTGACCATCAACTCATTCACGCCCACCTTGTTTTGGTGCAGAATGTCTATGAAATGACGGGAATCCTTGACGTACGACGACGTCCGTCCACAATGGCTGCAATTAAATTCCGATGATCAGGTGAGACTACTTTGTAGGAACTTTGAGAATGTACAGGCGCGCATGGCTCATTTTCGCGAACCATCAACGGCTACGTCGGAAACAGTGGCACCGGAGTTTGCTTACAAACAAAAAGGAAACACATTTGGCAAACCAAATCAAAATTATAATTTTAATAAAAGTACAAGTAATACAAATAACTTAAATACTAACAAACAAAATACAAGTAATAATAACAATAACGTCAATGAAAATATTTACATGCTATAAATCATAATAATTCAAACAATGATATTAAGCAACCTTATTGCCCTAGGTGTAGGAACAACTCTCATAGCTTGAGAAATTGTGAAAGTTGTGAAATTATGTGCTTAAATGTGGTCACAAGGGTGTTAAAAAACCAGATTGTCCGAATTGCAATCCAAAAAACTAAGTTTGCAGAATTGTATGAATACTCCTGTGTCGAGAGTCGCTTTAATATAGACGAATGGAATGATTGGTTAAAACAATTAATTTATTTTTTAACACTTATAATATTTGTTCAATTCTGCATAATAAACCTTTGGGTGATACGCGACCATATTTAAATATCAAAATCAACGATATAACAGTATCTGGTCTCTTGGATTCTGGTGCAGCTGTTACTATTTTAGGTAATGATTCTCATAGAAGTTTATTAAGTAATGGTTTTAAATTGTACACAGGATGATACAACATCCATAGTTACTGCTGGTGGTCAGTCTATTAGAAGTATCGGTTATATAAATGTGCCGGTGCATTTCGAGGACCAATTTTCATATATTAAAATTTTATGTAGTTCCTGAAGTTCAGTCATCGCTCATTCTAGGTGTTGACTTTTGGCGCGCCTTTAAATTATGTCCAAAATATTTAGGATCTGTTTCTTTATCAGCGGATCATCTGGTGGACTTAAATAAACGAAATGAACAAATTTTTATCCATTCTTATGATAGCTTGGATGATACTCAGAAGGCTATTGCAGATAATATTGTGGATCAGTTTAAAGAAATCTCTTTTGAACACAAGGGCTTGGGACGCACACACGTCGTAACTCATCACATTGATACTGGTGATTCTCCTCCTGTGAGGCAAAGGTACTATAGACTCTCTCCTGAGAAACAGAGAATACTTGTCGAACAGGTGGATGAAATGTTGGCTTTAGATGTGGTAGAGCATTGCGAAAGTGCTTGGCAATCTCCTGTCCTCCTCGTTACTAAGAAGAATGGTCAACCCCGTTTTTGTTTGGATAGTAGGAAGTTAAATTCCGTCACAAAACGCGATGCCTACAACTTGCCTTACATATCGGAGATATTGGACAATCTGCGCGATGCCCGTTTCCTTACTAGCTTGGATTTGTCTAAAGCGTTTTGGCAGATTCCTATTGCGGAGAAGGATAGGGATAAGACGGCATTTTACGTCCCAGGAAGAGGAACACTCAGGTTTAAAACTACTCCGTTCGGACTTACAAATGCTCCGGCAACGCAACAGCGTTTGGTCGATAAGTTACTGGGTAACATAGATCATCGCATTTTCGCCTATTTAGATGATATTATTATCATTAGCAATGATTTTGAAGAGCATGCAGCACTATTAATTAGCGTATTGGACAAGTTGAAAAAGGCTGGGCTCACCATAAACTTAGAAAAGTGTGAGTTCTTTCGAAGTCAACTCAAATATTTGGGCTATGTGGTTGATGCTAGTGGCTTACGAACAGATCCGGAGAAGGTTGAAGCCATCCTTAACTATGCAACTCCTAGTAATCGTAAGGAACTAAAGCGATTTCTAGGCACCGCTACCTGGTATCGTAGGTTCGTGCCCAACTTTAGCAGGGCCGCTTAACAGATTGACTTCGAGTAAAAAGAACACTCCACCTTTCAAGTGGACTGATGAAGCCGATGCAGCATTCAAAAAACTTAAAGAATGTTTAGTTTCTGCGCCAGTTCTTTCTTGCCCTAATTTCAGCTTGCCATTTGAGGTGCATACTGATGCAAGTAATTATGGCATTGGAGCTATGCTTACTCAAACGGTTAATGGCAAAGAGCATCCTGTAGCCTATATGAGTAAAACTTTGTCAGCGGCAGAAAAGAATTATAGCATTACTGAGCGCGAAACTTTAGCAGTTCTTATTGCATTGGAACATTGGAGGTGCTATTTGGATAACGGAAATACTTTCGTAGTTTACACAGATCATAGTGCGTTGAAATGGTTTTTGTCCTTAAATAATCCCACAGGTAGACTTTCTCGATGGGGGGTGCGCTTGTCAGCCTTCAATTTCGAGATTAAACATCGCCGAGGAGTTGACAACGTTATCCTGGATGCCTTGTCGAGAGCAGTTCCTGTAGCGTCAGTACTCACTACCAACTCACTCGCGACTTCTAGTGATGAGTGGTATAAGAAAATTTACAATAACTGCGTTTCGAACCCCGAAAGTTTTCCAAATTATCAGATAAAGAATGGTTCCCTTTTTCGTCTAAGCAAAAATAAGTGTGAGTTAACAAGGGAGTTTTCTTGGAAAGAGGTGGTTCCATTGGAGCTGCGCCAAAAGGTTACTGAGGAAAACCATAATGACCCTACTGCTGGTCATCTGGGGATCTTCAAGACCTATAAACGAATTGCCCTTAGGTATTACTGGTTAGGCATGTACCGAGAAGTAGCCAAGTATGTTGGTTCCTGTAGCACTTGTCTGCAATATAAAACTCAAAACCATGCTACTCTTGGTGAAATGGGTCGCCCAAAACAATGCTCTCGACCTTTCCAAATGATATCCATCGACTTAATGGGACCGTTGCCAAATACTCGAAAACAAAATACTTTCATACTCGTGGTCACTTGCTGTTTTTCAAAATTTTGTCATATTTTTCCTATTAGAAAAGCAACTTCCGAAATCATTGTTAAAATTCTAGAGGAACATATCTTTTTGTTCCACGGTGTCCCTCAAAGTGTTTTTTTGGATAACGGTACTCAATTCATTAGTGGCCACACTCACGAATTATTCAAAAGATACAATATACCAAATGTATACTATTCCCCTAAATATACCCCTCAGGTTAATACTGTAGAGAGGTATAATAAAACTATTATTACTTGTATCTCAACCTTTGTTGATGGGGATCATAGATCTTGGGACGTATTTATCCCGAAAATTCAGTACGCAATTAATAATTCTGTAAATGAGGCCACTGGGTATACCCCATCATTTTTAGTGTTTGGACGCGAGTTAGTTTTATGCGGTTCACATTATATAGACACGGATATTGGAGAGGAGGTTTTATTTCTTCCGCGAGATATCTATGCGGAAAACCTTGGATTTCTAAGCTCCACATTCGATAATGTCCAGAAAGCCTTGTATCACGCTCACGTGAAGAACACGTCTCATTATAATTTAAGACGTAAGGCTCACGAATTTAATAAAGATGATATAGTCTATAAACGTGCTTACGTCCTGAGCGATAAAGATAAGCACTTTAGTAAAAAGTTAGCCCCTAAATATATTAAATGCAGGGTCATACATAAGCTGTCACCGCTCGTTTATATCCTTGAAGACATGTCAGGCAAAAGTTTAGGGTCTTGGCACATCAAGGACTTAAAAATTACGAACCAAAATTAAAACCATTGTCTCCGTTTACTTGCCAATAGCTATTGATCTAATTAAGACCTGTTACAGTAAGTCTTGACGTATATTTGTCCTAAGACTTACCAGTTCTGCTTGGAAACGTCTCGTATTTTAGATAATATGGGATTATATTGCAATGCTAGTAGTATGAATGAGGAGGATTGAATGAAATGAAAGGTTGAATGAATGGTTCAGTAACAAGATTATCATGCGGATTTTATATTAGTAATAAAATCCTTATGAGGGGCCGGCGGGTAATGTAACGGAACGTTACACATACAATCTTTAACTACAGATTCTGGTTTGTCGATAAAATATAAATGTAGGAATAAATAAAATAATAAACTTACATAACATTAAGAATAATTGAAAACTTGTATTTACAGTGCATATTTACAATAAACTAAAGTAAAATTTTTAGAAATAAAAAAAGATATATTAAAGGAATTAATCATTTACATAAGTCATAAACAATAATGAGTAACTAGAAATCGATTTCGGAACGGCGCAGCGGAAACCGGTCGCGGCAGGTGCGCGCGGGCAGAGGTGAGCGGAGGGTCGCCAGTCGCTTCTAGGCTGATGACAGTTTGCACGTCTCCTCGCAACAAGCATTTTTCAAAAGAACCGTTACGCTGCTTTAACTTAGCAACGAGCGATACATTTTTAGTATTTAAATTATTCCGCTGTGAATTGTTGTGATCCGTTGATATCCCGATCTAGGGTAAGTTCTAAATAGCACACAAAAACCTATTAAACATTATTTCTTAGCTCATATAAAAATAATCCTGTGCAATTATGAGTATTTTCTACCCTCATAGAAAAAAATATGTAGACTAACGTACTTTTCAAAATTCAAAAATTTATTGTTGATGCTTATTTAATTATTGTAAATAACCTTAACATCCGTGACACCCCGTTGGATTAGTGGATTAAGTAGCGGACTGTGATCTCGGGGTCCCGGGTTCGATGCCCGGATCGAGCTAAAAGTACCTATGTTTCGATTTTGCTTATATGGCTCGGGTTTGTGGACCTTTATTTTTGTTTTATTTTAAAAGCTTCTCTTATGGTTATATAGAAAATAATGTAAATAGATATGTTACTTATTTGCAGGAATCTAGCTTCACTAGCTCCGCAAGCTTCACAGCTTTTTATATTTTTTTGTAAACTCCGTTCTGATCAGTTTATCACCGAGACAAAGCTACTACAAAATTTGGATAGGTACTTTCCTTGTTGTCCTCGGTGGTACCTGCTTAGAACGGAAGAATTTGATCATGGCCTAATTTGTTGGAATGGTGATTCCAGGATTTATTACCGGATTGGGAAGACTGTTGGAGGCAGAGCGCGTTGGCGTAGCATCCTGTGAGAGGCGCAACACCACATCCGTCTACTGAAAAATTCAGATTCACCACATCCGCCGCCTGAGAAATTGGCGATCATCGTCTCCGTCTCGGGCTACTACCAGTGGACCTACAGGGGAGTGCCTAGAAAGTGAAGTGAAAGCAGACGGCCCTTTAAACCCACGACCTCACAAATTTGTGTGCCTCCGACGGCGGTTTTGGCGGGGAATAAAAGTAATTTTATTCATTTATTCCCTAGTTTTATTTCTCCATTTAAAACTACAAGTCGAGGGGTGACAATGTCGGTGAATCAATCTGACTCACAATCGGACGCAAGGGCACATTCTGCTTGTGAACTTTTGGCAGACCATATAGTTTCGGAGGCTGGGCATTCCTGGGACGAAGCAAAAACTTCAGACTATCATCGTCAAAGGCGTCTGCGTTCTGGTGAATTAGTGAGCGAGTGCTTCTGTCAGTTCTTGCCGTCGGGTTGTAGTTCACCTTTTTGTACGTATTTTCATCACTGAGTAGATTAAGGATCTTACTATCGTACTCAGCGACGTCCATAACAACAGTCGCATTACCCTTATCCGCTTTTAACACTATGATGCTTTCATTACTTCGAAGCTCATTCAGCGCAGCTAATTCTGACGAAGTAATATTTGGTCTAGGGGGTGCTACATGTCGTAATATCACGGCGATGTCCTGTCGTAATGTATCCGCGTCAACAAGTGGTATTTTATTACGTGTGATACTTTCTTCCACTGAACCAATCACTTCCTCATAGGGAATACGTTTAGGTGTAACGGCAAAATTCATACCTTTTTCCAGTACTTTATGGGCAGCATCAGACAACTCAACATTTGATATGTTGATAACTGTTCGAGTTGCGTTCGAGTTCCCATAGTAGGTGATCTCATACGTTGACCTGATTTCGTACTAAGTAGCTTAAGCACTTGTGTTACAGATATCAGACAACAGAGGAACACAAATATATACTTAAATACATATATTACACCCAGACACTGAACAAACACAAGTGTTCATCGCATGAATGTTTGTTCAGGGTGGGGATCGAACCCACGACCTTTGGCGTAAAAGGCAGGGTCACTACCAATTACGCCATCCGGTCAGTCATTTGCAATAATATTTCCACTGGATATTGTAAATATACCTACAATATTGCTGACACTATCGACAGCTTATGCCGAATCAAGCACTTACAAATTTCGTCGGCTTAATAACGCGTTCAGTGGTCTAATTGGTACAACATTCACTCGGATTGTGGAAAGTGTGGGTTCGTGTCCCGCCTGAACTCGAGATTAAATTTTTAAGTGTGTTATTTACTTAAGATCTTAGGGTTGTTTACCAAAAATATTTGGTTATTTGGTAAAAAACACTTTCAGCAAAATAATTTAGGGTATACAGTCATTTGTTGTTATTTTTTCTCGAACAACAAACGAAAATACACTTTGGCGTATACTGACTGACGTATACAATGTACTTCTTTTGTCAAATGTTCAGAATATATTAAGACTATGACTTGTACAAAAAAAATTATCTTTATTTAAAACACAAACAAGAAAATTGCACAGTAATTGCTAAAGTTTGCTCGTTAGTCAAAATCTTAAAAATTTCATTGTATTAAAAATGCCGTACTGAAAATTTATGCTTGATTTTTTAATACACAGTTTGGAAGTCAGCAAAAGTTTTCAAGTCGTAAGAACTCCCAAACCTTTACCTAATAAGCTTTGAAAACGCGTCATATCCAAAGTGCGTGTAGCAGAACCCAAATTTCTCGCACAGAACGGTTCCAGAGGAATTTCTTCGAGGTTTTTAAAAACCGGCCAAGTGCGAGCCGGACTCGCCCATGAAGGGTTCCAGCAAATGCAGCAAAGCAAGTAATATATATGGAGGGTAAAATGCGGTTTACGGTTTATAACGTATTATAAAAAACTACCTACTAGATCTAGTTCAAACCAATTTTTGTTGTTACTTTTCATAGTAATATATATCAATTATATTTTTTAGTTTTATAATTACTACCCGACTACGGTGAAGCAAAAAGGAGGGTTATGATTTTGACCTGTATGTATGTGTGTATATACGGTTGTTCATCTGTTCCCCCATAACTTCTAGACTTTTAAATGAAACGAGGTATCGTTAGAAGCGTCTTGATTTTCTTCTGGTAATAAGCGACATGACGTCACGTCAAATTGACTACAGCACCCTCTAGGTGACTTAGAATAAGGAACTAAAAAAAATTTTTGCCTGACGGTACCGTGTGGGAAATCAAATGAAAGAGCTTTTTTAGCACATTCAAAATATGTAATTTAAATTACGTAACTAAAAAATATGTTAAATAAAAATAAAGTTTAAAAATTAAAACCCGACTACCAAAAAAACACGCTCTAAAAAGTACGAAACAAGAAAACTGTCTCTGCTGGAATTATTATGTCATGTCTCCGTGGTCGTATGCCACCTACTGCAGGACAACAGTTTCATTATGATAATAAAGTAAAATCAATGTGGAATACGACCACGGCAATACGGCATAATAATTTCAGCAGAGACAATTTTCTTGTTTCGTACTTTTTAGAGCGAGTTTTTTGGTAGTCTGATAGTTTTTTAGTACACTTTGGGACCATCTCTTGCGCAAAGTATTAAGTTTAGAAAAAAATATATATTAGAAACCTCAGGATATGTCTTTAAAATTACCTATCCATAAATGCTCCACACGTATGGGTTTGATAAATAAAAAAAAAACTTATTTATGTGTAAAATCGTAGTGCGGTTAACAAAATTCATCTATTTACCCAGTTTCAAAAGTATAGATTTTAAAGTTTCGGAAAAAGTAGCTTTGAGATATGGACAGACGGGCAGGCGGACAGACGGACAGGTTTCCGTTTTTTGTCATTTAGCTACGGAACCTTAAAAAAGGAGTTTTAAGGTTTTAAGGGGTTGGCCACTGGCGTTGAATAAAAAAAGCATCGCTGTGCTGTGTTTTGCTGCGTGAGCGCGACCTTATCTGGGGGAAAAGCGAAGTTAAAGGTTGGCAGCGCACTTTGAGACTTCATTGCTATTGCGGGTGTCCATGGCCGACGGCAATCCCTTACCACCAGGTGATACGTCTACTCGTCTGCCGCCTATCACTAAAAAAGTGCAAAGTTCTCTAACAAAGGACCCCAAATCAGCTCCATAAACTTTATTTGATAGCAAAGTTAGTGATGCGAAAATGATAAGTGCTTTCACACTAACACTTGGTTGTGTTTCACACAACCAAACCGAACACTGCTGCGTTCTTTTATCCCATTACAATAGTAAAAAAAATCCAGTAAGGTAAGTATGAAAAACAAATTGTCAACGAAATAAAAATAAAGTTTAAAAACTAAAACCCGACTACCAAAAAAACACGATCTAAAAAGTACAAAACAAGAAAATTGTCTCTGCTGAAATGATTATGCCGTATCGCCGTGGTCGTATGCCACACATTGATTTTATTTTATTATTATACTGAATCTGTTTTGCTACAGTAGGTGGCATACGACCACGGCGATACGGCATAATCATTTCAGCAGAGACAATTTTCTTGTTTTGTACTTTTTAGATCGTTTTTTTTTTGGTAGTCGGGTTTTAGTTTTTAAACTTTATTTTTATTTCACATATTTTTAGTTATGTAAATATAATTACATATTTGAAATGTGCTAAAAAAGTTCTTTCATTTGATACCCCACACGGTACCGTCAAGCAAAATTTTTTTTTAGTACCTTACTCTAAGTCCCCTAGAGGGCGCTGTAATAAATTTAACGTGACGTCATATTGCCTATAACCAGAAGACAACCAAGACGCTTCTAACGACATCTCATTTGTTCAAATATGATTACTAGTTTAGAAGTTACGTGGAAACAGATGAACATTCATACATACATACATACATGCATACATACATACATACAGCCTGTCAAAATCATAACCCTCCTTTTGCTTTGCCGTGGTCGAGTAAAAAGAGCTGCATTCAACAACCACGAATTGAAAAGTGTAAATTAATATTTTTAACACCATACACTTCACATACCATTTTATAACAGTATACTCGAGAAAACGTATTACTTAAGTCGGCGATCAATACCATCATACTAATTTTGTAATACAACATTCAATGGATTAAATGTCTTGGAATTTCTATAGTGAAACTCTCATAAATTTAACAATTATTGTAACCTATAGAAGCAATAAAGGTATTGAGCATTAGAAACTGAAGCTTAAAACCACAAAATAGAAAGGTTGCTTTTTTTGTCAATAGGCTAACGCTCCTAAGACCACAATCGCACCTGATGGAAAGCGACAATATGGTCTAGGGTGATACGCGTTTGCCGAAAAGAAGATGCCTGTTCACTCTGGCCTTAAAGATGTCCAGATTATAGTGGTCACGAAAGACCTAGGCCGACTTCGGTAACACCTTTTCTCGAGTATACTGCTATAAAATGTTATTAGAGGTGTATAGTGTTGAAAATATTATTTTACACTTCTTAGTTCGTAGTTTTTGAAGGAGGTTTTTTAAGAGATAGGGGGTAGACGAGCAGACGGATCACCTGACAAGGGATTGCTGCCGTCCCTGGACACTAGCAATCCCAGAGAAAAGCTGGTATAGGTTTTTGACGCTCCTGCCCAATATGAGAACATATGCGGCCAAATTTCTCAGCAAAAGGCGGTTGGCCGAAGTGAAATACGGCCTTGATCTATAATTCTTACATCGAACCACACGCAAGCGTTTGTCATTTCATCCTCATCATCTCGATGGATGGCGGTCTAATACTGTGCATTTTTTCGCGGAACTTTCTACCACGTGCCTCAGTTCTGTGGAACAGTTTACCTATGAGAGTATTTCCCGACGGCTACGACTTAAGGGCCTTCAAGAGAAGAGTGCACTCCTTTTTAAAAAGGCGGGCAACGCATTAGCGATCTCTCTGATTTCGCGGATGTTAATAGGCGGCTATGATTGCTTTCCATCAGGTGACTCGCTTGCTCGTTTGTCGCCTCTAGAATAAAAAAAAAATTAGGACGCCAAGCTTTTATAGGCTGATTTAGTCTTGCCCTGTAAAGGCTGACGGCGCACTTGTAACTTAGTTTCACTAGTTTTGCGAATGTCTATAGGCGCCGCCAATCGCTTACAATCAGGTGATCCGTCTATGGTCATGCTTCGCTGGCAAAAGTTGCATTACAATGACACTTAACATAATGGCCCTTCTTATTACTTTGGAAGCGGCTACTACAGCGCGCAAATATTCCTAGCACGGAGTTCCTCGGATTCTAATCTAACAGCCGAATGAGTTCAAAGCTGAATCCGTTTCAATTTCACCTCTAGCTACCATTAATCTTTAGACATATGGAAGTTGAGACCGATGGGAATGTTTTAGAAGCACTAGGCAGTGTTTCACGTATCCACCAGTGTTTTAAATTTTTTATAGGAAGGCTTATTATAAGCCTGGAATATGCTTAGTTCATCATTGCGAAGAGATCGAATGGCCTTTGGAGCGGAAAGGTCCTCGAGCGGAAACCACGTACAGGGCATCTTTCATGGCAAAACGGAGCGACGGAATGAAGTGATTTTTAAGGGGCATTTGAAAGGATATAATTACTAACGCGGGCGAAGCTGCGGGCAAAATCTAGTAAACTAGTACTAAACTTTATTATGTTTTCCATACAAACCAAATAATAGGATATCGCAAAGTTAGTTGGGATATCGTTAGTCTGCGTGGAAATAGTGAAAGTTTCCCGCTGGCGAAAATTTATGTGCGATTCCTACACGAGATAATTTATGTTACACGCACGGTTTAATAAATTATTCCAGAAATTCACGTTGAAATAATAAATAAAACCGGGACTAAATGCGATGCATTTTAACCAGCACAGGAAAAAAAACTAAGGACACATTTACATTGGTCGCCATTGAGGCAACTTAGATCGAACGGGGAAGAACAGGATGGCCCATATTCGTCATTTCTGATCATCAGGGGAGGGCGAAGGGGCATCACAAATCTCTACTGCCACAAAATTGACCTTCCCATGGTTTGCGGGACGCAAGGGGCGCTGTTTGCTTGACCAATCCAAAAAGTTTTTATTCTATTTGGGCCAATCAATCATTCGGATGTCGTAACAGACCAATAAGAATGACTTTCGCAGATAACCGTGCGACTGCGCGAGCTCCAAAAAGAACTTTTTTGATAGGTCAAGCAAACTCCACCCGTCACTGATTGGCCGAAAGAGAAAATAATCTTTGCCGATTGGTCAAACGCACCGCACTCCGCCTCCCGCGTCCCGCGGATCATGGCAAGGTCGACGTTACGATAAAGCTATAGAGTTAGGACTTCAAGAAGAAGGTCACAGAGAAGGGCAACCCCTAACAATTGGGTACTACGTATGCTCTTCTTCCTTCTATCTATCAGATCTACACTAATTAGAAAGAAGTTAATCTCATAGTCAACGTCATAGCTTATAGGTAAACCGAAAGGTGAAACACTAGCGCGGATGCAATAGTCTCCCAGCGCCATCTATTCGTATTGATCCAACTTAAGGCCCTAACCTAAACCGAGGACGGGCGTAACCAGTAGGAAGTGAGGAACGGTAACCCCTTTTTAGTTTTTTTTGTGATAGGTGGCAGACGAGCAGACGGATCGCCTAATGGTAAGCGATTGCCGCCGCCTGTAGACACCCACAACACCAGTGGAGTCACAAGAGCGCTTCCAACCTTTAACTCCCCTTTCCCACGGGCCTCCGGTACCCTCACTCACGCAGCGAAACAGCACAGTGTTGATTCACGTCGATTTTCTGTGCGGCCGTATCCAGTAGGACCGGCCTATTCATGCCTAAGCGTGTATCTCGTGGTGAAACCTATAATACCTACTCACCATCCAGTATCGGCGGCTGCATATAACAGTGCACGGGCACAACCACCGACCGGCCCACCGACACGCGCACGTGCAGCGCGTCGCGCATCGCACGCACGTCGCGCGGCCTGAACCGCACGCGGAACTCGGCCGTCGCGCCCGACGAGACTGTGAGCCCGCGAGCACCCATCAGGACCACGTCTAGCTCGCGCCGGGTGGGCGGGCGGAGGGAGAGACGGATTTCGAATTTGGAGATGTTGACTAGGCGTAGGGATTGCTGCAACAAAAAATAAACCGTCATTTTTTATCGTTTAGATCTCGAAAACCCCATAGTAAGTATCGTGTATAAAGGCCATTTAGTATGTTAGATCAACAAAAATAAGCGAAAAAACATTAGCTGTTCCATACATTATTACTGGATATTCTATTTTGTATGGAACAGTTGCCATTTTGCGTCTTTGCGTGATCGTATCAGAAATGATGAGATCCGCAGGAGAACTAAGGTCACAGGCATTGCCCAAAGGATTGCATGTCTCAAGTGGCAATGGACAGGGCACATAGCGAGGAGAACAGACGGCCGTTGGGGCGAAATGGTCCTTGAGTGGAGGCCACCGTGGCAGGCCCCCCACAAGGTGAACCGACGATCTGGTAAAGGTTGCGGGAATCCATTGGATGCGGGCGGCACAGGACCGATCTGTGTGGAGAACATTGGGGAGGGCCTTTGTCCAGCAGTGGACGTCTATTGGCTGAAATGATGATGATAATGATGATGGAACAGTTGTTTTTATTTTCCCTTATTTTGTTGATCTAACGTGCTAAATTAGCCGTGTGGTCCCGGCAGAGTAGAATAGGCCACCCTCACTCTTACCGAGGTGTCGTAAAAGGCGACTAAGGTAAAGCTGCTGGCATGATCATCAGCACCCAGAGATGTAAAACTCTGCATTTATATCAAAACCCTCGCCAACCCGTCTGCCAAGCGTGGTGAATATGGCAATTACCCCTCATGTGATTGAGGGAGGCCCGTGCCCCAGCAGTGGGGACTTAAATGGGCTGATGATGATGATGAACGTGCTAAATGAATTTTATTCACGATACCTATTATGAGTTTTTCGGGAAGTAAACCATAAAAAAATTACAGTGTATCTAGACATCATGATTAAGCAGCGTCTGTGCTGTGTTTCGCTGCGTGAGTGAGGGTACCAGAGGCCCAATCTGGAGAAAGGAGAGTTTAAAGGTTGGCAGCGCTCTTGAGACTTTGTGTTTTGTGGTGGTGTTGTTGTAGGTGTTTATGGGCGGCGAGAGTCGTTTACCATCAGGTGATTTGTGTGCTCGTTTGCCACCTATCACATAAAAAAGACGACGTAAATGAATTAGATCAGAAGATTGGTTTATGTAATAGGTAGCAGACAAGCAGACGGACCGCCTGATGGTAAGCGATTGTCGCCGCCCATGGATACCTACTGGCAACACGAGTGGAGTCACAAGTGCGCTGCCAACTTTTGGCCCCCTTTTCCCCCGAACTGGGCCTCCGGCATTCTCAAGCAGCAAAACAGAGCAGAGACGCTGCTTTACGCCGGGTTTTCATCTCTCCAGTCAAGTGAGCCCATTCATGCAGAAGCATGGCTCTTCCACAGTAACGGTCATTACATAAAATACAACGTATCCGTGAATTGGGTTATCAGATTGTAACCCCCAGTATACAATGGGTGGCAGTGTATCGTTTTCGTTTGTATGGGTATGATTATATGATTCTCGAATTTATGGGCTAAATGGGTTGAGTTAGAACCCATAAAATCCAAGAAAATTTGAAGAAAAATGTAAAAATAAGCAATAAATATTTCTCTCTCCCGAATTAGTGTTGCTGGATAATCGATTGCACGTTGATTATTAATCGGTTATGCAAATACCCAAAAAATATAATAATCGATTGTACTATCGACTTAATTGATTTTAATTTTTGATCAATTTAACTGGAATTAAGCCAATACTATCGATTTTAATCGATTAATATACAATTATTTCTAGATATAATCATTTATATTACTATGCCTTCTTGACATCTTCTGTATAATTGCAAATTAATTGATTATAATCGATAGTATCGGCTTAATTTCAGTATCAAATTAATCGATAGTAATCGATTAATCCTTAATGGATTATCGATTATATCGACCAAAAATGAAAATTGATTTAATCGATAGTACCGATAGTATCGATTCTACTATCGATTATTAGACTATCAAGGGTGAAAATAATCGACTGTCGATTACTCGGCAACACTATCCCGAATGGCTACAACAATCGTTATGGAAGAATAACCAGCAAAATAAAGGTTGCAATAAAATTTTATCGCTTCCCCCACACATTAACAGTGAATGATCATACCATCAAAATTGAGTGATGGTAGCTCAGTGTAGACAACCTCGTCTTATATGCAGGGGGTTGCGATTCGAATCCGACCATTCACCTCTGGATTTCCAAAATTTTGTGCGTATTTCTACCATCAAATCGGCGGTGAGGGAAAACGTCATGAGGAGATTTGCCCCTCTCGGATAGTTTCTCATAATGGTATATACCTACAATATTACCATCAACTTCTCTACATACTACTATCAAAATAATGTCCTTTTCCTGAAGATTGTATTGTACACGAAGAAATCGCTTGCGGAAATTGTAGATCGTTTTTCTATGCCTAGTTTTTAAGTCCGGCTTTTTGTTCAACAAAGTACATCTTCTATTTAATACCACTCTGATTGAAATTTTATTCGGATTTTGACTGACTTCTTTGTTCTTACGGCTTTTCCAATCTAATACAGTTTTATTGGTGTCTTGATTTATACCGCTATTTTATGGAGACGCAGTACTATTTCAAATTGATGATCCGGTATAAAATACTGGAACGATTGACGGCTTGCTTAGTATGCCTGTTGGATTTTAAAGCGAAGATACTTTTATTCGTGGTGCACGGGGGTACAAGCCTGCCATCTTTGAGACTTTAAATAAATAAATAAAATAAAATAAAAATTGTTTATTTCAGACCATAGTTTTTGATCCATAGATTGTTAGTAACAAAAAGACTTAAAATTATATTAGTAGGTACATATCGACAAAATAAAATAAAAATTAAAAAAGAGAGTGGTTGCTACCAAAGAAACTGGTTTCAGTGGTCACTCTTCGCACCAGGCACTTCCATAGAGCGGTGAGGCTTTAGGCTGACACTACATTTTTTTTTATGAAAAAGGGAGGCCAACGAGCAAGCAAGTCAGTCTACGTGTTGGCGACCAGCACCATTTATGGTTTTTGTACTTTTCTTTTTACTTGTCAAGACACTTGCTTGAAAAACGTGTTCGTTAATAATACGAATTTCGCAACAAATAACCTCAGGTATACATTTTGGAACCCCGGGGATTGAACCCCCGACTCCAAGCGCAGCCGATACATTAAAATGCGACCCATAAGCCACTGCACCACCGAGGCAGGTAGCACTTATACAAACAAATAAAATATCTAATTAAGGGCACACTAGCGACGCCAATCTATTTTAATTTTTTGCTACTAAATCGGATCCATTTTAAACAATTTCGATATTACTATTTCTCAGCAAACACCCATACTATTTATTTAATACTTATAGTTAACTGTTTGGTCTGCTTTTGCACTCGAATTTTAGATTACCTCCAAAAGTGGCCGCTTTTGGCGTGAATCAATTTTTCGCGTACAAAAACGGACCCAACATTTTGTGCTATTTAATAAATGGTATAAGTGTTTGTCGTGAGATTGTATTCCCGAAATTGTTTTAAATAGATCCGGTTTAGTAGTTAAAAAATTAAAATCGATTGGCTTCGCTTGTGTGTCTTACCCGTCACCTTAAGTATTCTTTTTTAGAAAACTTCGTATGATTTTTTTTTTGTTTCAAACGTCAAAACTGCTTAACGGTTTATTGTCGAAAGTTTATGAATAAAGTCTTATATAAATAAAAGTCTATATGATTTGGTAAAGTTGGCTATTTTCAGAAAATTACAGCCCACAACCCAGTTAGAAAAACTCATGTAGCAGAGGAAGTATGAAACTTTAATAAACCGTATCTCCACATAAATCGCCAGGAACGTACATAAAAGAGTGTAATAATGAATTATTTACAGTTCACTCTGGGGAACTAACTCCAAGACTGACGTGGACTAAATACAATTCTGTGCGTCTTTTGAAAAGTGGTACAAGTGAAGATGCAAAAAAATCCTCCATTTTACTGTCTGATAGACAGAATATTAGAGGATTTTTTTGTGATGAAGTAGCAAGAAGAAAATCAAATTCGATATAAGTCGACTTAGTGGTACAAGTCGACTTATATCGAATTTGATTTTCTTCTTTCACAGGACGCACAGAATTATTATTCTTGTTTATCCTTCAGGTCTAAGAACAGTCTTTGGGTCGTAACTATATTTATTGTATACTAAACTAGTGACGCGCCCTCACTTCGTTTTGGGGCACAAGTACCACTATACACCAAAAGAAGGCGCTAGGTTTCGATTACATCGCGCAAGCGTTTTTTATTTTCAGATTACCTTTAAGCAAGTCTGGAAGTCTTGTACCCCTGTGCCTCCAAAAAGGATTTCGGACGCACAGGGGTACTTGATCCCTCCACGATCGTGTCACCTTGGTGTCTCAGCAAAGTATGA
Source organism: Marasmia exigua (assembly GCA_019059595.1). Lineage (NCBI taxonomy): Eukaryota > Metazoa > Arthropoda > Insecta > Lepidoptera > Crambidae > Marasmia > Marasmia exigua. Next base: position 558,362 of record CM032472.1, read on the forward strand.
GGATAATGAAATAAAGAGTGAGTTTGAGCACACACTTTAGCGTTATAAATATCCCGCATATGAGGCTGATCGTTAAGATTGGCTGCCGTAGCCAAATTAGTTGGAGGATATTTAATACTAACAGTATGCAAATTTCCGACGGTAAAGTTAACGAAGTCCAGCTGGGGGGGCACGCAGACGATGTACTCGGGTAGCAGACGGGGAGGGGGCACCGGCGGTGGCGGGGGAGGGGGTCGTTTCACCAGCTCACCTATGCTGCGGAGGAAATATGAATATATTTTATAGTGACACAGTATATTAGCTATTGTCAGCCCGGTGGTAATCTTAAAAATGTATGATTGCAATGTTGTAACTGAAATCGCAATAGAATAAAACCGAAATTAATTTTGAGCCCCGAATAATACTAGGAACTTATTAAACTCAACAGTTTTGGAGGATCCCACTGAGATCATACGAGAGATAGGTCGAGATTTCATTTTTTACTTACGAGTAGGTAGTATTAACCACAAATATTATAATATTTTATCCACCTACATATTGGTTGACGCTGACGCCCTGTTGGCCTAGTGGTTTAAGTACCGGGCCGTGATTTCGGGGTACGATTCCCAGGTCGAGCAAAAAGTTAGTTTCGAATTTTTCGAACAAAGCTCGGGTTTGTGATCACCAATTCGCTTTTGCCATGCAGTGGGACAGTACTTTAGGCTGATACTTTTACATAGACATTAAATTACGAATAATGTAGATTGAAATGTTGGTCACCTTAGCGACTGAACAGTGCCCTCGTCCGCAGGAGCTAGCTGCAGCGGCAGGTACACGTGGGACCCTCGCACCTCCATGCAACTGACGTCACAGGAGCTTCGGTTAAGGACGTTTTGGATCCAGAGACTTCCGTCACCTACCGTTTGAAACAACACGATGTAGTTAAATATGAGATAGCATTATGTTTTAATGCACGAAGCCCTTACTTGATATTATTCTATGTCTGACCTCATGATGAGACACCGCTACCAGAGATCGAAGAAGACAGCTACAAGATTTTCAAATGCGACTTCTTGGATAGAACCCCGACATAGTAGAAATATCTGCAGTACTTTCTTGATATTACCCCAAGTTTTTGTTACCAAGAAGACACATCGCTGGTGGAGACAGGTGAAGACCGCTATTAGATGTTCCGAAAAGGCTCCTTGGAAAGTTTTCTGGCCTAAAAATATCTGCTTTTTTATGTGATAGGGGGCAGAAGAGCAGACGGATCACATGACGTATGCGATAGCCGCCGCTCATGGACACCCGCGACACCACCCGTGACAGCCAACCTTTAACCCCCTTTCGCCCTGGATTGGGCCTCCAGTACCTTCACTCACGCAGCGAAACACAGCACAGTGCTACTTCACGCCGGTTTTCTGTCAGGCCGTGGTATCATTCCGGTCGAGCCGGCCCATTCACGCCGAAGCGTGGCTCTCCCATGGTCTGCTTAAGCATGACCCAGAAATTGATTAAGCCTTTTAAACATACGTCCAGCATCTTGTTCGATCGATGGCACCAAGTCTTTTCTTGATATTATGCCATGCTTTTGCCTCCAGGAGGACACGTCGCTGGCGGAGACAGGAGACGATAGCTGGTAGATGTTCGGCAAGGGCTCCTTGGAAAGCCTCCTGGCATGTTCAAGCTTGAGTTTGTTTTCACGCATCCAGATCTCTTTGCACTCGTTGGAATATTTGTTAATCTAGACAAAAAGAAGAAATAAAATCACAAAGGAAAGGCCATGACTGGCGATGATCAGCTACCACCCGTCACCTGGTGGTAGCTGATCTTACTTGCACAAAAAAAAACGTCTTATTTTCGTGTTGATGGCGATAAAACCGATCAATTCGAAAATCATTTTTCCAACCCAATACTTCGCCGCAGTGGAGGCTATGAGGAGAGGTCTTTGTCCAGCAGTGGGACAATTTGTATTATTTTTTTAATATTAAACTGGGTTTGCACTTGACCTTATTTCACCTGATGGAAAGTGACAATAAGGTCTAAGGATGTAGCCTGCTTACCCAAATTGTAGCTTTCTGGGAATACAGAAGCCGGCAAGTTGTTCCATTCCTTAGCAGTTCGTACCAAGAATGAAGAAGCGAAACGCTTATTACGAGCTGGTGGAACTTGCACAGTGTAAGGGTGGATTCCTGTCGTCTTCCGTAATGTCCGGTGGTAGAAAGGAGAAGATGATATCAGGTCGTGAAACTCATTCGAACACTCTCTATCGGCATTTTTATCCTTCACTCCCTAAGATGGATTGAAATCGCTCCGTACAATTATTATCTTTCGATTCCGCCGTTCGGCTTAACACTCGCTTCATTTTAGTGTTGCCGATCGATAGTAGACAATCGATAGTCTATCGATATGAAGTCATACTAATAATATCGCTAGTATTAATAACTCAAAGTCTGGCAAAAAATCTATAGTAGCTTTGCTCGTAAACAATAACCTATCAAAGTGACTGACCAGATAGCGCAATTGGTAGTGACCATGCCTCATACGCCAAAGGGCATGTGTTCGATCCCTAATCTAGACAAACATTCGTGCGATGAACACTTGTGTTTTTTCAGTGTCTAGGTGTAATATACGTATTGAAGTATATATTTGTGTTCCTCTGTTGTCTGATATTTCTAACTTAAGGTGACGTGAGGGCACACTAGCGTCGCCAATCGATTTTCATTTATAGCTACTAAACCGGATCTATTTTAAACAATTTCGGGGTTACAACTTCTCGGAAACACTTATACTATTTATTAAATAACATGCACAAATGTAGGGTTCGTTTTTGTACGCGAATAATTGATTCATGCCATGGTTTAGTTGCTAAGCATTAGAATCGATTGGCGTCGCTAGTGTGCCCTACCCGTCACCTTATGCTACTTAGTAGGGAATCAGGTTAATGTATGAGATGTTGTGAGAATTATTAAAGTATCGATTGTTTTACACAATTGATAGTTTACCGATTAACTAAAGTAAGTATTGCTTACAATTAGCTGAATTTAAGTAAAGTTAATAACGATAGTATACCTACTAACGATAATTAACACCAACCAAAATTACCGAAATAAGTATTGTTTGGTCCTAATATATCGATAGTATTGTTACTATTGCCTGGTTCTGAGTTAAATAAGATTGTCATTTGAATATTCGAATTATATATCGACAGGTAGACAACACTACTTCAATCACTCAGCAACTAAGAACTAATTCATCAAGTTTTACGATTGAATATAAGGACTTTCTGTTATTTTATCAAATCGTCTACAACATTTTGATGTTCTTCCACTTAGACAGTTTCATTTGATAACCTTTAAGTACCTAAATAAGCTTTAAACTTTCGAAATCAGTTTGGATTGTTAAAGTTGTTGAGAACCTTCGGAGATAATGTTCAGCTTTTGCTGGAAGTAGTGAGATTACACTTTATTTGGAATAATGAAACGGTAAAATTAATTCACTTGGAAATAAGTTTCTTGCTTCTATAAATTAATTTTCACTTTCAGTATCTAAACTTTGCAGCTGTAATTTTAAAACTACAAAAGTGTTTTATACATACTGCAGCACATTATTAATATTCACCATTACCTGTAGCAGCCAATTCCAACATTTTGAGAATATAACATTCTAAGATTCAACATTTTCATAACCCAATTCAAGCTACTCCAAAACAAAAGACATAATTATAAAATACGGTTACCTCCAAACAAGACTGCATTATTTAATAACAGCATATTTTGCATGGCACCTAGGCTATGTAACCACTTGCCTAAATGTATTTTACATTCTAAAGACATTATGTCATTCAAACAAAAGGTTAAAAAGATCCTACTAGAAAAAAGCTACTACAGTGTTAATGACTACTTATCTGATACAACGTTATATAATTTAATATTGTGACATTAAAATAATAATCAAATTTAATTTATCCCAATGTAATTTAAAATATAATTTAATTTAATTTGAGTTATATTGTGACCTATTTGTAATTTGCTGAATGAATCCCATTTATAATGAAGCGTAATCAATTCAATTTAATTTACTTATTTCTAATAATAAACATTGGCCCAATTTTGCATGCCGTATTTGGTCAAATATGGCGAACCATTTCATAAAACTTAACAGCTTTTATACCTAACCATATTTTGCAAATAATGAATTTGTATTTGTATTTTTGAGAATTCAATATTATGAGATTCAACCGTTTTAGAATTCATCTTTTTGATAACTCTCTGGCTCAGGTTCTTCCAGTGAGACCAAAAAAGAAAATATATTTATTTACACCATTTTAGGTGGTTGGTACATCAGTCTTAAATGTTTTAGTCTCACTAAAATATTGCTAAATTATGTAGCATGCAAATCTTGATAGTTTTATTGATAATTTCAGAGTGAAGATCCTTACCCAATCTCCTTGCCTGGGCTGGTCACTGTCATTATCCAATATTCTCTGGTTCCTTTCAGTAGTGAGAGGAGGCAAGAAATCGTCTTCCCGGAATACTTCTCTTAGAACTGGCCGGACATCAGCGCAAACTGCTCTGAAACCAGAAGAAAGAAGAAATTGGAGCAAAAGACGTTGACGTGATGATGTGATTCGTACGCTGTTAGATGCCCATGGCCAATCCATCAATTTAGAGTGGTAGTAAATTATTGGATAAGAACGCGCTTTCAATACGTGGGGGTCGTGGTTCGAATCCGAGCATTTTAATAGCATATTTCTACCATCAGCTAAATATTATGAGGAAACCTGCACGTCACTTCCTACGTGGGTGTAGCCCGCCTTATTTGTTATTAATAAAATGGCTGGTAATCCGCATGCGGGCCGCACCGCTCTAAAAGTATCATGGCTGTCGCAGCTCTGGTCCAGTCTTCAGTGAGGACCTTCAAACCTCAATGGCCGTCTCGTTCTCCTCGCAATGTCCACTGCCCATTGGCACTTCAAGCTGTATCATTCCGAAAATACTGCAAGCATTTGTTCATACCGCATCGTTACAACTTTATCAGAACACTCATAATTTTATAACTTACCCTTTTCGTGGTATCAGAGGTAAGTTCTCAGCCATTATATGCTAAACGAACTATAAAACCGCTTTTACAGTTAGTCAAAAGCGAAAATAATAAATAAATAAGCAAAACTGCAACAATGATTTATTTGACACTGACTTACACACTACACGTTATACTTACGTCATATTAATGTCACATTTTTAAGTTTTTCAAAAGGTTTAAAACCTGTTTGAGCGTATATACCATAATGAAATAATAATTAAAGTGATCAACACATTATAAACAACGGCCACGATGGGACAGAAGCAATTACGAAGGTCACAGCCGGAGGATCCAAAAAAAACCAAAAATTATTTAATTAAAGTTAATTTATTTCAAAAGAAGTTATACAGTAAAACTTAATGCCTAACTTGACCGATGCTAGAATCAAAGTGAATTACATTGTTTTCAATAAAAGTCTAATTCGGGTAAACGGTGACGCGGTGACGTCAATGAGTTGCAGAGTCAGCGGCGCCGATCATGTTGCTGGCGGCGCGTGTAAGCCCGCTGGGTGTTGCAATCAGGTCATCGCATACTTGCACTTTGCATAGTAACTATTACTATAACATCTCCCCCCTCAGATCATCGACTATTTTTGAACTTTGAGATGAGAAAATAGTGATGACTGGGCCTTCTGCGGTAAAGAATCTTTAATGTCTTCATAGATCTTTTCTTGGGGAGGTAATCTCATTGATCTGCTCTGGATTAGCTTGTAGCGTCTAGCAGTCAGGAACACGATGAGTGCGAGTGCACCTAATAGTATGATGACGTATATCGGAATCGTCGTATGGTACAAGAAATCCGACGGTACTTGGTCCAATTGTAGAGCAGTTTGCGATATTATCCTTTGCTGTGCGTCATGCAGTTTTCTCAGATCGATTGAGTTGAGATGCATATGAGATAGTTTTTTATGTTCCATCTTAGGATTATCGTAAGAGAGATTCATTATCTGAAGCGGCTGTCCTTCAACTTGATCATTGGTGTTGGTGATCGTGTAATCTGATGTATACAGGAAACAGTTCATAGGTATAGTCGCCAGGTAGGTGCCATTCAGGATGCGATAATCCTCCCTTTCACATATGGTGTGTATCCTCGTAGCATTGGGGAAGGATACGACGTAGTGCATCTCGTCCAACTCCTCCATGGCTGTTCTTGATAAGGTCATGGTGGCTATATCGCAGGTCTTATCGATGTACTGATGCGTAATGAGGTTCTGGATGCAGTCTGGTAGCTTTCGGAGGTGGTGTTCCATCTTCTCTTCACAAAGATACCAGTTATTGTACTTCGGGCATTCAGCCTCTATATACACATAACCATTCCTGTTAGTTGCTAAAAATGGATAAGGAGGGATAAGGGCCTGTTTATACCTATTGGGAGCTATTGATAACTTATACAGATTATAACTATCTTTAGTGAATAAAGGGAGCTTAAATATTATAATTATTCGATAGCCAGAGTAATAATAACCTGGTTTAATTAAATCGTAATATTCCCTGATGTCTAACTCTAAAACTTTATCTCTGCCATAAATTCTCACAAGATGGTTAATCATGTGTTCTAAGATCTCAATACTAATCATAGAATGATGTGAACTGGAGACATGGATAAAAGCTAGTATATTTTCTATTCTAAATAACTCTCCTAATACTTCATCTATATTTTCTGTAATAATGACCAGATGTTGGGCGAACTTGGCATACTTTAAAAGGCTAGATTCCTTCTGGGCTTCGCTATCTAAAATTAAATTTAATGTCTGATTTATCTTAATTTCGTTATCAACTAATTTACTTATGATCTTAGAATGCTGGACCATCCATTCCTTACTTAAACTAATATGGTTGTTAAACTCATGCATAATCGCGTTATTATTATTCTGTAGGATTTTGATTGCATTATCGTACTTTACAGCATCCGTATTATCTAAGTTGCCTGTAACACTTTTTATCACGGAGCCTAACCCGTCTATGAGGCCTCTCTTTGTGCGACGCGGTTTCAAAGTATTTAAATGATCTATAACTTTTATTAATTTATCCGAAAGATAGCCTATTTGAAGTTCATAAAGTAAGTAAGTATCATTAGTTAGTCTATGTTTAAAATCTAGTAGTTGATCCTGCAATTGATTAATTTTAACATCTATATCCTTAAGGTCTATGAATTGGAGGAACGTATGATAATGTGTAGTGAGCCTTGTTGCGCCGAGTCGAAATGGTAGTAGTCCAGGGCCTTCGTCGAGGCTCTCAAGTGTTATCTCCCGATTCGTCCTTTGAGACACTATCAAAGGAGCAGTCAGGACCAGTAGAACCCTGTAACAATCGGGCACTTTTGGGTATTCTCTTAAGTCGATTCCTAGCGACGGGTCCGCGTTTTCGTGAGGTGTAAATATGTATGGGTAGGTCTGCTAGGACCGTATCATGGCTATACCTAGGTGCTAGTTTTTGTCGGCTTGCTAACGGATTCTTGACAAATACACGTTGGTGGGGTTGATATTCCACTTCCGTTTCGCGGTTCTTATTAAGATTATCTATAATATTAGAGCGAGTAGCGAGGCTAGATTCTCCTATGGTTTCATATACTAACTTCATCTGATCTCTATGATTTTGAACGTATTGTTGCATCAAATGCTTAGTAAGATCTACGTCAGATGGATCCCGTGGATCGAAATGTCCGGTTATAATATCATACGGTCTGCATTTAGTAAAGCTATGGACTGAACTATTATAGGCTAAGATTGCATATGGTATAAGATTAATAACGTCTTCAGTTTTGTTTCGTAATTTCAGAATACGTAAATGCTCTAATAGCGTAGAGTGAAATCTCTCTACTATGCCATTATCATTTGGAGAATGCGGTAATGTCCTATGATGAATAATTTTGTGCAATGTAATAAATTCACTAAATAACTGGTTGGTAAATTCCGTACCATTATCTGAAACTATAGTTAAGGGTAAGCCGTGATGTGTGCAGAATTTCAGAAGTGCTTGCAGGATGCTGATGGCTGTACCATCTCGAATATGGTAGGCCTGTGCGTACTTCGAGAACACGTCAACTACGGTTAGGTATTTTTCTGTTTGAATAGTTAATAGATCTATGTGCACAATTTCGAATGGTTTTTGTAGCAGGAGGAACGATGTTAAGCTGTGGCCTTATTGGCTTACGGTCGTATTTAGCCTGTCCGCAAATAGTACAATCATTTATAAATTTTGTGATTTGATCGCGCATTTTAGGCCAATAATAACGTTGAGAAAGAGCTAAATAGCACTCATTTATGCCGCGATGATTTGTCTTTCCTTCGTGATAATTTTTTAAGATCTCCTGCTGCCTTAGGTATTCCTTAACATTCTCGACCTCGTGTTTAGCTAATACTAGATTCATAGCCGAGTTTTTAAATTTACTTTGAATAATAGGAATGATGTCATACATGGATAACGGCGGGCTTATAAGCAAGGCGGTTTTAACTTTAGGGTTAACGTACTCTTTAATGACATTAACTATATCGTTCTCTAGATCTGACTGAGATACTTGTACGGCGGTTCTAGTATGAGTGTCGAAAGGTTTGGATGCTGTAGGGCGTTTCTTGATATCGCCGACCACAGTGATGTGAATTTGCCTGTGGAATTTATTTAAGGGATCATCTACGATCGGTACTTCGAGAATAGGGTTCTCCGCGCTTGTGTGTGCAGACTCTGTGCGCGAATTATCTATGGATGGTGGTCGTTCAGATGCGTTAGCGATCATGGAGTCAGTCTCTTCGTTATTAATTTCGATACGCGAGAGGGCGTCTGCGTTCGTATTCGACTGCCCTTTTTTATAGACTATCGTGTAATCATACTCAGATAATTTAAGTTTCCACCTAGTCAAACGTGAGCTCGGCTCCTTAAGGTTCATAACTCACTGAAGTGGTTTATGATCCGTAACGATCTTGAACTTCCGTCCGAATAGGTAGGGCCTAAAATATTTGGTAGCCCATACTATCGCAAGCAGTTCTTTCTCGATAGTACTGTAGTTTATCTCGCTTTCGTTTAAAGTACGCGACGCGTAACAGACCGGTTTATCCGCGCCTATAGTACCCTGAGATAAAACGGCTCCTAACGCTACGTTCGAGGCGTCCGTAGTCAAGATAAAATCTCTAGTAAAATCCGGGTATTGCAAGATAGGGTCATTGGTTAACAGTTGCTTACATTTTTCAAAGCTGTTAGTGTATTCCGAATTAACTGTAACTTTACGGCCTTTCTTAAGACACTGCGTAAGCGGCTTGGTAATACGCGCGAAATCCGGGATAAACTTTCGATAGTACCCAACGAGACCTAGAAACTGTTTAATTTCCTTGGGTGTCCTAGGCAGTGGATATTTTTGGATAGCAACTACTTTGTCGGGATTCGGTTTAATACCGTCTTTAGTGATCACATGGCCGAGATAAGCAGTTTCTAATTTGAGAAATTCGGATTTGTCCATTTGGACTTTGAAATTGGACTCTCTTAATTTTTGGAAAACCTTTTCAAGGTTGATCATATGTTCTTGGAGGCTGGTGCTGAAGACAATGATGTCATCAAGATAGACTAGGCACACCACATTTTGAAGGTCTTTTAGGACATTGTCCATCACCCGTTGGAAGGTTGATGGAGAATTTTTCAAACCCATGGGCATACGTAAATATTCGTAATGCCCATTTTCCACATTGAAGGCTGTCTTGGGAATATCCTGTGGGTGCATTTCGACCTGATAAAATCCACTGGCAAGGTCAAGGGTAGAAAAGTATTGACAGTTGCCCAATTTGTCCAATACATCATTTATATTAGGTATAGGGTACTTATCGTCGTAAGTCTTTTCATTTAACTTCCGGAAATCTACGACTAATCTCCATTTTGTTTTGCCCGAGGCGTCTGCCTTTTTAGGGACAATCCAAATTGGGGAACTCCAAGCAGACTCCGAAGGTCGGATGATACCCTGCCGCAACATTTTGGTTATCTGGTCCCTAACTTCATCTCTATGAACGTATGGATACCGATAGCTTTTTGTATAGACGGGGATTTCATCTGTGGTCCGAATATGATGTTTAATTTTATTAGTGAACGTTAAGTCCTCTCCGTCTATGTAAAAAATGTCGGCGTACTTTGCGCATAAAGTTTCCAAATTGGCGCGTTCCTCTGCGTTAAGGTGGTCTGTGCGTAGCCGCGAGAGCACGTCTGTAGCACGGCTACATAACTCTGTAGCATTCGCGTGACGTGTGCTAGAGTTCGTAGTATGGGGCTGACGTAACTCGCTCGTAGCACACATCGATTCCGTAGCACAGTCGGTACGAATGCACTCAGTATTAAAAATATCGGCCTGTACTGCTCGATCCATAGAAAAGATGATGTCATGCGGAGTCGGATTCGTTATCTCTAAAATTCCTCGGCTATTTTTAACCGTGGTAATGCACTCAGTGATAACGCAGTTTGATATTATTTGCTCGTTTATCAGTGCATCTCCGTCATGAAAGTTAATGGGAACTCTAACTAATTTAGTGGAATTCGCGGGAATAACGTCTTCGTAGAGATTCACATTACGCGAGTTGTACATGTGTATCTGATTAGTCGAATTACGAGTGATTAAACGTTTCTCCTTGAGGTCAATTTTCGCTTCCCAGTTCTCTAATAAATCTAACCCAATAAGCCCATCGAAAAAATCATGAAACTTGTAAACGAATAATTTTATATTATCTGATTCTTGAAATTCATTAAAACATGGAATAGTTATAGAATACTTATTACGTGTTGTGGCGTGGACATTGGTCACTTCAAAAGGGTCAAAATTCAAGGGTACGCTGCCGAAAAATCTATCTACGGCTTCGGGGCTTAAAAATGACTGATTCGCCCCGGTATCTATTAGTAATTTCAAGGGCGGTTCAAAAATTTGAATATAAGGAAGCTGTCTTTGGCATTGAAGGTTTAGTTCTATTTTGACCTGCCTGATTTCCCGCGTTTGGGAAAATCCTGTTCTTCAGCAGAGCTGGTGGATGGCTGGGGGTCCTTAAGGGACTCCGCCTGAATTTCTTCGGGATACTGTACCTCGTAGTTTGTCTGATCGTTTACGTAATAGCCTGATTCGTCATAAAAATACTCCGACGGTTCCGTACAGTAATAACCTATGGGCTCATATTCATAGTAATCGGGATACGGGTAATCATTATAGCTCGCGCATTCGTTTACGTTCATCTCCCGGGTCTTAAAGTAATTGGATGGCGGAGGGTTGCCATGCCTTCGCCAATCGTGACCGGATAACTGCCCTGACGGTGGCCTCTCTTTAACAACGTAGTGGCTAACACCACTCATAGGCTTAGGCCCTACGTTATAAGAATCGTTCCTAGGTGGCATCTGGAACCTATTATTATTCGGGTTATAATTCGGTGGCTGCGCGCGGAATATTTGTTGCGTACGTGATGGCATACCTACGGATCTATTGAATTGGGAAAAGTTACTCGGTTGATTAAAATTATTAGGTCTCCACGGCTGTTGAGGAAGTTTAAAATTAGACATATGAGGGGCCTGTGCAGGGAAATTAAATGGTTTATACATTGTCATGGCCGGTGGGGCCATTTGTATTGGTTTTGGAAGATGTACTGGTGGCCTTTTGTCCACTACTTCGTTACGATTCTGGAGATACATTACATTTAATTCCTCTTGCACAAATTCAAGGGCCTTTTCAACACTATCAGGACGCATGCATCGTATACGTGAGCCTAGCGGCTCTTTCAATCCGCGAACAAATGCTTTTACTGTTAATTTTTTATACAAAGTACGTTTTGCTTCTATTGTAGTAGCCACGGTTTCATGAAGGGTGATATAGGTCATGATAGTGCTGAATAAATTGACACATCGATCATAAAATTCCTGTGGTGAACCATTCCCCTGAGTAGCTACCATAAGGTCATTGTATAGTGCGGTCTCATCACGTTGATCAGAAAAATTATTCACTAGCGCCGTTTTAATGCAATCCCAATCCTCGGCTATGCCGTTCGAGTTAATAATGCGTGCGGCTGGTAATCTTATTCAAGATACCATTGACCAGGCAAAGTTTTGCTAAAGCGTTGCCTGGATTCTGAGTAAGATATTCAGCTACAATCTGGTCGCAAAGATGAATAAATCGTGGTAAAACATGAGGGTTGCCATCAAAGTCAGGCACCAGGCGTAAGGCCTTAAAGATGGTGTCTACGTCAGTCATTGTAGAAGATTCGGGGGTCTCTGAGCTCACAGAGTCCTCTAAGCTTAAAAATGAGTTATCTAAACTAATATTCCTATTACTATCAAGATTGAGCCTACGGGCTTGCCTAGTGCGCGCAGGCCCTAAAGGGGTGCTTTGCTTAGGATAAAAAATGGTTGCAAATTAAAAGGAACTAAAGGGATAGACAGGAAGCAACACAGAAACGATTTCAGTGTACTTACATAAACTGCATTTCTGGTATCTTCTGGAATCGATGTCTGGATATCTCCGCCGGCCGGGACTTCGGGTTCTTCTTTGCAGGATACTCGAGGACGCGGATCGCGTATCGCTCGCGACGGTAGCGATATGACGGATTTCGATGTGAGAATTCCCTATCTAGCTACCTCAAGACGCCTTGAGTATCCTACCGACTGCGCCAATTACGAAGGTCACAGCCGGAGGATCCAAAAAAAACCAAAAATTATTTAATTAAAGTTAATTTATTTCAAAAGAAGTTATACAGTAAAACTTAATGCCTAACTTGACCGATGCTAGAATCAAAGTGAATTACATTGTTTTCAATAAAAGTCTAATTCGGGTAAACGGTGACGCGGTGACGTCAATGAGTTGCAGAGTCAGCGGCGCCGATCATGTTGCTGGCGGCGCGTGTAAGCCCGCTGGGTGTTGCAATCAGGTCATCGCATACTTGCACTTTGCATAGTAACTATTACTATAACAAAGCTATGTAATTCAAACAATGTTTACGTTCGACTTATTGTTTTGAACAGTGGTGGTGAACGCTGCCTTTGGTCCAAGGGTTGCGGGTTCGATCCCCGCACAGTACAAACATTTGTGTGCATAAACATGTATGTTTGTATTGGTCTGGGTGTTTTCTAAGTATTATAAGTATGTATTTACAAAAGAAAAGTATTATATGTATATACGCACTCTTAGTAAGATAACGACTTAACTCAAAATTTCGGAAAAATGAGTTTTAGTGAAAAATCGACCTTATGGACCAAGTGTCACAGCATACTTCTTTAAAAAGCAACCTTATTCTGTAAACAATAACGTATAGAATTGATGAGTCACTATCTTTCCCGCCGCGCAGACCTCATTCGTTCATCGAATATCGACCAATTCAGTCTTGCGGCGGCGGTTGCGCGCGAGGGTTTTGTGAAACGCCGGCAGATTTGGAGATGCGTCAGTGTTTTACTAAAAAAATCGGTAAATTTGTTAAATATCTTTATTGTAATAATGACTGGTTTTGGCATAGGACTTTGTTTTACTAAACTTCTCTGAGTTGATATAGGCTCCATTTAAATTGAGTCTTTATTTTATTGAAATGTATTATAGGATCAATGACAAATTATTACTTAGGTCTATGTTTTTTTTTTAATCGTAAACAAAATATAACTCAAATCGAATTTGGTCTCTGTTTTGTTAAAAAACTACATGACTGTTTTGTAATGTTTAAATTTAGGTCTTTTTTTCATAAAAAAAATTACTAATTCCAAGTCATAATTAAAAAAAGGTCTTCGTGTCATTTCATATAAGTTTCAACTTTTAAATTTAAGTCACTGTGTTGTTTATTCTTTCGTATCTCAGCTTTTCGCGGGAATTAGATAAATTCACGCGAATAACGCAATACTATAATGAGGATTTCAAGGACACGGCCGTTAAATCCCGCAGTTATTGATTGAAACTCGCATGCCGAGATCCGAGCGCGCAGGTATAGCTCGTGCGCGTCGTTTATATGAAGTTGGAATGCTGTTAGATAAATATTACCATATAAAAGTGCCCATTTACGTTGATTTGCTTACTGCGCGGATGTGGTGATGATGAGTGTGATAATTTGTGTGTAATCTAACGTTTGTGAATGTGATTGTGTGAGTGCTTTGTATGCAGGTTCCGTGAAAGATCCATCCACTTTCCTTGGCAGGCCTAGATGGGATTCAGGTGTCTTGGATAATATTTTGTGGATCCTGGCAGCTTGGGCAGTGTCTTTGATGGACCCGCCAAATTTTTGCCAGGATCTCCTTTTTGCTTTCCTGAGCTCCCTATTAAAGCGTGTTAGCGCCTTCCTGTAAGCATCCCAGTACTTGTCTTTTTTTGCCTTGTTAAATAAGGCACGGGCCTTTTGCCTCAGATGCTCCAGGTTTTTGTTCCACCAAGGTGCGTTCCTATTGCTCTTAGTGGTCTTAAGAGGACAATTTTCTAGATACGCTTTCATTAGGCTTGTGCCTAAGTCCTCTGCTGCGGCTTCCACTTGGACCACAGTTTTAATGTATTTAAAATTTCCAAAGTATAACCTAAGGGAGTTCCTAAGGCCCTCCCAGTTTGTTCTCATGGGGTCTTGGTACTTGTTCGGTTCCTTTGTTCCCGAGCATATTAAGTCGTACCTAATATGGGTGTGGTCGGACATGGACGGCTCATCTGAGACGTGCCGATTGGTTACTCGGTGTGCGAGATTACCTGAACACCATGTTATGTCTAGTACTTCCTGCCTAGAACGTGTGGTAAAGGTTGGTTTGCTACCCACGTTAAGAACAAATTGATTTTTGGTGAGCAAGTAGTCAAACAAGGACTTACCTCTTGCGTTCGTGTCGGAGCTGCCCCATGATGTGTGGTAGGAGTTGCAGTCAGTACCCACCAACAGCTGGGTTTCTCTCTCCAAACAATATTCCACTACCGGCGTCACCTTGTTCACCGGATGCTGGTCCTCTCCGGGTAGATATATGCAGCTGACTATGAGTGTCTCTATACCTTTCCCCCCGGGGAAAATAGACCTCTATATACGCCTCTATATATGTATATAGACCTCTATATACTCTGCAACAGCGTATACAGAGAAGGGATCGGGAAGTAATTTATATCTCTCTTGAAGAGCATGCATGCTTTTGGCCTTACTCCGCAGGTTTTACTTAATATCTTACCTGTCGAGTTTAGCCCCACTACCGTGGTTTTTTTCAGCCCCGGTTCTTGGATCAAGGCTATATCCAGGTCTTCAGAGAGGAATCTTTGGCAAAGGGCAGCTGTGGCTGCCTTTGAGTGCTGGAGGTTTACTTGTATCGCCTTAGTCATTGTGTTGTTTTGGGGGATTGGGAGGGGAAGGGCTAGGAAATTTAGCTAAGACGGAGGGATGGGATAGGATTATATATAGGTGCCTAGGTTGTGTCTGTTTCTTTACGATGGTGGTGTGTTTTATTAAGCAGGTTTCTTGCGGCCTTCCTGCTGGAGTGCCCCTGTGCTAGGGACGGTAGAAAGGTAGACCGGAAAGCCGAAGCAAAATGGACCCAGCAACCTCCTTAAAGGTAGGCTTTGGGTTTCCGGTTGATTACCCTCCAACTCGAGAGGTCCGGCATGGTATCGGCGTCGTGTTTGGCTTCCTGTATCCAAGCCGTACGGTACCTGGGCTTGGGCATCTCCTCTTCGTTTACGACGGAGAGATTAGCCCCATCCCAGGATTTAATGATGGGCAGTTTGCAGATAAGATACTCCTTTAAGTCCTCATCTGCGCTGCCAAAAGGATGCCACCCGAGCGCGGTTTGCATCCAATAAAGCTGGGGCCGTCACCATCGTCTAAGGTGTCAATACACTCCAAGATAGCACCTTGAAGCATTTCGACCCTCTCCTGGTCCATTTTACCCAGGGCGTCTATGATGAGAAACCTCCTTAAAGGTAGGCTTCGAGGTGGAAGGCTCGCCAAGTTTCAGTGCCTTGGTAGGATTACCTTGATTCGAGGTAGACGAGGTATTGAGAGGGCGCTTTGACGCCCGCTCCCTCGTTTCCCCCTTCTCTCGGGTCCTCTGCTTGGTATTTTCACTCATGCGCAGTTCTATCGCCTGCTCGAAGGTCATACCCTTCGCTACGAGCCGATATATTTGTTTTCTATCAGCTCCAGAGAGCTTAACCCTGGGTTCACTCTCTGGCCCCTTGGTCGACGTGTCCCTTTGGTGCGTTGCGCCCAGAGGGGTCGACTCTGCATTGGAAGTACCTGGTCCCTCAGTCCCAGGTGCTCCAGCAGTTCGTATGCTCCTCAGTATCGCTACCAAGGAGCATAGCCTCGGAGGTACCTGGTACCTATTGGGTAGAATTTAAATGGTCGTCTATTATGTCTAAAATATCCATATAGTTCCTACAAGAAGCTAGGGAAGTAAAGGTCCACCCCTGCAGAATGAAAATTAAGGTGATGATTAGACTGTTATTAATTGTTAGTATGATTTTGCCGTGTGGTCCCTGGCAGAGTAGAATAGGCCACCCTCACTCTTACCGAGGTGTCGTAAAAGGCGACTAAGGTAAAGCTGCTGGCATGATCATCAGCACCCAGAGAAGGAAAACTCTGCACTTATATCCAAACCCTCGCCAACCCGTCTGCCAAGCGTGGTGAGTATGGCAATTACCCCTCATGTGATTGAGGGAGACCCGTGCCCCAGCAGTGGGGACTTAAGTGGGCTGATGATGATGATGATTAATTTATAGTTGCACCTAGTGCGTTTTTTTTTTGCGACTTATTTTAGATTTTAATACATTTTTAGAGTTACTTTTTAAGAAATAACTACTTAGTTCAGACAAAAGATACAATTTACTGAGAGTAAATTTAACTCTATAACTATCAGTTGAACCAAGATCTATGCTAATTTTTTACTTTTTTTTTACGTGAACTTTTTCTAATAAAACATTTTAAACTATACTGTTGTTTTTCTAATTAAGTTAAAAATACCTACACTTATTTCCAAATTGAGTCGTTTTCCAAGGAAAAATATTTTGTCAAAAAGAGACTTAACTTTTAATATGTTTTTTTTGTATTAAAAACTTAATAAAACAGTGACCTACATAAATGGTGGTCCGATTTTTTTGTCAATTTTTGAGTAAAATATTGACCTATTTTTAATTACGTCATAAATTGACTCGGTGGATTTCATGAAATAATGACGCATCTCAAAATAGTTTTTTCAAACATTTTTTTTTACCATCATATTATATAAATTCATTTATTTTTTTGCTAAATCTAAAAGAATATATTCGAAGACTTAAAACCGTAATTTTAGTTTCTTCCTACTCATCATAGTTAAAATTTTATAGAAGACTAAATTATATGCTTTAAAACCACAAATCATTTTTTGCCATTTACCAAAACTTAGCAATTTTGAATTGAGTCATTATTTTATTAAGAGTGCGAATATTTGTAATCCCACTGTTGATTCTGATATCCGTAACACAGGTGCTTGAGCTAACTATCTCGGAGTCAGGTCAATGTATGTGACGTTGTGAAATATTTATTAATTATTATTATTTATTATTGTGACAGAGATGTTCTCAATTCAATATGTGCGCAGAAAAGTAGTAGTACTTTTCTGGTAGCTAAAAGAGCGCGAAAAAAGTCCTTTCCAACCGCTAAAAGTTTCTTATAGAATATACAACCTTTGAGTGCACATACATGTAGGATTGGTGATCGGTAGATGCGTAATAAGGAACGTCTAAGAGATCGATATTTGTATTAACCAAAATTGTAAGAGGGGGTTTGGAATAAAGCCAGCGATTAAAGGAATAAGTCAATATAAATAAATATTTCACAACATCACATACATTGATCTGACTCCGAGATACCTAGGTAGCTAAAGCACCTGTGTTACGGATGTCAGAATCAACTGTGGTATTACAAATATATACATATACTACTTTTCTTTTGTAAATACATACTTATAATACATAGGAAACACCCAGACCACTACAAACAGACATTTTCATGCACACAAATGTTTGTACTGTGCGGGGATCGAACCCGCAACCCTCCGAACAAAGGCAGCGTTCACTAACACTGTACCAAACGGGTCGTCTAAATAAGTATTACTATATTTATAAGCACCGTCTTCACACCGTCTGTACGTCGTCGTCAGCCATTCGTCTTCTATCTCACTCTCGCACGTCATTGTAATTCAAATATCGTTACTCTTACACGTTCCTCATCATACATTTACCGATCACCAATCCTACATAAATGCGAACCAAGTCGTCTTTTTCGAATAGATGTGATGCAAAATACTTTTAAAGGTAGGTATGTAGAGCATTAAAAAATGGAATTAATAAATATTACTGCTTCATAACGACCTCAGGGTTGATAAAAGTAGTCTTAAAAAAAGGAGTAATACCTTATTTACAAAATGATCTCCGTGGTTTAGAACCCGCCTTCCTTACGGGGGGACTCAATTTTAAATCTATGTGTGAATTTCTACCATTAGCTCGGCGGTGCGGCAAAACATTGTGAGGAAAGCTGCACGTTTCGGATAGTTTCTGAAACGTAACCATGGTTCAGTTGGTCTGGTTTCCCTGTTAAAAGGGTTGCGAAGATCCAACGGCAGTCGCTTCATTATAATTACAAGACTCCCCAAATCAAGAATCATGGGCCAAATTTACCCCAGGCTCCAGAGCGATAGCTCTAGACGCAACTGGAAATTATACGCTTTATGAGGAGGAGAACCTTATTCATGGGCCGGCTCGTCAGGAGTGATATCACTGCCTCACAGAAAACCGGCGTGAAGCAGCACTGTGCTGTGTTTCGCTGCGAAAGTGAGGTTACCGGAGGCCCAATCCGGGGGAAAGGGGGGCAGCGCGCTTGTGACTCCACTGGTGTCGCGGGTGTCCATGGGCGGCAGCAATCGCTTACCATCAGGTGATCCGTCTCCTCGTCTGTCACTTATAACATGAAACGAAAACGAAATGTGCCACTAGTTTCTCATAAAGTCATCACAGCACGGCTCCATATCTGCGCCATTATTAACCCTATTTTCCTGTAACCGTTATTTATACGGTTGCAGCCACCGCATGAAACGACTTTAATTTCCTGTTATTAGTCATTGTCGCGCTAGGAGATCCAACCTGTGACCTGGAAGTATACTTTAGGTGATTTAATAAGAACATTTCTCATGGAAATCAACTTCAAAAATAGAAATGAGAATTTCTTTGAGACATTATTTTAGACCTCTACAATTAAGGTGACGGGTAGGGCACACTAGCGGCGCCAATTTTACTTTTAAGCTACTAAACCGGATCTATTTTAAACAATTTCGGGGTTACAACCTCTCGATAAACACTTATCATCGTCATCGTCAGCCCATTTAAGTCCCCATTGCTGGAGCACGGGCTCACATGAGGGGTAATTGCCATACTCACCACGCTTGGCAGACGGGTTGGCGAGGGTTTTGATATAAATGCAGAGTTTTCCTTCTCTAGGTGCTGATGATTATGCCAGCAACTTTACCTTAGTCGCCTTTTACGACACCTCGGTAAGAGTGAGGGTGGCCTATTCTACTCTACCGGGACCACACGGCCGAAACACTTATACTATTTATTAAACAACCAAACATAAATGTTGGGTCCAACGTGTACGCGAAAAATTGATTCACGCCAAAAGCGGCCAATTTTGGCTTGAATCAATTTTTCGCGTACAAAACGGACCCAACATTTGTGCATAGTTATTCAATAAATAGTATAAGTGTTTGCCGAGAGATTGTAATCCCGAATTTTTTTTAAATAGGTCCGGTTAAGTAGCTAAAAATTAAAATTGATTGTCGTCGCTAGTGTGCAAACCCGTCACCTTAAGGACGCCTATTTAAAGTTATTTCAATTTTCATTCTAATTCGGGATTTTAACCTTATTATACATTATGATCTTAGACAGTGTTAAATTGTCTAAGAATTTTCTATAGACTAACATTTGTCCATGCTACTGCTTAGTAATGTGGGCCTTTACTTTTTAATCAAATTTTATTAGAGCAACATTAAGAGTTATGGCTTCTGAAATACTGCATTTAGTATTCAACTACAGTCTCTCGTTCGCGATTACATTTCGGAAAGAATTTGGACGTATTTTATTGTAATCGAGGGAAATGGACTGAAAAAGTATAGTTCTACAGAGTGACGATGAATAGTCTCCAGTCACTCGATCTGGATGCATAGCCTGCTCAGGGCATGCGTTTGAGACACGACTTACGGTGCTGAGACGTGGACACTCACGGCTGGACTAGTCCACCGGTTCAAAGTCGCTCAAAGAGCTATGGAAAAGGCTATGCTCGGAGTATCTCTGAAGGGCCGCATCAGAAATGATGTAATCCGACAGATAACCAGAGTCACCGACATAGCCCACCGAATTAGCAAACTGAGTGGCAGTGGGCTGGTCATATTAGCCGCAGAACTGACAGCCGTTGGAGCCGTAAAGTCCTTGAGTGGAGACCGCGACTCGGGAAGCGTAGTGTAGTACGCTCTGCGACAAGATGGATGACATTCGAAGGCTGGCTGGTGTGGGCTGGATGAGAGTGGCCGAAAATCTGGAGCAGTGGCGTGCATTAGGGGAGACCTATTTCGAGCAGTGGACGAGTGTGGGTTGCTGATGATGAGACACAAAACAGGGTCATTTCACTTAGTACTTTTTTTCTTAGTATGGGAATAATAGTTCGGCGGTTTTTTTTAGACGGAGCTTGTAAAAAGCAGATGTAGCTTTAAAAAGCAATCAAGCAGATGATTCGGCGTTGTTTCGGTAGATGTCACTATGCATTTTTACATCGCGCTTGCAAAGCGTGTTTCCGAAATAATGACCTCAAGCCGACTGCCTACCACATTAGCAAATTTAAAAAGTATGGAAAATAAACCTGAGATCTAGAAGGTATTAGGAATTTCGATATAGCAACTATTTCTGATATTTTATTTTATTTAATTGTCTCCCTGACTGATTGTCGAAGGTGACTGTACTGCATATACATTGAGTATTGGTCGTTTTCTTCTAGATGGCGCTAGCATCTGGCTGACAAATGCCTCTATTTAAGTATGCCTCTATTAAAGTATATATAAGTTACTCTATGATAAAAATATTTCGGGTTTGCATTTCATTCAATACTTTTACCCAACTCTGGCCTCTGACCTTCAAGGTATCTAATCATGATTAATTAAGACGGGGATTAACACGAAATTTTATGATATTACATTTTTTTTCTTTCTTTATTCATTTATTTGGACAACCAACAAGGCATACACTACAACATTCTTAAGACTAACGCAGTAGGTAATTAAATTCTTAGTGGTGACTTAATTATAGGTTGCCACGGCATGCGAAGCGATACTATATTATATACTAACATTAAATGTCATTTAAATATATTAAAGAAAATTATTGATCATAAAAAAGTGTAAATATGAGTTTATTATGATTAAAGGTTTATTTATGTTACACCTGTAAGTGGAACAAATCTGCAATAGTCACGACATACGGGCTGACTTTTCCAAATACATATTCGTTTATTTCTTACACAAAAAAAAATTAACCCGAACTCAAACATAATCTATATTACATAATACCACGGCTGCTGTAACGTAGCCGAAGCGTCAAGCAAAATATGTGAGTAAGTACAAAATATTGTACCTTATAATACATTTTGTGGTAATCTCCGTCTCAATTAATTAAAGTTATAATGTAACGCAAAAATCTAAAAAACTATCAGTAGGAACAACAACATCCAACACATTATTATTATTATGAGGTTGGACCACAACATGATGTACCAAACCTAAACTATTTCTTCCTTTTTGTGTGATTCTTGAATGTTTCCTTAATATATTATCATGTCTGTATTCTACTTTTTGTTGTATTTGTGTATGTGGTCGGTAAATGTTAACTTATTTTCTTATCCAACATTAAAAAAATTACCTATAATAAATTAATTTACAAGATTTACCAATGCCTAAATTTAAAATACACGATACTGTACTTACAAAAATTTTGGCGATTAAAAAGAGTAACTGGCGAGTTTCTTGCCGGATCTTCTCGACCAGAAACAACTTTCCGAGCCGGTGGTAGAATCGCATTATGTTTATTTATTTCTTTAGTATATTTTATGTATCAACATATATATGTATTAACATGTAAATTATACATAAGTACTTATAAATAGTTTTAAGTCATTCAAATGTATGACGATTTGTAAGTGCTGTGTACAAGCCTATGCAAATAAAGAATTATTTGACTTGACTTGAAATAACATTAAAACTCAGTGATTTTGTCATCTTTGCCAGTTTGTTAAAGGAGTTAACGAGTATAAATCAGCCCAACAACTTTGTAAGACTTTAATTAAAGTGCTTAATCATGTGGACCGTTTGCCTCTTCCCAACAACTCGTGAAACTTTAACGAGAAAAAGCGAAAAAACTCCTACCAAGATTTTAAAAGTATTCCAATCAATACAACCCGGTAATGGATACAAACTGCTGTTATTATTTGTATCCATAAATCTTCTTTAGAAAGTTTTTCAGAGTTGGTAAACTCGTTAATATTTAGGGTTTCGCTACCTCAAAAACAAAACAGGACGCCGGAACCCTTGTAATTAAATTAGCCAGTAGCCAACTATTATACCGAGTCTACGCAGTCTGTAATTTACACTAACGATCTTTTGTGAATAAATAATTGTAAACAACTAGCTTTCGCCCGCGTAATATAAGTTTTTGCTTATCCCACAGGAACATGGATAAAAAGCATCCTATGTCCGTCCTTGGTTTTAAGCTGTCCTCCACCAATTTTCAGCCAAAGCGGTCCAGCCGTTCTTGAGTTATAAATAGTGTAACTGCGTTTTTTCATTACGAGTTTTTTCAGAGAGAGAGAGAAAGAAAGGTTTACCATAGAACTATGAAGAGTAGTATGTTGGGAGTCAAATTATTCAGACCGAATCAGGAATAGAACTCTACGCTCCAGAACACTTATAGCGATTTCTCCAAAAAGGCTGCTCTTCTCAAATGGGACTGGGCCGGCCATGAATACGAGTAGTATGACTTAAAAAGTAATTAAGTCTATAATCCCTTGGAACGTGGTACGGAATCCTCATTGCACAAGTTCGAGTCGATCTTGGCCAATTTTATACACCGCTTAAATTTTTTTGGTACTTTTTCAGTTCGCTCTTAAATGGGTGTCAGAGAATGTTCTTACAAGGCAAAATAGATTTAGGTAGTGGCCTGTGTCGATTATCACCATAATATTATCGATGTGTATCGTAAATTATTTGATTATTTTTTGTTACTGTGACTTTTGCATACAACCATGAAGCTATAGATCTCTAACTTTATGATTGAAAAGTCCAAGGATTTTAATCCAAAGACATGCACCCTAAATAGACTGGGCCTTTTCATACACAGTAAGTACTAGGATGAAGTGCTGTCTCTACTCACCCGTTTAGAATCTGCGTTAAGGTCGGTTAGAGCTCTTTCACACTCTGTGTCATTTTTTCCAAAAATGGGATATTCCATTTAAAGCGAACGTTTTCTAGTTCCATTTTTTCTCCAATAGTTTTCAAAAGCTCCATACATACTGTGACAATAGCAAAACATTCACACTGTAAGTCATAAGTACGCGCCGAGCTTTATATCTACCGACAAAAGACGAAATGACCGACGTAGTGTATGTTGCAAAATCAGCATGCTGAAGTGGCAATACAGGCTATCCATATTGTCAAAGACCTGACAACAGTCGGGGTATCGACTCGGAAAGCGAAGCGTAGGGCGCTCCGGCTGGATGGCGTGACGTTCTTCAAAAATACGCTGGTTAAGACTGCGTCAACCTGAGGACAGAGTGAAATTCAGAATATTTATGCAGGCCTTCATCCAGCAGTGGACTCCTCTCCATGTCCTCAGTGCTAAGGGTCGTGGTCTCGATGAGTAATTTTTTCCCGGACTATCCTCACTAACTATAGCTCACTCTATCCTCGGCCGCGTGGATCGCATCACAGACTGTGGTGTTTGAGGGCTGTGGTGTCCAACAGTGGACTAAGGCATGCTAATGATGATACCGTAGATATTATAATCCAACAGATTCCAGTTGAAAGTAGAAACCGTCTATATATGTCACCATCATCTATAAACAAGCGTGCGGCTCGCCTGATGGTAAGCGGTTACCGCAGCTAATGGGCGTCGCGTCTGCAATTCAAAAAGATCTGCATACGAGTTGTCGACTTTTAAAAACCTAACACTCTTTTTTTAGAACCATAATGTAGAAATACATTATGGTTCTTGAAATAAGGGAAAACCTCTGAGTTTCTACAGAAAAATCTTCTGTTAGCACCGTATTTTTTTATGATATAAGGGGCAGACGAGCAGACGTATCACCGTAGATGGTAAGCGATTACCGCCGCCCATGGACACCTGCCACGTCAATAAACAATAATATGTGAAAGTAATGTAGTGTCAACTATACTAATACTAATATTATAAATGGGTATGTGTCTATATGTTCGTTTGTCTGTCTTCCACGGCAAAACGGAGCAACAAATTGACATGATTTTTAAGTGGAGATAGTTGAAACGATGATGGAAGATTAAATAGGCTAAATTATACTTTTCTTTACTTTCTTACGCGCAACAATGCTTTTGTGGGTCTTTGCCTCTTCTACTATGGACTGCCAAGCGCGACGATCCCTGGATGTCCGTCTTCAGTTCATAAACTTTTTCATCGCCTTAAGATCGTCTTCGATGTAATCGCACCATCTCTTTTAAGGCCTTTCTCTTGGTCTCTTCTGCTCCGGCTTCCAGTCGGTCATTATTTTTGGTGCTCTGCTTTTGTCCATTCTCTAAATAGGCTAAATTATGGCAATACGAATTCCACGCGAGAGAAACTCCGGCTAGTATTTATGATAAAGCATCGATAGCAGCTTATAATTGGTACACCACTATTAAGCCACAAGGCCAACACCGCCGATACTCCAGATTCTCAACAAGTCATTTATTATACGTAAAGCTGACACTTAATCAGGTGAAAACTCCACATCAGCACTTCACTAAAGGACTTCGGAAACTCCGGTGGATGAACAAGACTTTTTGACTTAGCTACTTAACTCTAAACCTCTAAACTACATTGAAATAATTAATAGTAAGTACGAGATTTAGAAACCCTTTAGTGTCCCTTTAGTTTCCTTTGCAAGGTCACTGCATTAGAGCGGCTGTCTTCAATACGGTGATTATACGACTACAAAGTCGTAGACTTAATCTATTCATACTTCTATCGAGCAAATATCTACCATGTAACATGATACTATACTGAGTGGAAACCTTTTTAGCATAAACTATAGTACTAGTTATAAGTTTTAATTACCTACTTACTCCGGTGGCTCAGTGACCTAAATAGAGTCTTGGCCTCCGAAACAAGAGATCTTTACCGCTGTCGAAAAATGAAACACAAAAAAGCATGAAAAAAAATTTTCTGCGAAAATAAAAACCGCCTTTCTAAAAGTGTAGATTAATATTTTTAACACTTTATACACTTCAAATAACATTTTATAACAGTACACTCGAGAAAAGGTGTTATTGAAGTCGGTAATCCCTGTTGAATAATTGAATGAAGTATTACAAGATAGTCTTGGGCGCTGGCTTCGGTAACACCTTTTCTTGAGTGTACTGTTATAAAATATAATTTCAAGTGTATGAAGTGTTAAAAATTTTATCCACTTTTTGGTTCGTGGTTTTTCACAAGACGAGTTATAACTTTTAAGATTTTTTTTCTTCTGTGCTAAATAAACTTTTTCTGTTTCCATTCTAATGGTATCGCTTCTCGTACATCATAGCCGAGGGGTAAGTGCCTAACTCCTGACATAAAACGCTGGAGACTCTTATAAATAAGCTGATTAATTCCGCACATTATCTCAGCTTCCATATATCATGGTCATGCATCACACATTGTTCGAGGCCGCGCCTTTTCTTGGTGGTATTATTAAAACCAAGACATAATTTTGCCTCAAGGGTCAACGTGGATACCTACAATATTTCAGATAATGATTCTGAACGTCCTAAACGGGATTCAGTTGGTTCCGATTCCCCTGTTAAAATAATTGCGAAGGTCAGACAGGTAAGTCACTTCATTGTAATTACCAGACTAACCAAATACTGGATTATGGTCTAAGAGTACCCTGGGACTCCCGAGCTACGGCTTTGAACACTAACCGTCAATATAGTGCAGTGAGTCCATCCCTGCTAAAGGGAACGTGTACATCGAAGGTAGTGCCAACTGGCATAGAGTAACTAATATATACTAGATAGAGGCATCTCCCCCTGCCCCGAATCACTTTTAAAACATCCTCATCCCCCTTACCTTTCAAAAATGCCGAAAACTTAACGAAACCCAAAATTAAAACTAGCACTTAACATCTTACCACATCACTTATCTTATGTAATTTTACCAGCACATAAAAGTAAAATGTAGCATATGAAAAATGTATAAATAAGCACTTAAAGCAAAAAAAGTCCGATAGTCATAGTCTTAACACCAGAAATAAACATAGGCTTGCCGTCCCGGTCCCCAGCCTTCATAAAATCAGTAATTCATTTGTTGCCTTAAGTATTAAGATATTTAATAAGCTACCACAAAATGTCATTAACCTATCACTGGATAAGTTTAAGTCTCATATTAAAATCTGTCTAATGAAAAAAGGTTACTATAGTGTACAAGACTATTTAAATGATAAGGATTCTTGGTCATGTTAATTGATTAATCTTTTGAGTTGTTATTCATAGTAGTCTATTAACTTTCATAATTGTATTTTTCTCTTCTCAACTGAAACTCTGTAACATCATTAATATTTGAAAAGAGTAACTACTGAGTTTCTTGCTGGTGTCTTCTCAGTAGAAATCGACATTCCGAACTAGCGGTAGATATTATCTACCTATTTTGACATTCATAAGTCTTAAGTTGAATAAATATTTTTGTAAACCTAAATTGAATAAATATGTTTTTATCTTTTATCTTATCTTTATCATAAGTATGTAGGTAGTTAGAAAATGTAAGTACTTATATAAGTAAAAACACTAACAATGTTTATTCGGGGAGCAACCAAAAACACTACAAACAATTTTGTAAACTAGCAAACAAAGGCACGGACTGTGGATCAAATGTAACAAATAAAAAAAAAGATCATCAGTCGGCTAGCTAGTGCTAGCTCCACCTAGAGGAAAACGATCAATACTCAACTCCTATGTAGAACGGCCATCTTTGAGAATCATTTAGGGACACGATAAAATAAAATATCAGAAGATAATTTTATTAGCTATAATTATAACAAATTTCCCAAACTTTATAGTTATCTGGTATATATTCCATACTTTTTTAAATTGCTAATATGTGCAGCCAGCTTGAGGTTATTGTTTTGGAAATACGTTTTATTAAGGCGATGTAAAATTGCAAAGTGACATCTACCAAAACAACGCCCAACCATTTGCTTGATGACTTTTTAAAGTTACATCTGCTTTTTGACAAGCTCAATCTAACGATCACCGCTGAACTATTTCTCCCATACTAAGGAAAAGAGTACTAAGAGAAATGACCCTACCAACTGGTGCCATTCATTTGAACTTAGCAGTCAATGCAAAGTGCTGTCAGTCCACATAAACGGTGGGGACAACTGGTGCCATAGATTTGAACTACGTAATATAACTTTGATCTTGAGTCAGTACAAAGTGGTGCCATCTTTAGTTACTGCACTTCTCTTATCTCTCGATACTTATTCCTTACATTGAGACTCTTTAACCCCATTCTTTGATATCGGAGCTTGTGAATTAATCGCTTATAACCTTGAAGGGTGGACACTAAACCTTGGGGCGATAATACGGTATTGAAGAAAATGCGGTTTTATTTCTTGCCTTAATCCAGCGCACGGCGACGGCCGCACGTGTGATTCCGCCAATGTTAAGTGTTTAGAGAGACACGTTATATATTAATATTGACCGGTTCAATTTTAAGGTTTCCGATCTATTTTGAGGTCTTCTCTAAAAAGCGGTTAATGGATTATTAGAGTAACGCATGACCGTGTCAAGTACAGCAAACAATGATACGAGTAATAAGGCTGCATATTTATACATCTTTATTTTTTTTCGTTTACATCCCGAAAACCTAATATATTACATTTAAGATCGAATATAATAATGTAATGTGATTATGCAATAAATGAATATGAATATGAATTTGAACCTAAAAGGTATCTAGAATAAAGTCCATTTAAGCATGTTAGATCAACAATACAAGGTAAAAAGAAAATCGGATGTTCCATACAAAATAAAATATCCATCCGACAATAATGTATGAAACAGCTGTTTTTTTTTTCGCTTCTTTTGTTAATCCAACATGCTAAATGGACTTCACGAGACCTATTACGAGGTTTTCGGGATGAAAACAATAAACAATGACGGTTTATACTAGGAGGGTCTATTTAATTTAAAATATGAGTATAAAAAATTCATCTGTTCCATACAAAATAGAATATCTACCCGGCAATAGTGTATGGAGCAGCTGATTTTTTTCCCTTATATTGTTGTTTTGAATTTTTTAACCAACTTAAAAAAAAGAGGTTCTCAATTCGATGTCTCTGTATCTTTTTTCAAAACTGCACCAGTGTTTACTACTGATTATATTAATTTTGTGGCTCTGCTGATGATGGAAGGTCAACTCCTTAACGGTAAGGAGTTAAAGGATAACTCTTTCAATACTATACTCACAATTACTTTGTTAGTTCTACAGGAAGGAGGAAGAGCGAGGTGGGGGGGGGAATGCTAAAAATGAGAACCCTCAGTCTTTTTCGGTAAGTGCTATCTTGTAATTTAATACAACATTCAAATATTCAACGGAGATTAGGCGACAACTTCGGTAAAACCTTTTCTCGAGTGTACTGTTATAAAATATTACCTATTTGAAGTGTATAAAGTGATAAAAATATTATTTTACACTTTTCAGTCCGTGGTTTTTGAAGAAGGGTTTTTTTTTCGCAGAAATTTTTTAAATGGACTTTATTCACGATACCTTTTATGAGGTTTTGGTGATGTACCTAAACGATAAAAAAATCTAGTCTAATTGAACATACTTTAAAGATTAAAACACGAGTACAGATAAAATTAGTAGAGTATGAAACTGCACATAACTTGCCATAACACTTGCAAATAACATAGAAAACTCGCCAAAATACACCCGCAACATCAGTGGAGTTACTTTACAAGTACGCTGACGAGTTTTGAACTCCCTTTTGGACCTCCAGTACCCTCACTCAGCAAAACACAGCGCTGTTTCACAAATTTCCCTTGACACTCGTTGTAACCCATATTACCTTAGTCTATGTTGTAACCTAAACACAGCCGTACTAATTAAGAATTCTGTTAGTGTAAGGTTTCTTTGACCACCTACAAATGAAGTTTTATTAACACTTGGAAGTTAGAATCTCTAGTGGTAAATGGTATCATAATACCTACTGCAAAACTAAAGGTGGAGTTCACAAGATTTCAAGCAACGGTAATCGGACTTTTACTGTGCTTTTACTGCTGAGTGACTGTTATTAATGTTCACCACAAAAAAACGCAGCAGTTACTACTGCTTAACTGACGTTTACGCTCACCGAACCGACGGAGGTAGTTTAACGTATCTTAACTGAGGATTTAAACTGAAAATGGAAGGAGGCCATGAGCACTAAAAGACGGTCGTACGACTAGCCGTTGAGTATGGGTCGTTTTGCTCTAGATGGCGCTAGCACGGCCTTGCCAACTGATGCCTCTTAGCCGTTGAGTGTTAGTCGTTTTCCTCAGATGGTGTTAGCACTGGCTTGCCGACTGATGCCACTATCTCAGTATACATAAGTTACTCTATGACTCTCATAGAGTTGACAGTGACAGCTGCTTGACATTATCACTTGACCATGTGAAAAAGTACAGTCTTTTGAAGTGTATGAAATACGTGTGTGCATTTTTAAACTTCAAAGCATTATAATAGTGTTGATTTACCAATGCCTAAATTTTAAATACACGTTAAAAATTATTTAATGGCAAAACCTATTATACAGTTAATGATTTAAATGACAAGAATTTGTGGAAATTATAAACTGTTCGCCTACACCCATGATACTGTACTTACAAAAATTTTGGCGATTAAAAAGAGTAACTGGCGAGTTTCTTGCCGGTTCTTCTCGTCAGAATCAACTTCCCAATTCCGGTGGTAGAATCACATTATATTTATTCATTTCTTAGTATATTTTTTGTATCGACATATATGTTTAATTAAATGTATAATTTACATAGCTACAATTTATATTTTTCTTCTTTTCCGCTTTTCTTCTGATAATATGCTATGTCCCAACTTAGTGTGACACGGGAGTAATATCAACCCTGGCTAGTTGCCAATGAAACCCTGCTGATTTTACGACTTAGATATTCTTTTGTCGACAACTAGTGCCTATCTTCAATAAAGTATGTTAGGACTGACCCAAAAGAGGCAATGAAAATAAAAGTTCATATCGTCATGAACTAGTGAAAGTAAAGTGGCTACTTTTTAACTTTAAACTACATACTGAAGGGCTAGCACGAAGTTTCAAAGAATTCGTAACGTTGAGTCTCGTGCCCACTCAAAGACAATAGTCTCCTTGTGTCCACTTTACGCTTACGAAGTAATACGCTAGTACAGTGCGACCATGATCGGAAGGCATTTCAGTGACATTGATATGGGGGCGTTGTTTCTATGGGAAAATGTCAAAAACTCTGTTGTCTATGACATTTTCTAAGGAAAATAAAGACCGACCAAGATCAGAAGGCACTTCAGTGATATTGACATGGGGGCGCTGTACAATCTTTTATATGAGAAATGTCAAAAGCGCTGACACTCTTGTAAAGGGAACAGCGTTAGTTTCGACTTTTGCCACTCGCCAAATAACCGTGATCGTACCGTAGCATAATGTCCAATTTTCATCACCTGCCAAATAACTGCAGAGTGACTATACTCAGTACGAAGCACCATCGTGGACGCAGTTAGCCACGAGACAACCAAACGTCAAAATGTTTGCGGAGTTTTCCAGTGACATTAGTAAGTCAGTTTATTATATAATACTACTCTTTGGTGATAACATAGCGCCATCGCTATTCGTATGTATAAAATGTATAAAAATTACAGCGATTGATCGCGGCATTTAAAGTGTTGCCATATTTCATATTCATTTACCCATGAATGCAAGTGGTTATATTAAAAGAAAATTTAATTTGAATAGTCAACTACAACCTTGAACTTGTAAAAATTATAATTCAATAGACATATTTAATGATAAACTGCCCAGTTTCAAACACATCTCCAAACACCATGGTAGACATTTTTTTAAAACTTTATTTAGGTCTACTTGACGTTGGTATAAAATTCTATTATCCATGTAACCAACCATATGATTACTTTGAAATATTAGGTAACGACTAGCGCCATCGCCATGCTCACGTTACGATATTAGAGTCCACACCACCAAAGAAGTCTTGCAATAGGCGCAACTTCTGTCACGTCAAAATTTTAATCTTTGTTTGCATAGTCACAAGAAACCCAAACGTTCGTCCCTTAATTAAAATGTTAAACTTTCGTCGATCTAGCGCCATCTTTTAGCATACTTCCTCTACGCTGGCCTGCAGAGCCTGGACCACCGTCCACTTGTGGCATGTCTCTCGGTCTTCTACCGGATTTCGGGGATTTTTTCTGAGATTCCACATAACACACACACACACACACACACACACACACACA
This sequence comes from Marasmia exigua, assembly GCA_019059595.1. Lineage (NCBI taxonomy): Eukaryota > Metazoa > Arthropoda > Insecta > Lepidoptera > Crambidae > Marasmia > Marasmia exigua. Next base: position 590,147 of record CM032472.1, read on the forward strand.
CACACACACACACACACACACACACACACACACACAACACGCACACACACACACACACACACACGCACACACACACACACACACACACACACACACACACACACGTATAAATACATTATTACGTGCAAGGTACGTGTGTGGCTGTACACATCGAGGTATGCGGAACAGTCAGATTCTCTTCATTCGATTCTCACCTTAATGTCAAACACTTTCGACTCAATATCAATTGAAGAACGGACTATGGTAGCCTGATGTGTGGCTGTCTGTATTGGTTGTTTTCACAACTGTCAAATTGTATTGGTTGTTTTCTTTTTTTTTTCCATTTTTTTGCTGCCCCTTGGCTGTTGTATTTATATAAGTTTGTCAATGTATTTAAAATCTGTTATTGGCTGTAAGTAGTATATAAATTTTAAATAGTATAATTTAAGAGCTGTAGATTTTGAAAAACAATAAATAAATAAATAAATTTGATCCCCCCCAGCCCATTCCATCAGCGGACGATAAGGCGGGGTAGTTCTACCACATAAGCATGAAAGCCCTCGTTTCATCCTTATGTGATAGAACTACCCCTTATCCGCACAAAGCGATTAGCTTCCACATTTATAATGCGGACGGCTAAGGAATGGAACTCCCTGCCGAGGTATGTTTTTCCTAGCGACTATAATCTGGACATCTTTAAGGCAAGAATGAACAAGCATCTTTTAGGCAAACGCGTATCATCCTAGAACTCATCGTAGCTTTCAAACGTTAACCTATTGTAAAAAAAAAGTTTATCTAAATTACATAATAACATCTTCACATAACTATATATATTACTAAGAGGACACAATAAACAAAAGCCTTCTGTATTGCAGATTTAACTTTCTTACAAAGCACGTCCCGAGCTATGGAAAACAAACCAAAGATACAAAGTAACATTATATCAGTAGTTTTATCTATCTGGTAAGTCCTTGAAGTAACTTGGGCTGAAGGGTCAAAGGCTCATAAATCTGTTTTAGTAACAAGGCTAGGTTCAGTCACTGAATATAAGACAAAGTGTGATTCTTACTGTTATTGATATCCGAGAGTTCTTTTGAATAGTGATTCTCTTCTCAAGGGAGAGTTCATTGTCCGACGCGTTAGGCTGTATATAGTATTGTATCACACACGTATGTAAAAGTAGTATGTCTCTTTATCACGCCTGAACTACGCCGAGATATATGTACGCGCATGTCTATGGATCCCGGGTCGCGGGATTCCCGGAAAAATCCTGGGATAAGGAAAAGGGCCCAGGATTAAAACCACATCTTTCATAATTATGAAAATAATAAAGCCCATGGACACCTGTGACACCAGAGGAGTTACAAGTACAATGCCAACCTTTAATCCCCCCTTTTCCCTGGATTATGCATCCGGTACCCTCACTCACGCAGCAAAACAGAGCACAGTGCTGTTTCACGCTGGTTTTCTGTAAGGCCGTGGTATCACTCCGGTCGAGCCGACCCATTCATTTTGGCGTGGCTCTCTCACGGTAAAAAAATATAACACAATCAAAAGAACATAATTATGCTCCTTGATAGGCATCGCAAAGAGATGGATGGATTGTGTGAAGATACTTTATTGCACAAATAACACAGTTTAAGTACTAGGCATTACAGAAATTGTATATACAATTTCGGCGGTTTTATCACTGAAAGCGATTTCTACTACCTTACCTTCAGGCAAAAGACATTTTATAGTAGAGGAGGGGTAGGTATAATAAAGGTGGATTCGACCAATTTTAATCCGAAATTAAATTAACTAGCGCTGTCATTCTATACAAATCTGACGTTATACCATAGATTTATCTACGGATAAAGATTGTTCGAATCGGGTCTGAGAGAATCCAACATTTTATCACAAAGTTAACCAAGTCGCAACACTTACAGTAAGTACCTTTTGAACGTCGGCTTCTTTTACCTGTGAGATACGGAATTAGATATTTTCTACCCGGATTCTGTTCGCCAATCGGTGATCTTGCAGTATTAATTGCCGGATTTAGGTCTGAAGCCCGTATCCATTTTGCTTCAGAAACCGTTCTAAATTCGATAAGGATAGTCTTTTCTTCTTAAATAAATCTTACCTCAAAAACTTTTAAAGTAACGTATCGGCATAAATACTTACAAAGGCCTTCACTATAGAAATCAAGTCATTGTACATAAAATTTGTATTTTTAACCGACTTAAAAAAATATAGGTTCTCAAAAGGCTATTTGACAGTGATAAAAATATACATTTCTTTTATAACACCAGTGTTAATATATTTTTTGAGGAGCGATTTGTAATATTGCGAGATAAAAATATTGCATTATTTCATCAAAATTAGTCTTCTAAAATTATTATTTTTTAAACAGGGGTCAAGTGACGTAGATTACGCGTAAGTCTACTGCCTATGGATGATTGCCTTTCCTTCATAGGAAGAAATAAATAAAAAAAAAAGTCTTACACTGTTTGCAAGAAACACCAACAAGCTCAATGTTTATTTATGGACAATCTACGTCACTGGCCGCCATATTGCTAAAATACGCGTTTTTGCGGCAAATTTTAATCTTGCACATTCATTTTCGTTTTTTTATTAAAATATCTAAAATAAAAACAGAAAAGTATTTTTTAGGGCTCCTTATAAACAAATGAATACCCTAAGATAGTTTTCAGAATTTTGTCAAATAGCCTATTCGACATGTATATTTATACATTATTTTTTCTATGTTTGTTCGCCGATTACTTTGCTATTTATGAACTGATTTACGAAAGTAGCTCGAATTTGTGATCACCAATCCGCATTAGGCTTAAACAATTGTCTAAGGCATTAGGCAAGCGTGATTAAAGCTTATCCCACCATTGATAGTATGAAAATAATATGTATCCTACAGTAGGACAATAAATATCAGCCTATTTATTGTCCTATGTTTGAAGTTCTGACAGGGATTGAACAGGTAAAAACTACATATACACTCATACGGACAATTTACACACACACATATATATAAATATATATACAAACAATAGATTTATTGTACTTATTTTCTTTTGATTGCAAAAAAAAAAATACACATAAAATGTAAAACCAAGGCAGCAAGTATAATTTAATTAAGAGTACGGGTAGGGCACATTAGCGACGCCTCGATTTTAATTTTTAGCTACGAAACCGGATTTATTTTAAACAATTTCAGGGTAACAATCTCTCGGCAAACACTTATTATATTTATTAAGTAACCATGCACAAATGTTGGGTCCGTTTTAGTACGCGAAAATTTGATTCACGTCAAAAGCGGCCACTTTTGGCGGTAATCCAAAATTCGAGTGCAAAAGCAGACCTAACAGTTAACTATCAGTATTAAATAAATATTATAGGTGTTGGCCGAGAGATTGTAATCCCGAAAATATTTAAAATATATCCGTCTTCGGTTCGCGTCACTAGTGTGCCCTACCCGTCACCTTAAGTTTATATTTACAACTAGCTGACCCGACAGACTTCGTCCTGTCAAAAAAAATTGTAATGTGGCAACAAATATGAACTTTATATAATAGCAATAAAACTCAAATTGATTCTACGTTTTAGTTAGAAAACGTTTGTATGTGAAAAAGAAAAGGACTGTTTTTAGGGTTTTCCCGACAATTATTAGATTTTTTCTCGCCGTAAGAACCATCCTTGGACTTCAACGAACATTTAAAAAAAAGAATTGGCTTAATTAGTCTAGGCGTTGTTGAGTTATGCGCTTACCAACACATTTTGCGATTCATTTTTATATTATAGATATGCAACTTGTGCCTTAGTACCAGGTACATAGCTTTGGTTTTTGTATTAAAATAAAATACACACCTCAACTTTGTCTAGGAATATTGTGAAAATGATAGTTTTATAATTTCTAAGTATTAAATATATGTATTAAACGCAAAAACAACATTAGGTAAAAACGTCTTAAGTAAATAACGCACTTAAAAATTATTTACTTAATAATAAATTGCAAAAGATTGCTATAAAAAATATCAACTATTGATTTAGCAGTCTCATCTTAACTGGTGGTCACATATTTATAATTTTTTTTTTCCCTGGATATTGTAAATATATGTACCTGTAATATTGATGAGACTATCGACAGCACTTACAAATTTCATCGGCTTAGAAACGCGTTCAGTTCAGTTCACTTGAACACGAGATGAAAATTTTAAGTGTTTTATTTACTTAAGAATAAATTGCAAAAGATTGCTATATAAATTATCAACTAAAAATTTGTCTTTTTATTTTTTAATTACTTTTAGGGCCCTTAATATCGTGGCTAGTCTAGAATGTTTCATGTTTTCCCGCTTCGGCATGGATAGGACGGCTCGACCAGAGTGATACCACAACCTCTCAGAAAACCGTAGTGAAGCAGTACTGTGCTGTGTTTCGCTGCGTTAGTGAGGGTACCGGAGGCTCAATTTCGGGGGAAAGGGGGGCTTAAAAGTTGGCACTATTTATACTTATATTAAATGTTAAAATAATCATTTTTGCAATATCCAAAGACAAAATTGAGGTGTGTATTCGCTCAATAGAGCCTTCCTATTTCCGCTAACAGGTGTACGCTAGACTACCGATGTTACTTTTTTCATAACTTAAGTTTCATGGCATGAAGTTTATCAAAAGCAGCAATATATCTGAAGCTTAGAGTTGCGCTTAAAAGATGTAGAATATGTACAGTCAGCATCAAAAGTAGCTTAACACTTTAGTACCATGTCAAAGTAACTGTTCTGCCTATTATAAACAGTTTCCAAGGGGTTCGTAAAAATATTACTTCGACATGGTACTAAAGTGTTAAGCCACTTTTGATGCTGACCGTACATAAAAGATCGCTGAGAGCATTATACCCCATTAATTTAATAAAGTACTTACACTCACCATTTTTACGATTTTTAGGGTTCAGTATCTCACAAGAAAAAAACGGAAATCTTTCCATAGTACAGTCAAAGAACGAAAAGGTTTGTCAGTTTTGAAATATCAGCTATAAGTACTTATTACCTTTCGTAAATATGTCAGAGTAATAACTGTTCCACAGAAAAATATGCTTAACTGTTAGATCACAAAGTTCAGATTTGCTTGTAGCAACACTGACTCCTTTCGATGTAAAGAAAATTTAGAGAAGGTTGGTACATCTTTTTGAAATGGTATGTTGGTATAACTGATTCTTACCGTGAAAGCGAAAATTTACCTTAAGGTACCGAACCTTTTTATTCTCTGTACCGTACAAGGAAAAACTTGAGTTTGAGAACAAAATAAAGTATGTGATGTTGTCACAATTTAATTTAATTAGCTATAATTAATTCGTTAAAACTTCACAGAACTTTCCGTGAAAACACAAACTTCTACTTTGCAAGTAACACCAAATTACCATTAGGTAGTAAGATACTCTTTATGGCACAACAAACAAAACTTAAAAGCTATTTGGCATTTCATTACTTATTCATTTCGTAAATAAGTTTGATGCTAGATAAAACACGAAATGACAGTTGACAAGAGCCAAATTGAAATGTCAAAGTATGAATGTATGCGTATGCGAAACTCGTTAAAGTTTGAATAAATGATTGGAATTTACGGAAATTCTCGTTTGTGATGTGAAAAGTTGGCCTGAAATTATTTTTTTATCTGTACACACGGCGTCTGTTTCCCCCTTTCAATAGCTATCTCCCGTAGTGCAAAAATAGCACTTGTGTCACAAACATAAAGACGGTCCAAAGTCCAACAAGGCTAACTGCACGTAACGCTGTGTGTATCTGTGTGTATCTACCATCATTTTTTTTTATAATGTGGGGGGCAGACGAGCAGACGTATCACCTGATGGTAAGCGATTACCGCCGCCCATAGTCACAGGTGTGCTGTCGGCCTTTTTATCAATATGATGTAGTGTTTCAGATTTTTTTTTATGCTAGAGGCGACAAGTAATCAAAGCCGCACATGAAGATCCGCGAAATCAGAGAGATCGCTAATATGTTCTCTCTCTCTGCTCTGTTCTTGAAGGTCCCTAAGTCGTAGCCGTCGGGAGATACTCCCGCAGCTAAACTGTTCCACAGAACTGAGGTATGTGGTAGAAAGTTCCGCGAGAAACACACAGTATTAGACCGCCATCAACCGAAATGATGCGTATAGGATGAAAATCGCTGGCGTGTGTGCTTTTATATACCTTAGGATAATTAGTTCTTACTACCTACTTGGTAAGACGAAGAATAATACTACAAAATATAATTTAAAACGTTTGAATTGCATCAGCTCACATGTTGCATTACTAAAAGTCAGAGCGATTTGATAAAACACTATTTTTTTATGTGTGTGGCAGACGAGCAGCTCACCTGATGGTAAGCGATTGCCGCTCCCATGGACACCGGGCACCAGCGGAGTCACAATCGCGCTACCAACCTTTAAGCCCCCTTTCGCCTGCGGTGTGCGATGTTTGCGTGCGTACTCCAAATGGCTTTGGATGCAAGCGGGAAAAATACGCCGATAATCATTGGCGAGTGCTTTTTCTAAAAATTAGTCTATTTATAAATAAGAAACGTGGGTGAGCCACGCTTTTGCATGAATGGGCCGGTTCGATAGGAGAGATCCATGGCCTCACAGAAAACCGGCGTGAAACGGCACGCTGCGTGAGTGAGGGTACCGGAGGCCCAAACCGAGGGAAGGGGGGTGTAAAGTTTTGATAGCGCACTTGTGACTCCACTGGTGTCAAGGGTGTCCATCCGTCTGCTCATCTGCCACCTATGACATAAAGAAAAAAAACGTCCATGTTTCTATTTCTTCGACGATTATTTCACGGGCTCCCCAGTACTCTTTATAGCTTTGTTTTTACTGTCCTGTAACTGCCAGTAAGGAAATAACAAAGTTAAGGTGTTAAATATTTATACCGGGTTGTAGGGCCTGACATTTTGTGCCAGGTCGTAAGGGCTTGGTTAAATATTTAGGGTCCAAAACAATAGCCCTCTCTTGTCCGAAAGTTATTATAGGAGTCATAACTTTTATACTGATCTGATTATAGGATGACCTCATTTAGAATTTGATTGCGGAATCCGAAATTATCCGGCTGAAAACCAAATTATCAACAAGGCTGTATTAGCTAGCTGAAGTGGCAGTAGGTAGATCATATGAGCCGTTGAACAGACAATCATTTGAGTAAACGAGTTTTGTAGTGGAGATTGCGTCTAGGTAAATGTATTGTAGGACGCCCCCAAGCCATATGGACAGACGGTTTGTGCAAGATAACTGGTAGAAAGAGGTATGCAAGTAGCCAATTAATAAGCCAGGGATTAGGCGCCGACTTTAATCACATCTTTTCTCGAGTGTACTGTTATTCAATGTTATTTTACACTTTTTAGTAACCTCAGCCTAATTGTGAATACGGTATTGAAAGAGTTATCTTTTAGCGCCTAATCGTTAAGGAGTTCACTTTCCATCATCAGCTGATCCACAAAAATAATATAATCAGGCGTAAATACAAAAACATTTCATGTGCCTATAAAATTTGAGGATTGTCCTCGATTTCTTTGGGATCCCTTCGTCAGATCCTGACATGATGCACCAAATGCGACCAACTTGGAAGTATATTTATTATTCTTTCAAATAAAAAAACAATTGTGCTAATCGGTCAACAATTGGCGGAGAAATCGGTAAACATACATACAAAATAATAACAAAAATAAAAAATAAAAACAAACATACAGTCGAACATGGAACCTCCTCCTTTCTTGAAGTCGGTAAAAACTAACTGAGAAAGTACTTTCTTGATTTGGTTTAGAATTATACAACTTAATATATCAAGAGTCAACCGATCCTGCAGACAAACTGTGTAAACAGTTTTGCAGGACAAGTGTAACGAAACGTTGAATATTTCGACTTTACCAGACTGTTTTTCTTAATGTGCCTTCTAGAGTACATTCGGACGTCGAGTGAACCACAGATACTATAGGAGTGAATACTCTTCTTGATGAAAGCAAAGGCGCTGTTTTGCGAGTAGTACGTGGGGTCTCTTGTGGTTAAGTTAAATAAGAGTTGTAGTTGTATACAGATGGTCAGTACTCAGTACCATAGGTCGCCGGCAAAAGTATCCAAAAGTTACGGCAAGTGAATTAGGCCCGCCCCGTTATATTTCCAATAGTTTTGATGTAATAAGTCAAGTTTTGGGACTATGCGCGATTAGTTTTGTGTAATTTATGTAGCGGGAGATTTTTGTAGGTTTCTCATAATGATAAATATAAAGATAAAGATAAAAAGATAAAGATAAAAAATTCTTTATTCAATTTAGGTCCACACAGAACACTTATGAATGTCAAAATAGGTAGATAATATCTACCGCTGGTTCGGAATGTCGATTTCTACTGAGAAGACACCAGCAAGAAACTCAGTAGTTACTCTTTTCAAATATTGATGATGTTACAGAGTTTCAATTGAGAAGAGAAAAATACAATTATGAAAGTTAATAGACTACTATGAATAACAACTCAAAAGATTAATCAATTAACATGACCAATAATCCTTATCATTTAAATAGTCTTTTACACTATAGTAACTTTTCTTCATTAGGCAGGTTTTAGTATGAGACTTAAATTTATCCAGTGATAGGCTAATGACATTTTGTGGTAGCTTATTAAATATCTTTATACTTAAGGAAACAAATGAATTACCGATTTTATGAAGTCTAAGTACCGGGGCGGCAAGCCTATGTTTATTTCTGGTGTTAAGACTATGACTATTGGACTTTTTTTGGAAAAGTGTGCAAGTTCTTACGGTAAAAATATTTATTTCTTTAAATATATCCCTAAGTGAGTCACGTGATCTAAGGCTATATATATAGCGCGGATGGCCCTTTCCTGTAATACATTAATAGTTTGTATGTCAGCAGCAGACCCCCACAACAGTAGACCATATGACATCACACTGTGGAAATAGCTGAAATAGACCAGTCTTGCCGTCTCGATATCAGTCAAACGCCTAATTTTTATTACTGCATATGCAGCGGAACTCAGTTTTCCTGCCAAGGCAGCAATATGGGGACTCCACTGCAATTTCACATCTATAGTTATACCGAGAACAAATGTGGAATTAATGATTTGAATAGATTCTTTGTTCATCTTAATAATAGTATCGACCTGCCTTACATTTGTCATGGTGAATTTTACACATTTAGTTTTCTTTGATGTAAGAAGTAAATTGTTAGTCGTAAACCAGTGCAATACCTGTGAGAGAGCATCATTTACGTCGTCAATTGATTCTTTATATCTATCAACCTTAAAAATCAAGGAAGTGTCGTCAGCAAAGAACACTATCTCACATAGATCTTTCGTAAAGTATGGTAATGTAGCCCTTCTCTAATGTATGATGCGGCGAGCGCGATAGCGATTTGGTCCAGTCTCGACTGTGGGGTTTCCGAACGTGATTGCGCGGAGATAGATACCCTATGGGTTTTGGTTAGGGTTAGAGTCCACACCATCTTTTTCCCAAACGTGACAAGGCCATGATGAATGCATGCTAACTCTATGATTTTTGGTTAAAATTTCCGTTGTAATGTAAACCAGGCTACCAATCCTCTAAAGCCTAATCCCTTAAGTAATGTCTTAGAATGTGTTTGCGAATCCGAAGCGGAATCCTCGCGCCATTAAAGCTGACATATTAAAATATGCTAAGCGGTGGATCTGGCTGGAACAGGGATTTTGACGTGTTTTAGACTAGCAGAATTCTTACTTGTGGTAAGCTTTTATTCGTACATATTTTTGTACAGTGACACACTGGCTCACCTCAGCCTGATGGTAAGCAAAAAGAAAGCCCACGTTTAAGTTAAAACAGATGCTAATTCAAGGCATCATCTCCGCAGGCACTGCCATTTGTCCTGCGAAATGCTTCTTCACGCTTCGTTTGAAGGAATCCGTGTTTATTTTATTTTATTTATCTTATTTTATTAAGTAAAACTTACTGGGTGCAATGTTATGTTTGTAATGTATGTTATGCGCTGTAGCAAATAGGAAATAAAAGAAAAACCAAAATGTTTTGCAATTTTGGTATGTTTTTTCTCTTGTTTTCTAAATATGCCAACTGAAATAATTTAACTTGGTAATCCCATACAAATATATAGGATTGCCAAGACGCCCTGTTGGTCTAGTAGTTTAAGTACCGGGCCGTAATCTTGGGGTCCTGGGTTCGATTCCCAGGTCTAGCAAAAATAATGTTTCGAATTTTTCGAACATTGCTCGGTTTTGTTATTACCAATCCGCATTAAGCAAGCGTGGTGATTAAGCCTGATCCCATTATAGTAGCGATAACTTTGATTTATATTATGGCCATTGCCCTGCAGTGAGACAGTATATAGGCTGATACTTACAAAGTTATTGATGCGATTTTATTCACCACCACTTTTCTACCAGGATGAGCCTTGGCCGACCATTGGTGGCGGGCGAGTGGCAGTGGCGGTAGACGGTGACTCAACGGTCCGTTTGACCTACGGCCAATATCTGCCAAAAAATGGGCAGACCACCTCGGAGGGATGCAATGGGGAACGCTCTCAGTAATTGTTTGGATTGATTCTTGCCGCTTCATTTCGTCATCGTTCCACTCGTCAACAGTTCAATGCCCGTCATTTAGATGGTTGGCAGTCTTCAACTGTGCGTTTCTCAAGACACTTTCTACTTTGTTTGACAAAACTATCCAACGAACTATCGCCTTAGGTGTTTCCGGACAGATACGACCTGCAAACCTTCGAAAAAAGAGCATACTCGTTGTTAAAAAGGCCTGCACTTGTGACTCCTTTGACGTTGCAGGTGTCCATAGACGGCGGTAATAACTTACCATCAGGTGATCCGTCTGCTCGTCAGCCACCTATCACATAAACAAAATACTGCAGGGCAGAGGCCTCGCTACCCTTTTTCCACTTCTCCCGGTCCTGGGCTGCTGTGAACCAGTCTTTAAAAAACGCGTCCGGGGGATAGGGGGGGTTTAAAGGTTGACAGCGCATTTCTTACCATCAGGTGATCCGTCTGTTCGTCCATCTACCTATTACTTAAAAAAACAAAAAATTGCCATCGCCCATGGACACCCGCGGCACCAGTGTAGTCATAAGTACGCTGCCAACCTTTAAACACCCTTTCCACTGGATTGGGAATCCGGTACCCTCACCTACGCAGCGAAACACAGCACAGTATTGCTTCACGCCGGTTTTCTGTGAGGCCGATGGTATCACTCTGGTCGAACCGGCCCATTCATGCCAAAGCGTGGCTCTCCCACGACATTTGCGGGACACTATGGGCTCATTATAATAATAAGTGCGTAGGGAAGTGACGATCCTATCGCCCGCTGATGAGAGTTGGTGCTCTTGCTCAAGAACAACAACTCTCATCAGTGCAGTCAGTCTCCCCAGGGCAGCTTTGTGGCGCACTGAATGGGAAGTAACGTCCCTTGGGTCCCATATCCCCGAGAGTCGATCAGGCCCCTCTCCCCGGCTTGCCTTTATTGGCCGGCTAGGGTGGACCCCAGCAGGGACCGCAGGACTCTCACCTCTGGCTTGCCTTCACCAGCCTGGCCAGAGTGGGATGTCAGAGCTATATGCTCGCAGGGTGGTAGTGAAAGATGCATAAGTCGCGAGTTGGCACAGTGTCTTTAACCACAGACAGGGTAGAAAGCGGTATACACCTCTCGACACCTTGAGCTGCTCACACCAATATTGCCCGCCTCGCTATATCTGGTAGCTAGCTTTTGCTTGGCTTCCTGTTAGTTTTTATAGGGGGCCCATCTAGTGAGCGGCGAGTCACCACCTGCCCCATTTTTTCGTGATGCTTTTCATTGATCGGGCAGGTGCCATAGTCTCTCCATAGTGCCAGTTAACCGGTCCACTAACACCTCAACCCAATAGCCCAGTTCATTTTGTTGTCCATTCTTTTCAATAGTCCTATATCAACCGGGGACTGTCCTTGGCTACACTTCTGTAGTGTATACAGGGATAGTCGCCGGCTGGTATCACACCACATTTTAGTAAAACTGTCTATTGAACGGGGCTCTACGTTTTGGTTTCGGCCTCACGCACGCCTTCCAAAAGTCCGGGACATAATTGCCCGTGGTTATGGAACGAATAATAATTCTCCAGGCTGGGGATAGAACCCACGACCTTTAGCGTAAAAGGCAGGGTCACTACCAATTGCGCCATCCGGTCAGTCCATGTGTCTTGTAAATGAAACTTAGCTGCCTGGGGAGGTCTAAGTGTGACTAGGACATGTTTGACTACAATCTACAAAGATAAGTCAGCAATAACAAGCGTTAACGAACATGAACGACTGACGTTAGCTTAACTAAGGATGAATAATGATCTAGTTTAATGAAAGCGGCTTTTAGCCGAAGAAAATCTTATAAGCAACTTTTCACTTTGATCCCTGCCCTGAACTTAGTTCGAGATAAGTGAATAATAACAATTTATTGAATTTCTCTTTAAAAACGAAGTTTTATGATAAACAATTTGATTAGGTCTTTTTTGGCCTATGGGCTAACGCTTGACCTACCATCGCACCTGATGGAAAGCGACAATGAGTGTCTAGGCTGAAACGCGTTTGTCTATAAATTGCTGTGTTCACTCTTGCCTTAAAGATGTCCAGACTATAGTGGTCAGGAAAAACAAACCTCAGCAGGGAGTTCCAATCCTTAGCTGTACCGCATTCATAAATGTGAAGCGAATCGCTTTGTGCGGATAACGGGTAGTTCTACCACATAAGGATGAAAGCCCTCGCCGCGCTTGTCGTCCGATGATGAAATGGACTGAGGGAATCAAATTATGTAGCACACTTCCCGAAATACCACCGTATGTACCTCAGTTTTGTGGAAATATTTGGCTGCAGGAGTATTGCCCGACGGCTACGACTCTGGGTCCATTCCAGAAAAGAGCGCAATCCTTTTATAAAAGGCTGACAACGCATTAGCGAACTCTCTGATTCCGCAGATATTCAAGAGCGGCGTTGATTCACTTACTAACACTTAAGTAATCAACATTTACCATCAAGAGACTCACTTACTCATTTGTCGCCTCTAGCAAAGACATTGCATCTACAGCAATACAAATGCGCGTTCGAGTCGCGAATGAATCGCCGTTTTTAAACGGTTTTATTTAGCTCACCCTGTTTGTTTTATATATTTATTCTTGGATCAAATTTTGTAATTCAAATTTCACCATGTTCCTGTCAACCGATTAATCTGAAATTTTGTATACACTTTGGATTTTGGTGACAATACAATTATGTTTATTCATTATCATTATAAATTCAAGATGGCCGCCGCTACAAAATGGCGGATAATTTATGTTTTATTAATCCCATCAATATGGGTATCAAATGAAAGGGCTCAACAAGCAGAATACAATATACTATAAAAAATTGAAATCCAAGATGGACGTGGCCACGTCCATCTTGGATTTCAATGTGGTTACAAAATGGCGTATTAGGTGAGGGCATGAGTAGTCGTGTCCAGAACAGTTATGTCCAAGATTGTGTGAGGGCTGTGTATTGAGGAATTAGATTGATATAAATTATCAGGTAAAAAACCATGTAATAATGATGCAGTAAATTAATTAATTAGAAGGAGGAATATTCGGTAGGCATTTCCGTTAAATACTAAAAACCACGTTTTTATTTTAGTCTAATATGCCTAAAAGCTATTCTGCTTGGTACTAAAATATTTCTGAACTATAAGTTCTAAATACCTAATTGTTATTATTATTTTCTAGTTTTCAGTACACATGAGATGAAACCGTTTAACTTAAAAGTTTTTTTACCGATTTTTATTCACAGTAGATGACAGTTGCGATTGTAACGATGCAGCTTCGATACAAGACTTGTGTGAGCTATAGGAATGGACTGTATGAATGAAAGAGTGATTTAAATAGGTAAATGAAATATATTAATAAATGATCAAACCAACCGCTATGACGTTTGTACAAGAAGAGACAGACAGAGACAAAACAGAACATAAACAAACAATATAAAAGACTCTAAAAAGGCTCCCTAGCCATCCTGTAGTCGACATACTCCCGCCCGTAAGGCTTGGCTTACAGAAGAAGCTGACTGCAGGTTGGCTAAGCACCAAACTAAAAGCCAACAGTTTTGGATAAATATAAAAACATAACATGCCCAGCCAAAAGGGCGATAAAAAACTTAACAAAATACCTCTTAATACTACTACCCCGAAGCCCGGCAAGCAGAGGCCACGTCCGCTACCCGCACCGTGCCGCCTGGGCTTCCCCGTCTTCAACCCTCTGAAGGCATCCAGTCCAAACCAGTCAAGTCCAATAATACATCTCGAAGCAGGCGCTCAACACCTGCTGCTCCTTTAGCATTATAACCGCTAGATGGCAGCACTAGCACTTTTGCGAACATGGAAATGGGGAAGTTCTGGCTTCTCGGGGAATTATCCTGCTGGCAACTGGCACTCGAACATTATTGCAGCCGCGACGTACGGTAGGCCTCAGTATCTTGAAATAGGGATAGTAGGGCACAAGCAAGGTTATAAAACAATGGACTGAATAGGCCTCAGTGGATGTATAAGTAGAACACTGTAGTAAGCTCACTCCAACTGAATCAAAATGGCCAAATTGTCCTACCCACTCGTGGGTGTACTCATCGAGCAGATTCTTTGCTAACGTTGCCAAGCTGTTTCTTGGAATCTCTGGTATTTCAGGCGTGCACGAAGCGGTCGGTTATTCCTCGCTGCTCCTGTGAGAGTGGAGAAGCAGCTAGATAGGCTCGCCCTCAGAAGATACTCTTCTGTCTTCTCGACGGCACGGGCAAGCAAAGGACGTAGCCGCTGCTGCATCTGAAATTCACGTGACTCGTTAGAGACTCCGAGAAGACGCATATATTTTATTTTACGAGCTCGGAGACTCAATTGTCCCGTATCCAGGATGGAAGCGCAACTGAATAAGTTCAGCCCCGGTATACACGGCGACTCAGCCTCGACGGGATCCTCCGCCGGCCTTTCGGGACCGAAATGGAATTCGAAGGAAGGAAAAATCTCAACATATGGTTTGCCTAAACTCTCCGAACGAGTTTGAGCGTGGACAAAAATGGACGATGAGTCCTCACGCGATAGTAAACCTACCTCAAATACACCTTCGGGAAGGCGCCTTGAGGTGACTTTACAAATTTGTGCTCGCTTCGGCGAAAGCGATATCGACGAAGCGCGTACATCAGTGTTTTTCCAAATATCCAAATTATTTTTGCCCCTTAAATCGAAATTAAATAATTTAGAATTTACATCCCCCTTGCTTAGGTTCTCGATGTGAACGCGGTCATTGAGCTCAGGATCCAGTAATTGACAAGCCAACGTCCCATCTTCCAAGACAGCAAAAGTGTCGCAATCGCTGTTCGACACAGAAACCACTACCGCTACATTTTCTGACGGAATGCGACCTCTTTGCCTCTTGGAGTCTGGAACATAGATTAGAAACTGAGACTCATTTGAACTCAACTGATTTTCTTTTTTATGATGACTTTTTGTTGTCAACTCCGACGTTGTCACGGACTTTGACATCGGTTTGTTTACACAAGAATTTTGAAGGGAATTTGGAAAAATCGATAATTTTGCCAAAATAGAATTATGAAAAGATGAGTTGTGGAGTCCTCCGCAAATTTCATACGTAACTGAACAGAGACCCCCATTGTTACTGTGCTTGAGGCACTTCTCACACAACCACGCACCATGAACCCAAGACAGGCGCTCCTCGACATTCCTAGCTGTAAACTTGGTACACGACCACATGCTGTGGCCGGGTCCTCCGCAGAAAAAACATAAAGTAGCCTCGGGAGCTGCCGAGCACATAACCGCGTTACACATGGTTTCCATTAAAGGTTCCGCCGTTCGTACGGTAGCTGGAATGAGAGGAGCATTGGTTTTGGGTCCTGTTGCAGAGGTAGATGCGCTCTCAGCGAGAGATGAGGTAGGGAGCTTCACGCTCGCTGTAAGATTAATAACGGAACTCGTTACCTTGCCGGCGATACTACGGCTCGTACGGCGAGAACGCAACTTACGCGACCTTCGCGAAGGACCAAATATGTGAGCTATAGGAATGGACTGTATGAATGAAAGAGTGATTTAAATAGGTAAATGAAATATATTAATAAATGATCAAACCAACCGCTATGACGTTTGTACAAGAAGAGACAGACAGAGACAAAACAGAACATAAACAAACAATATAAAAGACTCTAAAAAGGCTCCCTAGCCATCCTGTAGTCGACAACTTGCATTGTGAAAAAGCGTTTGTGTCGCTGTAAAAAGGCCCTTACCACAATAGATACACACAGAATGCCGGCTGCGAAAAGCCCTAAAATAACAAAAAATCTGCTCTAATACGGAATGAATGAGAACAAGAAAATTCTAAATTGCTAGTGATTTCCGATCACCATTTTGTAAAAGTCGATAAAAAAATAATTTTCTCATAACTAGTATTTTTAGCAAGAAATGAGGAATATTGGTGAATAATAATATAAAATCTATGACTAAAAAACTTACCTCACTACATTCATCATCATCATCATCAGCCCATTTAAGTCCCCACTGCTGGGGCACGGGCCTCCCTCTATCACATGAGGGGTAATTGCCATACTCACCACGCTTGGCAGACGGGTTGGCGAGGGTTTTAATATAAATGCAGAGTTTTCCTTCTCTGGGTGCTGATGATCATGCCAGCAGCTTTACCTTAGTCGCCTTTTACGACACCTCGATAAGAGTGAGGGTGGCCTATTCTACTCTGCCGGGGACCACACGGCCCATTACATTACTTATATTATTTTTGAATAGCTACTGTTTTAATCATATAAAAACCATGTATTGTCATCCTAAAAAAAAAGTATATTTGTGTCGATTGCGTAACCGGCGTGCCGGCGTTTATGTATCTTACCTTACGTAAACGGCTGTCGGGATAATTTTCTAAAGCGAAAAATGCAGTATGCAGTTGGTCTTAGATTAATGAAGATAAACTCGCTATTACCATTTTATGACGAATTATGTGTTTCGTTCACGCTGAGGAAGCGTGGTGATTTTAAATATAGTCACTACACTTGCCAATGCCATCATAGTTGCGGTGACTTGATTTCTATAATAGAGGTTTGTGCCCTGCATTAGAACAATAAATTTGGTGATAATTTTGACTTCATGTGAGGAAGCTTCAAGAAAATTTCATATAGTTAAAATATTATACCACCTTCAAAAGAAGAGCGTACTCTTTTTTAAAAACGCCAGCATCAAATTAGCGATCTCTCTAATTTCGCAGATATTCATGGGTGGCGTTGATTATTTTCCATTTCACTTGACCCGTTAGCTCGTTTGTCACTTCTAGCATAAAAAAAATAAGGTAATAGTCGATTTAATAGTGTAGTTGTTAAAAAACCAAAAATTCTTGCGAAATTGACATTTGAAGAAGTTCTATTGTTAATATCCTAGGCTTTTACAGAAAATCCTCGTTTTTAGACCCATCTGACATCCTGATAAATAAATAATCTCATCAAGATTATTTTATCTGACAATCCTTTGACTGTGGGAGAGTCACGCATCGGCATGAATGGGGCGGCTCAACCGGAGTGATACCACGGCCTCACCGAAAACCGGCGTGATGCAGCATTGTGCTGTGTTTCGCTGCGTGAGTGAGGGTACTGGAGGTCCAATTCGGCGGAAAGGGGGGTTCAAAGGTCGGCAGCGCACTTGTGACTCCACTGGTGTCGCGGATGTCCATAGGCGGCAGCAATCGCTTACCATCAGGTGTTTCATCTGCTCGTCTGCCACCTATCACAAAAAAAAATCCTAATCTTACTCGATATTCATTTCAGTTAACTGCCTACACCGTCCACTGCTCTCCTGCCGCAGTTGCAAAACCATTAGATCAACATTCGATTGAATTGTATCTAAATATCGATAGTAAGCCAGCGCTCTCACATCACTAGAGCCATAGTGTATTAGGGTACCCGAGTGGCAATGGCACGTTACGATTATTGGGGTCTCGACGATTGGGCAATGTCGCGAGAAGTTCTTTTACAGGACCTACACCCTATAACAATAAAAGGAGTGTGTTTGTTCGCGCGTGTAATAGGCTTGTAATGCTTATAGAGAGTAAACAATTACTACAATTTGGAAGTCCTCGAGGGCGCAGTGACATATCTGTTACGCCTAAACAAGCAAGGTCCTGGGTTAGGTTTTTTTTATTTTTTATTAAATGGGTTTGCACTTGACCTCATTTCACCTGATGGAAAGTGACAATAAGGTCTAAGATATAGCGTGCTTACCCAGGAGAAGCCCATTCACTCTCGACTTAAAGACACCCATATTGTAGCTCTCTGGGAATACAGAGGCCGGCAAGTTGTTCCATTCCTTAGCAGTTCGTACCAAGAAATAAGAAGCGAATCGCTTATTACGAGCTGGTGGAACTTGCACAGTGTAAGGGTGGATTCCTGTCATCTTCCGTAATGTCCGGTGGTATAAAGGGGAAGGTGGTATCAGGTCGTGAAGCTCATTCGAACACTCTCCAAAATGCATCCTATAAAAACCGATAGACAGGCCACTCTACGTCGGTGAGAGAGGCTTTGGGATTTGCCCTCCACTATTCTGCGTCACCAACTAACTTCATGGCTCGACGCTCAATCGAGTCGAGCTTCCCGTTCAAGTATCTAAAGAAAATTAAATTATATACTCTAACAAATAGAAGAATTACCGCCCATTTAGAAAAAATAATGAACCAGTTAAGGACAGATCTTTTAAAGTAAAAATATCTTCCTTTTTTACTTCATCTTGGAATCAAGTCATCGTTATTATGATGAAGTTAAGTTTAAGGTGGCGGATAGGGCTCAATAGCGAGACCAATTGATTCAAATTGTTAGCAACTAAACCGGATATCTTTTTATCGATTTCGAAGCCACAACCTCTTGGAAAGTACTTATACTGTTTATCCAATAGTTAAATTTGATTATTTACTTTCATATCTACTGAGTTTTATCTTTACTTACCTCTCTATTCAAAACAAAATCCAGTAAAGATAAATTTAATATAATTGTGGAGATCGGTTCTCAGTTGATCATTATAAATTATTTCTTGAGAAAATAAGGTTGTATATTTTTTCCTTGGAAAGTGTCATGTTACGTAGCAAAAATTTGATCATAATGATCGAAGGGGTACCCATTAAAAATGCCACCACTGCTAGGTTCTAGGCGTAGGTAAGGGATAACTTGCGAGCTGATATTATATCCTTAAGGTGACGGGTAGGGCACACTAGCGACGCCAATAAATTTTTATTTTTAGCTACTAAACCGGATCTATTTTAAACAATTTCAGGAATACAATCTCTCGGCAAACACTTATGCTATTTATTAAATAACCATGCACAAATGTTGGGTCCGTTTTCCGTAAAAATTGATTACCGCCAAAAGCGGCCACTTTTGCCGTGAATCAATTTTTCGCGTTTGTGCACGGACCCAACATTTGTCCATGGTTATTGAATAAATAGTATAAGTGTTTGCCGAGAGATTGTATTCCTGAAATTGTTTAAATTAGATCCGGTTTAGTTGCTAAAAATTAAAATTGATTGGCGTCGCTAGTGTACTCTACCCGTCGTGTCACTCCGGTCGAGCCGGCCATTCATGCCAAAGAGTGTCTCTCAAAAAAACAAAAAGTTTTTTTGTATTGTTTTCATGCGACAATCGCCATGTTTTTTCCTATCGAAAATCCCGAGAATTGGGCTGCTGGTTATTGAAATATATCAATGCCCCTATAGAAACACGTTTCAACAGCAACTGTTTTTATTGACATGTAAAAAAGAAGAACAAGTACAAAAATATAAAGGCAGTAGAAAAGAGTTTGAATATATATACTATTTATTATAACTGTTGCCGATCACCAACATGGCCCCCCACGGTGTGAACACCAGGTAGACTTAGGAGGTGATCAGCAACGCCAGCTTTCTAACCGGGCGGCGCAGGACACCCCCTTTCGTCGCCACATCCACCACTCTGACGATCCCGTCCTTTCCAGGGAAAGTGCCCACTATTCTGCCCCTTGGCCAGCATCTTCTGGGTAAAGTCCCGTCCACAATGCAAACTAAATCGCCCATCTTTATTGTTCGTGCTCCTTGCGCCGAAGATTGTCGTGGCACCAACGTCGGCAGGTACTCTGAGACGAACCGCTGCCAAAAATGGTCTGCCATTCTCTGAGACCTTCTCCACTGAGCACGGCTGCACAGATCTGAGTCATCGAACTTTTGCGTCTGGATCTCGTTGGAGGTCGTACCGATGAGAAAAGTAAAGGGAGTCAACGCGGTTTCCCAGTCTTGATCCGTGGTCACGTGCGTTAGGGGCCGTGAATTTACCACGGCTTCTGCTTCCGCTAGTAATGTTGCCAATACTTCTTCCCTTGGAGACTTCTCAGCAAGCGTGACTCTGAGAGCGTCCTTCACATTTCTCACCAATCTCTCCCAGCATCCTCCCATGAAAGGGGCCGAAGGCGGGATAAATTTCCAACGAATCTGCTTGGTAGATGCGAACTCGAAAACTTCTGGTAACATTTTGGCGGCGCCAACAAACGATGTTCCGTTGTCAGAATAAAAGCAGGCAGGACAACCTCTTCGAGCGATGAAACGGCGTATCGCCATAATTGCGGAATCAGACGATAGATTTTCCACAATCTCGAGGTGAATTGCTCTGATTGTCAAGCACGTGAAAAGTGCTATCCACCTTTTGGCTGTCCGTCGTCCAACGGTCACGTTAATAGGCCCAAAATAATCTAGCCCAACATACGTGAAGGGCCTCTCGTGGTGGGCGGTTCTTGCGTGGGGCAAATCTCCGACGGGTGGTGTGATTGGTCTTGCCTTCCGTATTCTGCAATCCTGGCAATGCGCGGCCACTTGCTTGACGGCAAGCCTCAAACCAACGACATAGAATCTTCGTCGCACTTCGTTGACGACTAGTTCGTTATTAGCGTGAACGTATTTGGTGTGGTAGTGAAGAATAAGCAGTCGCGTGATTCTGTGCTTTCCATTCAAAACTATGGGACGGGGCTCTAGGACATCAGAGGAAGAGATTCGGCCGGATAGACGCAGCAAGCCATCATGATCGAGGAGCACGGACACATTTTTAAGCCTACTGTGACTCGAAATTGGGCGTCCTGCGCTTACACATGTCAACTCATCTGTAAATGATTCTATTTGAGCTGACTTTAATAAATGAACCTCCGCCAAGTTCAAATCATCTACGGAAAGTAATCTGAAATTCCGGGAACAGCGAAGGGAATCACGTATAGAATTTGGAGGTAAAAGAGACCGAAAAACTTTTGCAGCCTGATAGGACCGAGCTGTGGCTCTGAGTAAACGTAACCATCTACTGAATCGCCTATAGTCGGCGACTATCGGCGAGAAAGTAGAAGGTTCCGCCGAACTTCCATCAACCAAATTATTTATTAAACCGTAACCGCGCTTCAACTCTTCTACGGCAGAAGGAACGTTAGACAATGGTTCTCTAGGCCATGAATCCTCCGATGATAGAAGGAAAGATGGTCCAGCGAACCACCGAGACTGCGCCGAGAATAAGCTAGTGACACGCGTAGCGTCGTCCGCAACGTTTAAATCAGTGGGAACATATCGCCAATTTTGAATATCGGTCAAGTCAGAGATTTCTCCTACACGAAAGGACACAAACGGTTTAAACGCGCAGGCGTCGCTCCGCAACCACTTAAGCACCGTTATAGAGTCAGACCAAAAAACTATTTTACTAGATGGTCTTCTATGGGCGTCGGTAATATAAACGGCAAACCGAGCTGCGATGACAGCTGCTTGTAGTTCTAAACGCGGAATAGTCGTTGGTTTCAGGGGTGCGAGCCTAGCTTTGCCTCCAATTAGAGCTAGCTTCACTGAGCCGTCAGCAAGAGTAAAGCGCCAGTAAGCAGCGCAAGCGTACGCCAACTCACTGGCATCAGCAAACACATGAAGCTGAGCTTCCTTGACAGAGTCTTGCCCTGAATAGCATCGAGGAACGGAACGGCCAACCAGACTCTCCAGCTCCTGAAACCAGGACTTCCACTTTTGAATAAGGGTCTCAGGCAAAGTAAGATCCCAGTCTAAACCTAACTTCCAAGTACGCTGAAACAGAGCCCGACCCTTTATAATTAGAGGAGTCATAAGACCTAGGGGGTCATAGACCGACATGAGCAAAGACAAAACTAAACGTTTGGTGTAAGTCTCAGGCAAAGGTGGAACTGATTTCAGGAAACACAACGAGTCTTGTGTAACAAGCCAAGTCAATCCTAAAACTCGCGTCTGAAACGGAGAGGACGGGCCCAAACCCACCTCGGCAGCACCGATGGTACGGAGGTCGGGTGGAATTAAAGATAGAGCGTCGTTCTGATTGGACACCCACGAGCGCATTTCAAAACCAGCAGCTTTATGAATGGCAAGGACCTCAGAAGCGAGCAAAGCTGCTTTTTCCACACCAACGAAGCTGCCGAGGAAGTCGTCCATGTAGTGGTCTTCTTTTATGCATCGCGCCGCTTCTGGATGCGAATCCTTAAATTCAGAAGCGTTTTTGTCCTTCAAAAAAAGCGCCGTGCATGGACTCGAGGTGGCTCCAAAAATCATAGACGACATTCGGTATTCCTTAAGGGGCTCGCCCGGATTTTCCCGCCAGAAAAATCGCTGAGCATCGCGATCCTCGGGCCTGATCTTAATTTGAGGGAACATTTCTCTAATGTCACCTGAAACTGCAACGGTACCCTCCCTGAACCGCATGACTATGGCGAGCAAAGGCTGACTTACGCCGTTACTCTTAGCTGCCGCATCATGGACCACGCGAAGCTTATTTTTTTGTGGGTGGACCACACCAAAATGCGGCAAATACCAGTTAATAAGACCTGAAGGAGGACCGCTGCACAACTCTGCATAACCTTTGTCTAACATGCCTTGTACATTTCCCTTGTATGCAATTGCGTAAGCCTCATCCTTGGCCATTTTCCTCTCCAAGTTCGTAAACCTGGATAAGGCAAGACGCTTACTGTCCGGAACGACCTTGATATCATTCCGCCACAATAGTCCAGTCTCAAAGCGACCACACGGTAATCGCACCGTAGTCTTTTCCAAAATTTCGAGAGCGCGCTTATCGCTTGGGCTGCAATGAGGCTTCTTCTCGATACCAATGGAGTCAAGCCTGTAGTAAGTTTTGATTAGAGAGTCCAATTTAGCAGTCTCATCCAGTTCTAAATGGTTGATGAACTCTACAGAATTGACTCTATTGGGGATAAAACCGAAAAGAGCCCAGCCCAGCGGAGTTAGAGCGGCTACTGGTTCCGACCTAGTGCCCTGTCGCACGGACTGGGGCAGCAGAAGATGCCAATTGTCTATTCCGATAAGACAGGTTGGCTTCGCGTCGTCATATGCCAGAACGTGAGCTAAGTCAGTAAGGTGACCATAACACTTGAGATCGCAGAAGGAAGCAGATTGAGCGCTTAAACCTAAATTGGTAATAGAGCGCGCCCTAATGTCGTAGCTATCGGAGCTATATCGGCCTCTTACCTTAATGTCGATATAACTAACATCAGTAACCTTCGATAGCCCTCCGACACAGTTGATCTGCAGTGGGACTCTTGTTTCCTCATCAACCAACAAATCCGACACAGCCTTATCAACCAAAGTAGCCGAACTACCGTCGTCCAAAAGAGCGTAGGTATCTACACTCCCCCTGCTACCCGATAGCGTCACTGGAATGACTTTCAAGAGCGGCTTAACGGCGTCATTAGAAGCGGTGCTACAAGCGTGTGCCATGGTGGTGGAAAGAAGAAAGAAATAATATTTATTTAGTGACACAAATAAAGTAACAAAATTACAAAACATTATTACATCTATAAAATTATGTACAGTAAAAGAGATAAAGGCAATAATAAAAAAAAATAAAAAAAAATGTGTCACCAAAAAGGTTTGCACTCAGCATATGTCGAAGGGACGCTTCGACGCTGGTCTTCCGTGCAAGCCTCGTCAGGTAGAGCAACTAGGTACGTTGTATGTAGTATATGTGTTGCAGTGGTTTGTTATGTTTCTTACAGCTTAGTTAGGTAGTATGTACTTAATTACAATAAAATCAGAAAAGAGACAGTGGATAAAGAGACACAGCACAGCTATACATTACTCTTTTGCAAATTTAATAAATACTCTCTAAAGTTGACGCGAAAAGATGTTAACGTTTTGATGAAAGACATGGAGCTGGGTTGACCTGATCATCAGGATTGGTCTTACTACCTTGGTGAGATGGTGATTGGACACCCACTTGGGCTACATCTTCCGACTGAGGTCTATGTAAAAGGGTATTGTGCCGCCTATTGAATTGACAACCCTCTACCTCACATCTCTTCTTGCAGCCTTTATAAAGATGACCACCCTTTCTTAAGCACCTACGACAAACCTGGTTATCAAAAACCCATTTCCAGCGATCCATTAAAGACAGTGATCTGAAGTGTTTACATTCCACAACATCATGGTCGGACTTTGAGCAGAACATGCATTTCACCGAAGGGTTTCGTACCACGGTCGACGAAACTGTATACGGGAAAACTCCTTTGATAGGCTTGTCTGTGGGCTTGACGGATTGACTTTGACTTTTGGCAGGCATTGAATGAATTTTGACAGGTGTCGACTCTGGTAAAATAACATCGAATTTAATTTGTAAATTTGCCTCAGTCTCAATAAAATCAGCCAAAATTTCCAATCTGAACTTACCAGAGTCAACTCTCGTCAATGCAAAGTCTCTCCATCTAGACCTAAGAAGTGGAGTCAACTTACTTAGTATGGAGTTGACGAGCTCCGGAGATGCAAGATACTCCGGCTGCTCTAGCAACCGAATGACCTCCACGCAATTGCGAATGCGGCAGGCAAAGTTGCTTAGCTCCCGCGGCGACTCATTTGCACCTAGTCTCGGGAGGGCTCTCACCACTGAGAGCTGATGTAAAATGATGACCTGGGGTTGGGCAAACCTAGATTCAAGAGTCTTCATGATCTGCTCTGGATCATCCGCAACCACCAGACGGATAGCAACAGCTTCCCTAGCTTCTCCTCTCACCGCGGCGCTAAGCCTGGCAACATTCTCGCTAGGGGAAAAATGCGCCTGGTCAAACGATTTCTGAAAAAGGAAACAGTCAGAGACACAACCATCAAAATTAACAAGGTCACAAACCTTTGTAGGCTTCTTCCCCATGCCCGTGATTGCGTTGGCCAGCTGCATGAGGGAAGTACCTAAATCAATGCTATGGTTTTTATTTATGTTGCAATTACAATTTTCATTGGACTGTGTGCCTAAATGTATTGCATGTGTGTGTGAAAGTTCAGCCGGCTCAACATAGGGGTGCACACCCGTAGGTACCGCACAGGCATGGGGATCAGGCAGCGTGGACGCACCCGCTGTGGCTGGGCACGTCGGAGTGTAGTTAAAAACTGGGCGCGGTGGCGCAGCTAACGGCAAAACACGCGGAGCACTGGCCGGGACAGGGCGCTCCGACACACAGCCAGGGACCGGGCGCTTCTCTGCGTCATCCCAGAAGAAGGCTATCCTGGATGAAGGTTGTATCGTTCCAATTAAAATCGCAACTTTTGAGGGCGGAGCCGCTAGCAATGGCGCCACAGCGCCGGCACCGCCGTGCGCCTCGACGGACGTACTGGCGTACGCTTGCGCTGCTTACTGGCGCTTTACTCTTGCTGACGGCTCAGTGAAGCTAGCTTTAATTGGAGGCAAAGCTAGGCTCGCACCCCTGAAACCAACGACTATTCCGCGTTTAGAATTACAAGCAGCTGTCATCGCAGCTCGGTTTGCCGTTTATATTACCGACGCCCATAGAAGACCACCTAGTAAAATAGTTTTTTGGTCTGACTCTTTAACGGTGCTTAAGTGGTTGCGAAGCGACGCCTGCGCGTTTAAACCGTTTGTGTCCTTTCGTGTAGGAGAAATTTTTGACTTGACCGATATTCAAAATTGGCGATATGTTCCCACTGATTTAAACGTTGCGGACGACGCTACGCGTGTCACTAGCTTATTCTCGGCGCAGTCTCGGTGGTTCACTGGACCATCTTTCCTTCTGTCATCGGAGGATTCATGGCCTAGAGAACCATTGTCTAACGTTCCTTCTGCCGTAGAAGAGTTGAAGCGCGGTTACGGGTTAATAAATAATTTGGTTGATAGAAGTTCGGCGGAACCTTCTACTTTCTCGCCGATAGTCGCCGACTATAGGCGATTCAGTAGATGGTTACGTTTACTCAGAGCCACAGCTCGGGCCCATCAGGCTGCCAAAGTTTTTCGGTCTCTGTTACCTCCAAATTCTATACGTGATTCCTTTCGCTGTTCCCGGAATTTCAGATTGCTTTCCGTAGATGATTTGAACTTGGCGGAGGTTCATTTATTAAAGTCAGCTCAAATAGAATCATTTACAGATGAGTTGACATGCGTAAGCGCAGGACGCCCAATTTCGAGTCACAGTAGGCTTAAAAATGTGTCCGTGCTCCTCGATCATGAAGGCTTGCTGCGTCTATCCGGCCGAATCTCTTCCTCTGATGTCCTAGAGCCCCGTCCCATAGTTTTGGATGGAAAGCACAGAATCACGCGACTGCTTATTCTTCACTACCACACCAAATACGTTCACGCTAATAACGAACTAGTCGTCAACGAGGTGCGACGAAGATTCTATGTCGTTGGTTTGAGGCTTGCCGTTAAGCAAGTGGCCGCGCATTGCCAGGATTGCAGAATACGGAAGGCAAGACCAATCACACCACCCGTCGGAGATTTGCCCCACGCAAGAACCGCCCACCACGAGAGGCCCTTCACGTATGTTGGGCTAGATTATTTTGGGCCTATTAACGTGACCGTTGGACGACGGACAGCCAAAAAGTGGATAGCACTTTTCACGTGCTTGACAATCAGAGCAATTCACCTCGAGATTGTGGAAAATCTATCGTCTGATTCCGCAATTATGGCGATACGCCGTTTCATCGCTCGAAGAGGTTGCCCTGCCTGCTTTTATTCTGACAACGGAACATCGTTTGTTGGCGCCGCCAAAATGTTACCAGAAGTTTTCGAGTTCGCATCTACCAGGCAGATTCATTGGAAGTTTATCCCATGAAAGGGGCCGACCCCTTTCATGGGAGGATGCTGGGAGAGATTGGTGAGAAATGTGAAGGACGCTCTCAGAGTCACGCTTGCTGAGAAGTCTCCAAGGGAAGAAGTATTGGCAACATTACTAGCGGAGGCAGAAGCCGTGGTAAATTCACGGCCCCTAACGCACGTGACCACGGATCAAGACTGGGAAACCGCGTTGACTCCCTTTACTTTTCTCATCGGTACGACCTCCAACGAGATCCAGACGCAAAAGTTCGATGACTCAGATCTGTGCAGCCGTGCTCAGTGGAGAAGGTCTCAGAGAATGGCAGACCATTTTTGGCAGCGGTTCGTCTCAGAGTACCTGCCGACGTTGGTGCCACGACAATCTTCGGCGCAAGGAGCACGAACAATAAAGATGGGCGATTTAGTTTGCATTGTGGACGGGACTTTACCTAGAAGATGCTGGCCAAGGGGCAGAATAGTGGGCACTTTCCCTGGAAAGGACGGGGTCGTCAGAGTGGTAGATGTGGCGACAAAAGGGGGTGTCCTGCGCCGCCCGGTTAGAAAGCTGGCGTTGCTGATCACCTCCTAAGTCTACCTGGTGTTCACACCGTGGGGGGCCATGTTGGTGATCGGCAACAGTTATAATAAATAGTATATATATTCAAACTCTTTTCTACTGCCTTTATATTTTTGTACTTGTTCTTCTTTTTTACATGTCAATAAAAACAGTTGCTGTTGAAACGTGTTTCTATATGGTGTCCATATAGAATAAACACGTTTAAACAGCAACTGTTTTTTAATGACATGTAAAAAAGAACAAGTACAAAATATAAAGACAGTAGAAAAGAGTTTGAATATATATACTATTTATTATAACTGTTGCCGATCACCAACAGCCCCAGAAAAACTCCTAATTGGGTTTTCATTGAAATTATTCTCTAGGGATCTTGTAATTGATTTATGAATTTATGTAGCTATTCGTTAGACGAAAGATCGTGTCCGGAATATTGACGAAGAGTAAATTGATATTCGATTCCGGCCAATTCCTACTACCAATTTTAGGTTTTTATGTAAAAGGTATAAAGTGGAGCTTTTGAAGATTCGTTTTGATTCGTTTGAAATCAATTGAATTAGTTAAATTTTAACATATATTATCAAAAAGCTGTATTAGGTTAAATCCGAAAAGTTAGAGTGAATTTGGAATTATAGTTCGCAGGTAGTCGTAAATCAGATGACCTACAACGAAACCGTCACGAACCTGCCCTTTTTATTTTAAATGTCTTGAATAATTTTTCATTTACTGTCTTACTTATTTCATTTCCGTCAATAATAGGTATGTGGTGTATCTAAGGGACGTTCTTTCTATTTTAGTCGAAATGGACGTGTCTGCTGTAATTTCTAAGTTACGATTACCATTACATTTTGGGGGGGTCGGGGGATATTGATATGGGGAGGGTTTATAAAAATAAGAGGACAACCCTATAAGCTATGTATCTTTCTGTCAAAAATGGCGGAGTATTGTTACGGCTTAGGGTATTTATCTACGAGGAGTGTCTGTTAAAAAGGTCCTATTTTCCTATATAAAAAAAAAAAATTTTTTTGTGGTTTCCGATACTCTAACTAAAATTATTCCATATTTGTAAAAAAGACGTATTTCCGATGTTAAAATATCTTAAACTTTAAATTGTTCCGGTCAAAATGGGTTTATTTCTGTAATCAAACGGTCTGTTCAAAAGATCTCATTTCAATGATAAAAAAATGGTTCCTGTAAAATTTTGTTAATCTTAAAATAAGACTTTTTGAACAGACACTCCTCTAGTGTGACCATACTGCGAGAAAATTATAAACTTCTTTTAGAATGGCTTTATTTTACTAAATTACAACACTGTCATTTAAAAGAAATTCCCTATATCTAATATCTACTGTTTTTTATAAAGAGCTATATACAACAGACAACTGCAACGCTTATACCTCGAGCTTTTTGAACAGTCGTGCACCCTTATGAGGATATTATACTGATCACAACAAACATTTCCCCCAAGGTACATAAGGTTTAAACTCAAAAAATCTCACCATCCCATACAAAAGTAATCAGCTGATTGGTGCAAATTGTATGGGGAGGCAAATATTTTTTATAAGATTAAACCCTATGTACCTTGGGGGAAAATGTTTGTTGTCATCATTATAATGACCTCGATAAGAGTGAACGACGTTAAAAAAGCACGGTGTAGGTAGTCCGAAAACACGAAACGCTTGCGCGATGTAATCGACACCTAACGCCATCTATTGGTATAAAGTGGAAACAATGCCCCGGAACGAAGTGCGGGCGGGCCACTTGTAATAAAGGATAAAGACACAAAGGCGTGGATACGAGTATATTAAAAGTCAGACAATGTTTCTCGTATCTACATGATAAGAAATATTAAGTCGTATTTCTTCAAAAATGTAATTACAGAGTAACTCTGTTTGATTGAGAAGAGTTTAGTATTACCTTTGGAAATAAACTCCAAATATTCCTATCGTTTCATTTAAATGAACGAATACTTTATCATTCATACGGCATCTTTTTATTGAATTTGCATAGATAGCTATAGCACAGTATAACAATAAAACCTCTTGGTATACTGTGCCTACAAAGGCCAAGTTCAAATAATAAAAGCGAGCGAGAGGACAAGTGGTTTATTTTATAGAGGCTCAGGATATTGGTTCTCCTCAGCCTGTTGGCAAGCAAGAGAACACCCCAGTTGCAATTACAACGGAAGCGATATCAAGGCATCACCTCCGTTGGCACCGCCATACTAGCCCGCGAGATGCTTCTTCACGCTTCGTTTGAAGGAATCTATATTGTAAGAAGGAGGGATACATGAGTTTCATTTCTTGATGATGCGGCAGAAATAGGAACTGCCAAATTTTTTAGTCCGTCAAATAGGTAAGGAATGTTTTGCACTGTGAAGCGGTGACAGCGTTGTCCGGCGCATGTAGTTCTGTGACGGGATAGGACAGGTTGGACCATCGGCTGTCCCTAACGTCCGCCTCCAGGCGGACAGGTATGCGTAACGCATTTCTACTGCACGCATTTTCCGCGGAGAAAAAAAAAAGGTTGGACCAGGGAGGAAAGCTCTTCAGAGCATTCACCGTGATAAATACGGTAAAAGACGCTAAGCGACCCGATGTCTCTACTAAGGTAAAGAGGTTCAAGAGTATTGGTGACCTCTTCGTCACCTATAATGCGTACAGCCCGTCGCTGCAATCTATCGAGAGCATCCATGAAGTATCTAGCGGAGCCATCCCAGAGATGCGAACAGTACTCCACGCATGCCCGGACTTGACTGCTGTATAAAAGACAGAGTGTTATTTACATGAAGCATTTAGATCGACTTTAGGATAACCTCGGGGTAGAGGAAAAGTAGATACGCAAATTAAAAAGCAGATGGATCATATTGCAGCCGCCCAAGGATACCCGCCACACCCGAGTCACGAACTGCCAACCTTTTAACTCGCATTACCCCCAAATTACGCTGATACTCTCTCTGCCGCACTCAAAGACGTACATTAGGTTAACCTAAACTTTTTTTTTTATTTATTAGGAATAGCAAACAGCTACAAAATACATGTTCATCTAAGACAGTACATACTTAAACTACTTAATAATATTGTAGCCCACGACGCTATCCACATGTAACTAAAATTAAGTTGTCGCAAGCTGCTCAAAAATACAACTAATAATATTACAAAGAGAGCAAAATATAATGAGAAAAAAGATTCGGTAGGTATTTAGGTGGACAATTTGGGCACAAAAACAGAAGAATAGTAATTAAATATAAGAGTAGAACGGTATAGCGTATATGACAACTGTTCAATAACAGATTTTTAAAATTATTTATATTATTAACAAAAATATCGATATCTTTAGAGTGGAAACTGTCATTATAAGACCACATCATACGACGAATCGGTACGCGCCAGCCAGTATTCGTTCGACTTTTACGAACTGCAAAAAGGCGAGTAGCACGCACCTCTCGCCTATATGTGGTTCTAGGTACAGAGTAATATACTAACTCGTTACAATCAAATTTGTTGTGTACAAGTTTATACAGTGTGACAGTCTCCAAGTATTTACGTCTAGTAGCAGGTGGCATTAATTTAAACTTACTTAGCAAAAGAACACGGGTCAAATATGTTTTATAACATCTATGTCAAAGTCAAGTCAAAGTCAAATAATTCTTTATTTGCATAGGCTTGTACACAGCACTTACAAATCGTCATACATTTGAATGACTTAAAAATATTTATAAGTACTTATGTATAATTTACATGTTAATACATAAATATGTTGATACATAAAATATACTAAAGAAATAAATAAACGTAATGCGATTCTACCACCGGCTCGGAAAGTTGTTTCTGGTCGAGAAGATCCGGCAAGAAACTCGCCAGTTACTCTTTTTAATCGCTATCTATAATGAATAGCACGCAGAAACTTATTTTGAATTTTCTCAATTTCCTCTATATACTTTTTATAATACGGGTTCCAGATTGGTACCGCATATTCAAGGTGGGAGCGAACTAGGGCTTTATATAAATATAGATATGTAGATGGGCGTCTAAAGTCTGTTGTTTATTATCTTAATTTAACGGCCGCACTCAGAGAAGTCATTTAAGTTAATGTTCATTAACTTTAGTATCGGTAGTCTTTATGCGTATCAAAATAAGTGTCAATATTTTTTCTTAAGTAGCAAACTAAGTTAATCAACGACTCTGAGTGTGGCAGTAAATCTATACATGGTGGACTATTTTCAGAGGTCAAACATTTTTTTTGATGCCTCACATTGATCTGAAAAAGCACCACCCCATGTATGGTTCGCAATTTTTTATAATTATCGAGATAAAAAACATTTTATGTTACTTTGACAACTAGATAAAATTATTTTTATTTTTCTCTTTTTGATACTTTATCACATTTTTTGTTTTGTTATTTCTTGCTCATGACAAAGACATGTTTAACGATATAAAAGACTTGGATCAGAACCCTCCCTCGGGTATATCCCGGTCAGTATCACGCCGCAACTAACAAATTGCCCCACTTTGTATCGTGGGCACCCTCGATATGTCGGAACTGCGAGGAGGAAAAACACGGAAAACATGGGAACTGCTTTATACGACACTACTTAAGGTGACGCATAAACGGAACTAGCTCCGCCAGTAGAATTGTGCGATTATGAAACATTTTTATAAAAAGTATAACCGTGAATCCATAATAGATAGTATCAAATATTTTTTGAGACAAAATTATTTAAAGTTTCTTCCTACAAGAAACCGTAAATTTTATAATTGCTAAAAGTGTCCACTTTAGGCAATAAAAAGAATTATGGCTACTTGTACGAAGATAATAATATTATGCAAGTACATCTCAAAAAAAATCTTAATACTTTCGTTTTTTTTAAATGTCTCATAATCGACATAATTAATACAAATCTTAAGGTGCTAGGTGCTATATCGCCGACAGTAGATTTGTATTAATTGTGGCGATGAGACATTTAAATAATAAATATTTCACAACATCACATCCATTGATCTGACTCCGGGATAGGTAGCTCAAGCACCTGTGTTACGGATATCAGAACCAAAAGTGGGATTACAAATATATACATAACTTACTTTTTTTTTTGTAAATATATACTTATAAATAAATAAAAAGTTTTGTGGATGTTTTAAGAAAACCATTGACAGTTGTTTTAAACTTATTTGTGTAATATTATCTTCATTTAAACAATCATAATTTTTTTACCGCTTAAAGTCACTTATCAATAATCAGGACACAAGACGGAGAAGGGGTTAGGTCGTACAATTACCAGCATTCATACCAAACGGTCCAAATGTACATTCATGTTGCGTACGGCTAAGGAATGGAACTCTCTGCCGGAGGATGTGTTCCATGAACGCTATGATCTCAACGTATTCAAGAAAAGAGTGAATAGGATGTTACTAGACAGATATGATCCGTCCTCGGCCACATCATCACTTACCATCAGGTGAGATTGTGGCCAAATGTCTGGCTATTGTAATAATAAAAAAGCTACACAGTCACTTTTAGCAATTATACAAATCATAGTTACTTCTACGAAGATGATAATTATACAGAGATTCGGCGGGTAGGGCTAAAACAAGCCGCATGGGCTGATGCAATTCAAAGGTTTTAAATTAGTGTCTAGTGGTTTTTAGTGTTCAAATTTGGTGTTTATTTGTGCAGTGAAGTGCCGCAAAGTGTATAAGTTACTTGACATTGGCGAATTATCTTCGGGTAGAGCCATAATAAAATATTTTTTTTTTTATAAAAAAATGTCTCAAACAACTGTAAATAATCAGGAAATCACAATCCATTCCTATATTCAAGTCCCGTGTCAAAACTCACTTCCTATCTCTATAAATAGGTACACTGCTTTTTCCTTGTCTCTTCTTTCTTTTTTATGTGGTCTGCTCTCTGGTCATTTATACCTGTCTATAAGAATATTTTTCTTGAATTTTTGTTATAAATTATCTATGTATATATTATTGGGTATGTATGTATTGTTTATTATTATTTATGTTATGTAATATTAATAATATATAAAATATGTATATTTCTGCCATTCTCAATTTCATTTGTTAAACTACTTCGCACTGCCTTCACTTATTACGAATACGATATTTCTTTCCTCTACCCAAAGGTTGTCTGGAAGAAATCGCTACAAGTGATAAGACCGTCTTATTGTACTGTCTGTTGCTGTTGTTGTATCATGCTTGTATTTTATTTTTGTGCAATAAAGAATATCTATCTATCAGTGGCGAAGAGTCCATACAACCCGATTCCCGTCGGCTTCCCTTACGAAAAATCGAATCTATGGGCCAACGATATTTTTATCTGTTAAATTCACTTAGTGTCACACTTACATAGTTCAAATAGTTTGAATTATAGACTTAACGCCTACAAAATTTGATGAGCAACGCAAATAATGCAGGTGGCAAGCCGGTAAAATACCGAGTTACTTCTTCATACTACAAATTCTCATACTGAGCATCTGTCCTTTTCATTTATGTGTATAGATCGTCATGTTCCGTCTCGTTTTAGCACGTGCAAATTTACTAAGAAATAACTCGATGCCTATCGGCTTGTTATAGAGATAGGTTAATTAGCAACGCACAGGTGCAAGCGAGAAAGAAGTAGAATTGTAATGATTCCGAATTAAGAATGAATGTAGCACGGTATTAAATCATGACAGGAGCGTACTATATTTTTATTTCCCTTGCTTTTTAGTTTTTATTTAATGGCGGATAATGCTAATTGTGAACAACTTGTTGCTTTCGTTTTGTCGAATTTTATTTGTTTTGGTGTTGAATTGTGGTGAATTGAATTAATTTTTGTATTGTGTGTTGTACTGATCTTAATGTCGGTCGTCGGTTAAAAATGTCATTTATACTGATTTATTGTTGCTCGCACAGATTCTTTGCTATAAAACAAGACTTCGTTCTCTAAGTTTTGAAAACAAAAAACATGTAGTAAAATTAGGCCGCGCCAATAAAAATATATATTTTTTCGACTTTAACATATGTCCGTGGGATAGCCACGCATCGGCATGAATGGGCCGGTTCGATCGTAGTGGTACCACGACCTCACAGAAAACCGGCGTGAAGCAGCACTGTACTGTGTTTCGCTGCGTGAGTGGGGGTACCGGAGGTCCAAGTCGGGGGAAAGTGGGGTTTAAAGGTTGGCAGCGCACTTGTTACTCCAATGATGTCACGGGTATCCATGGGCATGTTGAGCATTTTGGTAAGTTAATTTCATATTCCGGCTTCCCTTTTGAATATATTCACCCTTCGCCACTGCTATCTATCTATCTATAATTTACCTTTTAACATTCATAAGAGTAATTTTTGTTTGAACGTCTCATATTATTTTTCCTATCACAGCTTGTAGTTACTAAGGTTAGGTTGCTTCCAAAACCATCACTTTAGAGACCGGGGCAGCATTGACCATGATACAGGAGTTTGGTAATTACAAAGTTGGAGTTCGATCCCCGGGTCGGGCCAAAAATATGTACCTAAGTTTTCGGTATGAGATTCTTAGTGTCAGCCCGGAGTCTGGAAGTGGGTCTTGTACCCCCGTGCTTCGGAAAGCACGTTAAGCCGTTGGTCCTGTGCCCAATCTCTCTCCGGTCGTGTCACCCTGGTGTCCCATCGGATTATGAGGATAAGGGAATAGAGCACTATTATATAACCTGCGTACGTGACTGATCCTTGAGATTGGCCGCCGTAGCCGTAATCGGTCGGAGGATATTATTATTAATTACAATGTTTAAATGTCTCATATTTGGCACAATTAATAGAAACCTATAGGCGGTTTCGTCAATGCCTCACCTTAAATGGATGAAGTTTGTTGCAAGAATCTGGGATAGAGTCCCGGGTTCGTTGTAGTTGTTCCGAACTATTAACGGAGTAAACCTTACAAACAAGTAAATCCTTTAATTGATTTAGCTATGTATTACGTACCGTTGTTTTGACCAAGAAGATACGCTGACCATCAGGTGACACGTCTGCTCGTCTGCCCCCCATATTATAAAAAAGGAATACCAGGTTTCGGCATGAATGAATTCTCCTTGGAAACAATATGTAAAGACTTTTTTTCTACCATAAGCTCGGCGGTGAGGGAAAACATCGTGAGGAAATACCTGCACGTTCCAGACAGATATTTGAAATCATCATCATCATCATCATCGTCCACTGCTGGACGTAGGCCTCTCCAATTATTCGCCACTGTGATCTATCCATGGCTTCTCGCATCCAGCTCTTGCAAGCCATCCTGCGCAGATCGTCCTCCCACCTAGCCAGAGGGCGCCCTACATTACGTTTGCTAAGACGCGGTCTCCACTCCAGAACTCGTTTACCCCATGGGTTGTCGGTTCTGCGGCTAATATGGCCAGCCCACTGCCACTTAAGCTTGCTAATCTGGTGAGCAATGTCGATAACTTTGGTTCTCTGCCAGATCACCTCATTTCGGATTCGATCTCGGAGAAATACGCCGAGCATTGCTCGTTCCATAGCCCGCTGAGCGAATATTTGAAATAGTGATTATGAACGTGTAACCATGATCCAATTTGTCTGGTTCCCCTATCTAAGGGTTGCCAAGGTCAGATTTTTTTCATTGCCAGACTTCCCGTATCCTAGATCATGGTCCAATCGTACTCCGGTCTACAAAGCGACATTTTTAAACCAAACTAGGAATCACACACAAAGATGAGGAGGAGAGTAGATAATGTTCGAGACTGCACGATATTGGTATTAAAACACTCGCTAAGCTAGTTTTTATGAATCTTACTGCTGTTTTAATTTTTATTATTAATATGGCCATGTTCCCTTCATTGTCTCCTATTTCCCTGGTTACGTATCTATCAATCCAATAAACTGTTAGTATGTATGTTTATTTGTTTTGCAATGTACTAGTATGTATTAGTATTTATAGCTAGTATATATTTATTTAATATAATGTATATATGCATATATCACTCTAAAAAGCAATCGCGGGTTTATAAATAAATAAATATTTCACAACATCACATACATTGATCTGACTCCGAGATAGGTAGCTCAAGCACCTGTGTTATGGATATCAGAATCAACAGTGGGATTACAAATATATACATATAATACTTTTCTTTTGTAAATACATACTTATAATACATAGCAAACACCCAGACCAATACAAACAAACATGTTCATGCACACAAATGTTTGTACTGTGCGGGGATCGAACCCGCAACCCTTGTATCAGAGGTAGCGTGCACTACCACTGTTCCAATCGGGTCGTCAGGTCAGGTCAATCAGGTTTTAAGACTCTGTTAGGTCCAAGCAATTTGTCACGAGATAACGCACTCGACACACAATAGCAGTGTTAAAAGCGATACAATCCAACGATTCTTATTATTAGGATCACTTTGCGGCTCTTCACTGCACAAATAAACACTAAATTTGAAACCTTTGAATTGCATCAGCTATTGCTGTTTTAATTAACTTATAGCCTAACTTCGAGTATGTGATAGGGACATAAAGTGCTATATTGTGCCTTCATAAAGTGTATCTTAAGATACTTCGAGGAGCACGCCCACACGAGCGCCTTTAATCCCGCAATAAAAGGATTTATCAGAAACAATAAACTATCCTATATTCTATTTATGGGTAATCCTGAATGCGCTGTATAAGCCAGTCTGTAATATCGATAGTAGTGGTGTGAAACGATTATCGAAAGTTGACAGAACACATGCTTAAAACTTTATTTTCATTAACAAAATCATCATCATCATCATCAGCCCATTTAAGTCCCCACTGCTGGGGCACGGGCCTCCCTCAATCACATGAGGGGTAATTGCCATACTCACCACGCTTGGCAGACGGGTTGGTTTTGATATAAATGCAGAGTTTTCCTTCTCTGGGTGCTGATGATCATGCCAGCAGCTTTACCTTAGTCGCCTATTGGCCTATTCTACTCTGCCAGGGACCACATGGCGTAACATTAACAAAAAATAAATAAAAATTACTACTTATTACTAATTGCTTTCAAATCAAATTTGCTTTGCCACATATCACAAAAAAAAATCAAGTTACCGCTACTATGGTGGAATTAGGCTTAATCACCATGCTTATCTAATGCGAATTGGTGATCGAAAACATACTTTTTGTTCGACCCGGGAATCGAACTTGAATTGAATAAACGTAAAATATTATTAATAATACATAATTCGATATTTTCATAATTTAATATAACATATTTTATGAAGTAAATTACCTACTCTTATTCATTATTTTTGTTAAGTAATTTTTTAATAGAAGCAGTGCCATCCATATTATACATACCTATTATGTAAGTTGCTTTACCCTTTCAGGGTCCATGTTCTGATTGTAACTTATTGTTATATTAGCTTGTGGCCATGTGATCCCCGGCTGAGTAGAATAGGCCACCCTCACTCTTACCGAGGTGTCGTAAAAGGCGACTAAGGTAAAGCTGCTGGCATGATCATCAGCACCCAGAGAAGGAAAACTCTGCATTTATATCAAAACCCTCGCCAACCCGTCTGCCAAGCGTGGTGAGTATGGCAACTACCCCTCATGTGATTGAGGGAGGCCCGTGCCCCGGCAGTGGGGACTCAAATGGGCTGATGATGATGTTATATTAGCTTTAATATCGCAAAATGTAATATATGCAATTCAGTTATCAATAAAAAAATAACTCGAAGCTATCGATAAAATACTATTGCATCAACACTGGTTAGAAGAATCAACAGTCAGAGTATTAACACTCATGGAAATCGTGAACTCAATCTTCTTCAAAGTACTTATTTGGACTTTATCCTTGGGGAAATCTTCAGTTAGAAGGGAGGGAATGATCACCTGATGTCCTAAATAAATAAATAAAAAATATTTCACAACATCACATACATTGATCTGACTCAGAGATAGGTAGCTCAAGCACTTGTGTTACAGATATCAGAATCAACAGTGGGATTACAAATATATGCATTTAATACTTTTCTTTTGTGGGTCCCCGCGCTGTGTGGTCCCCGGCATAGTAGAATAGGCCACCCTCACTCTTACCGAGTTGTCGTAAAAGGCGACTAAGGTAAAGCTGCTGGCATGTTTATCAGCACCCAGAGAAGGAAAACTCTGCATTTATATCAAAACCCTCTCCAACCCGTCTGCCAAGCGTGGTGAGTATGGCGATTACCCCTCATGTGATTGAGGGAGGCCCGTGCCCCAGCAGTGGGGACTTAAATGGGCTGACGATGACGATGACTTTTCTTTTGTAAATACATACTTATAATACATAGAAATGTTTTGATTGATGACCCACCCGATGGACACATTTAATATATAGAAAGTAATGTATCAATAAAATAGGTTTGATTATAATTTGCGCCGAGCAAGCGAGTCGCCTGACGGGATGTGATCACCACCGCCCATTAACCACCACCTCTTAAAAGTAGTAAAAAAAAAAATAAAAAATAGTAGGCTAATTTGCCTTTTTTATTACAATTTATTTGTATTATTTATGTGATTGATTGTGTGATTTACATTGTATTGATTAAATACATTTTATTTGAATGTAAATGTTATTAATGTATGAAAGAAAACCTTGATTTCTGAAATAAATTATTATTATTATTATCAAAGTCTTCGAGTTCAGAGAGGTCGGTATACGTTGCTTATTTATCGCTTAGTAGCTCGGCATCAGATCGGAGTTCTAGCACGAACATTCAAACAATTTGTAACGTTAACATATCGTGTCCACGCTACGGAGCAATACGCTAGTACTCAGTACATACGAAGCATCTTTGTCGTAGATGAAGATAGTTCGCTACGAAACTAAACGTCAAAATGTATTGGATACGAGAGTTGACTGTTGTTACCTCAGAACAATAACTAGTTCGGAGCGGGAGTGCGAGATTAACCCTCTCGCAGGGCCGCGGAGAACTCTTCCTCCTCTCCGTGAAGGTGGCCAGCCGACAACAGGGACGGGGGTCCCTGTGCTGGCACTGCTATTGGCACCTCCACCGCTCGTTGGAGACGGCTCAGCTCTTCCGGCTGTCCCCAACCCCCCTCCTCCTAGCCTGAGGAGGGGCGTGGCCGCACACCCCGTGTAGGGGCCTGTGGGGAAGTGGGGTTGCGGGAAATAGCCTCGTGCAGTTCCCGTGACCCCATTCTGTACCCACGGGTGGTTGAGCCCTGGGAGTTTTAGTGGGTATGCCCTCAGGTCGCTTCTTGTTAGAAGAAGCGGCCC
This sequence comes from Marasmia exigua, assembly GCA_019059595.1. NCBI lineage: Eukaryota > Metazoa > Arthropoda > Insecta > Lepidoptera > Crambidae > Marasmia > Marasmia exigua. Next base: position 630,062 of record CM032472.1, read on the forward strand.
GGAGGTTGAGTCCCACAGTACCCTGTCGCCCCCCGGCGGCAGGGTCTGCGTAATGCATTTCTCCCGGGAAAACAAAAAAAAAAAAAGAACAATAATTAGTTGTTACGATACTATCCTGTCAGACGTTCGAATTTAGAATTTCAATATGTTTACCTACGATAGAGGAATCACAGCTACAGGCATGCACCCTATAGACTGTGCCTTTTCAGAGAGAGCCACACTTGGAAAACCTCGCGAAGACGTTAGTACTGGGGTGACGAGCTGTGACGTTCTTTTTCTACAGCACCCGAATAGACTCTGCGACAGGGCCTATTGGATCTATTTCACACTCCGTGACGTTTTTTCTAAAAATCGCACAGTCCGTTTAAAGCTTGCGTTTTCTAATTCCATGGATCATACAAATTGCTTACGATATGAATCTTTTGTATAGTTCGTGATAGCCACGCCTCCTTGACTTCATACGATCTTTGACATGCAAAGTGGAGAGGCTTGTCACGTGAATAATGTCTTCTTGTATGACGTAATAAGGGTCAAAAAATGTAATAAGCTAAATATATGCTTCATTTAGCCTTAGTCAGGCCACTTTTTCGTTTGCTTCCTCTCGTATAATAAAAGTTGTCGAAGTGCAAACAGACTAGCGCGCCAAAGGTTCCGTACAAAATAAGTTTGTAATGTAAGGAGAAATAATTCTCTAAGTCAATTTATAAAATCTCCGTCATTGTAACATGGCTATAGGTACTTATAAAAGATGACGAAAAAATGCTGCTACTGTCTGAAATACATTTTAAATTAATAACACGTTTACGTAACTGCTTAGATGTTTCACTGCACGGCGCTGGGCACAGCAGGGTAAATTTCCAAGCGTAATTTTTTTAGCGTCCGGTGACCTTTATAAAAAAACTATCATTCAAAACAGACCCAAAACACACTTAGTAACACAAACGTGCATATAAAAAAAAGATAAGAATTAACAAAAAAATTAAAAGAAATAACACGTTGAACATCCGACTTGTATGAGCGGCCTACTCCTGGGAAGCTTGTCCAATTTCAAATAAAGCGCACATAACCACTCACAATTACTCAAAATTTTGACGTATCTTTCATCAAACTATCTTAGTTTAAAGATATTTATACCAATTCATTAATGGAAGCATATAATTTTCACTAAATATTGTATTAAAACACTATGACGCCAATACGCACATATATATATTCTTTAAATGTAACACCTTACCATGTACCATGTTTCTTGTGAATAAATATGATTATGATTATGATTAATATGATATGTTTTTGTCCCGCGTAAACTGATTTTCCATTGCTTGCAGTTGACTAATTGTGTTCTATGGGTCAAGCAATGACACGCCCTATTTATGTTTCGGACCACCCTGAGAGTTACTCGTGCCCTAACTTGTGTGTTGAAAGGACGGCGCATATGCAAATTGTAATTCGTTTCCGAGGTATCTCCAAAGGTAATTATTTTTAAAGAGTACCATATAAATTATTAGATGCATAGCATCTAAATCTATATTTATATACCATGTCATCCCTACTGGAAAATTGTATGAGGGGCGAATCGTGTACACACCTAGTAGTGGATGAAGCCTATATGAACCATTTCGGATCCATAGTCCTGGCCATCCAAATAGTGAAAGCCAGCAAGGTCACGCTGATAGGTGACAACAACCAACTCCCTTATATAGACCGCTGTAATCTCTTTCCCCTACACTACAAAAGACCAAACAAAATCACAAAGGAGTTATTGTGCACTTATCGCAACCCACAAGACGTAGCGTATGCCCTTAGATAAATCTATAGTGGCACATACTCGGCTGATACCCGAATAGTCACCTAAGTCCGAAAGATCCCTGTACCTCGTTCACACCCAGGCTGAGAAGGCTCTGTTAATCAGCCTGGGGTACGGATCAGACGAAGGACACTCTGACAATACACGAAGCTCAGGATCAGACGTTCGAAAACGTTGCGATAGTCAGAACATCTCCCAAACAGTCCCATCTCCTGCAAAGAGTCCCACACGCGGTGGTAGCCATCTCCAGACACACAAAAACTTGTGTATACTATACAGATAACACCGCTAACGACGCCACAGCACGTCTAATATCCATGGCATCGAAGGCTACCATCGAAAAAATCACCGAGTATAACCTCAAAATGGCGATCCGCCGGGGTGGTGATGACGCTGGGAGGAACAAGCTTGCAAAAAAAACATAAAATATCCACTTACCCCAAAACCCTCCCCTCTGAGGCCATAAACTACTTAAAAACCAACCCCCTACCCCCAAATACATAAAAAAACCTACTTACAATTACACTAAATTCATCCAGTGTCCGTGGAATTCAATGTATATTTGAAAAAATAATCTATAGTTTTACTCCTTTAGATTCGATGAAAAGTAAAAAAAGAATTGCCACCGTAGAGACGAAAAAAGGACGTTTCGAAAATTTACCCAGCTGTCACTCATTATATTTTGGCATATGCTAAGAAAAAAAAAATTGTTGCCATTTTTGTCACATGTCAAATCAAACTTGTCGAACGATAGATGTTTTTGATATTAAATTCATAGTCACTTTGAGATAATGGATGAATTTGTATAACCTAACAATATACTTGACTATACTTGAGTGCAATAAAAGTATATTCATTCATTCATTCATTCATTCATTCATTCTAACATTTGACTGTCCGTACAACGTGCTTAAAACTACCATGACTCTACATAATAACGTAAGAACTTATAATATAAATATATTCTTATCGTTGTTGACATTTCTTCCAAACAATAAATTATTTATTTAATAGTATGAGTTGAACGGTTCAGCGAATTGACGAACAAAAAGTGATTTTTAACAGTTCCATTTTATTCTTTTGTGTTGCGGGACCCTAAAAATGAAAAGAAGAAAGCCTCAAAAAGGCATATTTATGAGTCAAGCGATCACAGCCGGGTCCGTGTATTTTTGATGCCCTTGTGGATACCAAGTTACGGCTATATTCCCGGATGTTTTCCATCCTCCTGACCTCGATTGGGTCCCTTGATCATCTAGGTATAATAAACAGGACTTGGCTTTGAATAGAAATGTCTCGCAAAAAGTTGTAAGTTGAGTGCGATTTCTTACAAAGTTTCTGTAAAGTACGATAATTTTTGTTTATTTAGAATTCACTGATGAATTTTTGGCCATCTTAGCCGCAGAACTGACAACCGCTCTGGTAAACGTTTATATAGCATTGTTTTTTACTGACCGTGCGAGAGCCACGCTTCGGCATGAATGGGCCGGCTCGACCGGAGTAATACCACGGTCTTACAAAAAACCGGCGTGAAGCAGCACTGTGCTGTGTTCCGCTGAGTGAGGGTTGGCGTGACTGCATTGGTGTCTCGGGTGTATATGGGGGCGGCAATTGCTTATCATCAGGCATTCCATCTGCTCGTCTGCCACCTATAACATAAAAAAAGCATTGTATTGAGTAACTACGTTGTAGAACTCGGCGCCCATAGGCCAGATGGAGTGACGATCTGCGCAAGATGGCTGCCAGAAGCTGGCTGCTGGCTGCTGGTAGCCAAAGATCGAACGGAGTGGTGAATATTTGGAGAAGCCTTTGTCCAGCAGTGGACTGCAATAGGCTGATGATGACGTTGAATTCTTGTATCTATCGTGAAGTAGAGCTTTCACGACTCAACATTATGTACCTACTTACTCTGAAAGGTTGATAAAAAAATCAAAAATATCTTTATTCAATTGAAGTCCATACAGAACATATATGAATGTAAAATATTATGTAACCTACAGTTGATTCGGAATGTCATTTTCTACCGAGAAGAATCAGCAAGGAACTCAATAGTTACTCTTTTCAAATAATATTGTTATTAGAATTTGCATTCCTATACAAATTACGATTACAGTGACAGTATGACATACAATGCTTACAATCAGTATCGTTTAGATAAATCGTCAAAGTAAAACTGAAATGAAATTATACATTAGAGGACAGGCGAGGAGATCTTGACAGATAGACAGCTGTAGCGCCCAGTGATGCAATGACTATTGCATCAAGCGGCGATGGTTGTGCTTTATACTTCCGGTTCAACTCCCGAGTTCAGCTAAAATTCGTAAGGTAGCTTTTAAGTTGAAAAATAAAAACCAGTTTTAGTCTCCGCTAGAATACACCTTGATTTTTGAAATATCCAAGAAACTTTTCGAGGGCATCATAAGTACAAATAAAAATAATCATTTTCCCAGAAGTTATATAAGATCTTATTTCAAAAAACCTTGATCCCTTTCCATACGACACGTACTCATTTGGATATGTCTTACCTTCAAAAACTCCTAAATAACCACATGGGCACCCCTAAACTTCTTGACAAGTTAGTTTAATGCTCTCAATAAATGTTTCTGGTACCTATTCAAGAAATCGCGGTGTATAGCTCAAGAGTAGTTTTGAATGTCTGAAAGTCTTTTTTTTTATATTATGGCTCTACCCGAAGATATCGTGTCAATGTCAAGTAACTTATTGAGAATAAAAGAGTTTGAAAAGAGTAGTCAACAGGATACCGGTACATTCTAATTCTATGGTCAACAGTCCAATTCTGTCAAAGTCACAGTCACTCAATATAATGCCGGTGTTTTACGTTTTATCGACCTACAGATTCTGCCGTTACCACTCTAAACACAACGGGTTTTAAGACTTTACTAGGTCCAAGCAAGTTGTCCGTGACAACTCACTCGACACTCAATAGCAGTGTTAGTAAAAACGATACAATTCAACGATTCTTATTCACTGCACAAATAAACACCAAATTTGTTCACTAAAAATCACTACATACTAATTGAAAATCTTTGAATTGCATCAGCCCACGCGGAGTAATGGACCAATAATGGTATTGACATTTATGTCTTTCTACTGGCATTGGCATAAAAAGAACACGCAATTAGCATACAATGCATTGACACCAACAGATGATATTCGTTTTCCAAAAAAAAACGGACGCCTAAAAGCTTGGCAACACATTTTGCGTTACCAAAGCTTTTCCTTGCACAAAAGGCGGTAAACACATGAATTATGGGCGTCCACAAAGATGGATGAGCATAATAACTTGGTTAGGGCTAAGTGGTGGCAATTAATTAGAAATGTAATAATGCCTATGGGATTATGAGGACCTGCCTTTGTATGGGGCCACATAAAAAGGAGCCATTGTAATTTTTGTCTATTATTTTTTTAGATGGGTAACTCTTTATAGACCAAATGGGGTTTATCGCGTGTGAAAGATCCGCTAGACGACGTGCCTGTGAACCGAGGTGCAACTTCGACATCCCCCACTTCAAGCCCTGCCTCCCCGCAAGAGACACTGAGGACGGCTGAGGAGCAATACTTCTCGCCGTTCCAGCTCCAAAACAACCAGACCCGGATGAGTCTGTGAGAAGATGCACGGTAAAGAGCCGTGGCTCGAGACCCGTACTCTCGCCCCACGGCGAGAAAGACCAAAGAGAGAGAGAGACTTCAATATCATTGCCTGATTTATTCGTTAATTGACAATTTGATATAACGCGCCTAAAAAAAATCCCTAAATACCCAATCACCTTGTAAATGGACCTCAGGCCTATAGTACGCCATCTTACGGATTTTTTGCATGCAATAGCCCCCATTGTATTACAATTGTATGAGGTCACTTACCATCGCCCGAAGAAAGAAGTTTGCTCACTAGTATCGTCTCGTTAGTAACAGATGGCGCTCTGAATTTTCCGTACAAGATTTTGACTGTCAACAATATTCTACATTCGACCGGAATGATACCACGGCCTCACAGAAAACCGGCGTGAAGCAGAATTGTGCTGTGTTTCGCTGCGTGAGAGAGGGTACCGAAAGTTGGCAGCGCACTTGTGACTCCATTGGTGTCGCGGGTGTCCATGGGTGGCGGCAATCACTTACCATCAGGTGATCCGTCTAGTCGTCTGCCACTTATCACATAAAAAAATCAATAAACAAAACGCAGTGCCACTGATCCGTAAAAAGGCTCGAGACTAACACTGTCGAGGCAGTAAGCCATCATCGTTTCCACGCTATCACGTAATTATTACCATTACATACATAAAAATTACCAAATACAAAATAATTTATTTCAGTTACTTAGGTATAAGTATTGTACAATGGGTTTGGACTCTCCTTTTAAGCAAATACTTGCTTGTGTTAGGAGAGACCGCTCTTCTATATCGGTACAGTTAGTATGCTTAAGTTAGTAGATACATTTGACAAAAGCTTGATATTTAAGATTTTAAACATAAATAGTTAAGAAGGGTGATGTGTGATGGATTGTATGTGTGTGTGTGTGTGTGTGTGTGTGTGTGTTGGTGTGGTGCGCGCTGCGAGTAGTAACTTGTAGTCTCTTACAATGACACACATGACGTACATAGTTCGATAGTTCAAAATCCGCGTCTGTATTTACGACCCCCTAGTTTGAGAGTAAAGTTCTCAGCAAAATGAATTGTAGGTTCTCTCAGTCGCTTCCGAAGTTTTGAAGATACGCGAGGGATTATGAAGTTATGAGTTCTAGTGATTTGAATTATTGCCCCGATTCAAGTGGTACTCTATTGTCACTAACAAGTCGTGATTTATACAAGCTTAGTCTTGGGTTGAGGATGTTTTTGAATTGAAACTTTTTGTAAGTAATACGTGGCAGACGAGCAGATATATCACCTGACAGTAAGCGATTGCCGCCGCCTATGCACACCCCCGACACCAGTGGAGTCACAAGTACGCTGCTAACCTTTAAACCCCCCTTTCCCCCCTGATTGAGCCTCCGGTACACTCACTCACGCAGTGAAACACAGAACAGTGCCGCTTCACGCCGGTTTTCTGTGAGCCTGTGGTATCACTCTAGTCGAGCCGGTCCATTCTTGCCGAAGGCTGCGACCCAGTTATGAACATTTATTGACTACAGACACGATAAATACACACTACAACGATACACTCAAATGAAAACATTATTAATTAATAATTCATACAACATAACAATAAATAAATTATACATTCACCTGATTCCGTACTAAGTTGTATATGCACTTGTGTTACGGATATCTGATAACAGAAAAATAACAAATATAGGACTAAAAAACATATATTAAAATATATGTTTTTAGTACTATATTTGCCCAGACTGAACAAACACAAGTGTTCATCACACGAATGTTTGGCCAAGGTGGAGAGAGGCTCAGTATATTAGCTCTCCTCAGCCTGATGGTAAGCAAGAAAAGAGCCCAAGTTGCAATTACAACGGAAGCGATGTCAAGGCATCACCTCCGTTGGTACCGCCATACTGGCCTCCGAGATGCTTCTTCACGCTTCGTTTAAAGGAATCCATATTGTAGGTAGGAGGAATACATGCGCCGGCAACGAGTTCCATTTCTTGATGGTGCGGCAGAAATAGGAACTGCCAATTTTTTTAGTCTGTTAAATAGGTAAGGAATGTTTTGCACTGTGAAGCGGGGACAGTTGTAGGAGTTGTATGCTGAGGAAGCCACTCCCCAGCTGTGGGTACGATCATGTACTTCAAAGGACAATTTAGTCGCCTGCTACGACAGGCTGGGAACACCTTGGCAGGCAGTCAATATCAAGTACCAAGAGTATAAAATCAGTACCTACAGACACCTTTTTTTATTTTAGCGACAAACAAGCAAGCGAGTCATCTCATGTAAAGTAAAAAATAAAAAAAGTAATCGATGCCGCTAATCTGCGAAATCAGAGAGATCACTAATATGTCGCCAGCCTTGTTAAAAAGAAGAGATCCACTCTTGAAGGTCCCTAAGTCGTAGCTGTCAGGAAATACTCCTGCAGCCAAAGTGGTCCACCTGTTAACTTTTCTGCTAAAGGTCACATTCCTTCCTGTAGTGCTCTCAAAGGCGAGGAATCTGTGGGCCCGGATGTGACTGAAAGAGACACTCTGTAAGGTTAAGGGTCAATCCACCGCGCTTCTTCATCGGTGTATGGTACTTATTCAGTTTTTTATCTCATATCAGCGTGTAAATCCCAGTTGAATCTAAAGTACGCTTGAACCATTATAATAATTTGGGAAATACGCACATGTCCCACATGTGTGGGAAGTATTCCCTCATGGATTTGACAAATACAGGAGCTCGGAGTGCAAACTCAGATTTAATTTATTTATATAAAGAAAATTAATATTTCTTTTAGCCTCCATCATAGAAATCAAGTTATCGCTACTATGATAGAATAAGATTTAATACCATTCACTAATATCTAGCACAAGATAAAACGGCATCATTTGTAGTTAACCTTTCTTGTAATAAAATCAAGTTTAAATTTTTTTTTAAATATTTCACAACATCACATACATTGATCTGACTCCGAGATAGGTAGCTCAAGCACCTGTGTTACGGATATCACAATCAACAGTGGGATTACAAATATATACATATAATACTTTTCTTTTGTAAATACATACTTATAATACATAGCAAACACCCAGACCAATACAAACAAACATGTTCATGCACACAAATGTTTGTACTGTGCGGGGATCGAACCCGCAACCCTTGTATCAGAGGCAGCGTTCACTACCGCTGTTCCAATCGGGTCGTCAAAGTTATAACTTTCTTAAACAAACTTTGGACTTCTTCTAAAAATATATTATAATTGCAACATTTATATTAAGTAGCTGTTACAATCATACATAATTATCTTTTTTCTTGTTCTTAGACAGCATAATATTTCTAAGCGATTGCACGTAAACACTTATAAATTAAGTTGGCACTATAAGTAAGTTAAGGAAAATCTATTATTGGCTTTACTATTGTATAAATACTAAACTGTTTAACTACCTTTAAACACTGTTGAATTTCTAAATAAATAAATCACCACGCCTGCCAAATGCGGATTTTTGATCACAAACCCGAGCTATGTTCGAAAAAATCGAAACATACTTTTCGCTCGACCCGGGGATCGAACCCGAGATTACGACCCGGTAGTTAACCCACTAGACCAACAGGCCGTTTACGATTTTTTTGTTGATTGTAACGAAATTAAGATATTAAATGATAAAATCGAATAAGTCACTGAAGATTTAAAAAAAATTAAAGCTAATTTTGGACACTTATGTTACAATCATATCTAAAAAAGTTAAAAAAAGTGGGTACTAAAATTTAAATTTCCAGAATGAGGTATTTTAATTAAAAATAATAATAATTCTCACAACATCTCATACGTTGACCTGATTCCGTACTAAGTAACTTAAGCACTTGTGTTACAGATATCAGACAACAGAGGAACACAAATATATACTTAAATACATATATTACACCCAGACACTGAACAAACACAAGTGTTGATCACACGAATATTTGTCCAGGGTGGGGATCGAACCCACGACCTTTGGCGTAAGAGGCACGGTCACTACCAATTGCGCCATCCGGTCAGTCTATTATGGTATTAAGTAAGTCCTTTGCATTTGTCCTCTAACTGAGCCAATTTTTATTAGTAACAAACAAATGGGCCACACAAAAAAGTAATATTAAAAGCTTCCTTGGCAGGAATTAATGTCCTGTGGTAAAAAGGTATGAAATTCGTTTGTAAGGTCTATTCTGGGTTGTTAATAACTTGTAGATAAAAGGAAAATTAATGATGGAGTATAAATTAAAGAAAGTATCCAAAAGACAGATGACTTTTGGGTACGGAGGGTACTAAAGTCCGCAGTTTTAAAAACACGGAACTAACATTTGATATTTCTTTATTGCATCGTCAGCCCATTTAAGTCCCCACTGCCGGGGCACGGGCCTCCCTCAATCACATGAGGGGTAATTGCCATACTCACCACGCTTGGCAGACGGGTTGGCGAGGGCTTAGATATAAATGCAGAGCTTTCCTTCTCTGGGTGCTGATGATCATGCCAGCAGCTTTACCTTAGTCGCCTTTTACGACACCTCGGTAAGAGTGAGGGTGGCCTATTCTACTCTGCCGGGACCTCACGACGTTTCTTTATTTATTTAAACTTTATTGCACAAATTTTGATACGATGAGGCGAACTTAATGCCTAGCAGCATTCTCTACCAGTCAACCTTTGGGTCATGCAGAAAGTGCAGTGTTTCTTGTGTATATGGAGATGAAGCTCAAATTTGAACGTTGATGACTTCTTTGGTGACGCGCACATTATAATGTCCGTCTATCGATATTTCGGTTATGGCATCCAATATCAACTATCAGCCATGAACGGAGGATAATAACACTGTACAGGTGTGTGCGCAAGCACAAGTCAATCTCTATTATTACCTTACCCTTATATTACGATGGACCAGTAAAACACGACCGGAGAGAGAGGGATCAGATGCAGGACCGCCAACTTCAAGACTTTTGGCTGACACAAAAAGTCAGATACAAATAGTCCAGCCTGGGGACCAAACCCGGGGCACGCGCGTTTCGAAACTCTGGTAGACCCTAACAGCATAAACACCGTAGGAGAGTCACACTCTGGCATAAATTGGCCTGCTCGACTACCAGAATGCCTTTCCAGAAAACCGGAATGAAGCATGAGTTTTATTTTGTTGAATGAGTGAGGGTAGGTACCGGGTCCCAACTCGGGCGGAAGGTGAATTCCAAGATTGGCAGAAAACTTGTGACTCAATTGATGTTACGGGCGTCCTTGGGCAATCATCTTGGGCAATGAAGATTAATACAAGTTTGGTCATGTCCTGCAAAAAGTGGACAGATACGTGGAAAACAAATGTCTTGCAATGCCACCACATCGTTGGATCCCAGCAGAAGGCTTAACAAGACTTAACATACTTTCCCTTCAATAACAATAAAATATCATTTTTGAATAAAATTAAAGAAACTTATACAAACTGTGCGGATAAAGAATGGGATCAGAAATGGCGGCGTATCTATTCACTTCTCGCTCGCACACTATTTGCGTCTATACTCGCACTCGTGGGGTGCACAGTAGTACACATAATTAATAAATTAAGCTAAAAATGTATTAATGAGTGTTTTGAGTGTTTTGAATGCTTTTTATTTATACAATATGTATATACAAGTTAATTTTGAAGTGTATATGTATTGGGAGCGAGCACTTAACATATACATTATACATAGGTACTGCTAGTTAATTTACATAATTTGTTGTTAGTTTTAATTATTTTACTAAGAAGTGTTTATCGTTTGTGAATAACTATTTTGGCCTAATTCGTTATAAACTCTGTATTTAGACTAAGAACTTTTTATAAAATGGCTGTTGTTATTCCATAATAATAAAAAAAAAACTTGGGATGATACGTGTGCTAACAAACTGAACAAGACCTTACAAAGTGGAAGAATCGAAATAAGAAAGCGGACCCCGGGCTCCAAAGCGACGGCTTGGGACGGTTTGGACGGCGGCAACCGGGATGACGATGACAAGTAAAAAAAATTGCTAACCTTCTAAAATATTATGTATTTGAATGCAAAATATAATTTATATTTGTAAGGATCATGATTTATTTGGCAGCGTAACAGAAAGACTGTGAACGGGTTATAAATTGCTGCAGGAAACTTGTAAATCACGTAAAATATAGTATTATTCATAAATAAATAAAAACGACCAAGAACAAAGCGGTCTCGCATACAAGGAATTTCGTTTATCTGTACAATAATAAGACATTACTACATACATAATAACTTTTTTATGGGAATATTGTATGGGAGTCTAGTTCATAAAGTAAATTATAAAAACTGAATACCTATTCTTTGAATATTTCCTGTGTCGTATTTTTATCAAAATTATTAATGGGGAGAGCTTGTTGTCGAGTGGTCATTGCGACCATAATTGGTCCATCATGACCGCTTCCTCTTGTAGTTCATCACCCAGGGCCACAGTCAGCATGAACCGTATTATGCTTTTGGGAGCGAGAGCCTTAACATCCTCCGAGAAATGCTACCATATACCGAGAGATATGGTAGCTGCCCTGGGTGCCGCTTCTTGTTTTTATAATAGGGTCTAGCCATAGAATAATAACAAGACTAGAAGGATCTGTCCTTACTGCTGTCCCCTCACATTTGTAGCACAAATTTGGTTTTTCAAATTGGTACTATGTACGTAGTATCAGCATAAAAATCCTAATTAATGTTATCAGTCACAACATATTTCCCTAAAACATGGGACTTGGTTATTGTAGTAACTGTACTGTTTTTATTGTACCTAGAATAACGCTTACAAGTATCTGCCTAACTGCGATTATAAAAATAATTAGCAAGTTATGTTTTGATATTTGTGATGCCTTGACCATACAATAATGAATAAGAAAGAAATAAATAAAGAGCTGCCTACTTATTTTAAGGGTTATCAGGGTGAGTTTCATGTTTTCAGAGATCCATGTATTGCACTGTCAGAAATACATAAACCTACACAAATCTTGAAATTATTATTAAATGAATAAATTCTTGCTTATTTTTTTTTAACATATAAAAGTTCCAGTACCCGCACTCACGCAGCGAAACACATTAGAGACACTGCTTCACGCTGTAAAAAACAACTGATTAAATTAATCAGTCTGAGCAATCAAATCTTACAATAAAGTTGAAATGGGGAATTATTTTTTTTTCATTATCTGGTAACACTGAACGTTTTAATAAATCGTTTGTATTTTTAGCTTATAAAAAACAACATACTATGAAATATTGAAGGTTTCCATGTGAAAAATGATGTTAATACACTTTTTATGCTTGTCCGAATCATTGTGACAAAATTTTACCGCACAAATCGTCATAGTAAATTAATTTTCGCGAGATGCGTTTGACAGGCATTGACATTGACGACTGCGGAGCGGTCCGGGCGTTTGGAGCCGTACGGCTCCATTTGAGTTGCTTCAAATAGTGAAGCGCAGACTAGGTTTCTAGTCTTGTTATTATTCTATGGGTCTAGCTTCTTACACTTTGGGAACGAAACCCTAAAAGATATATTTTACCAAGCTACATTCGTGTTCCATGGTTGTATTTTTACGGTCCGTCAAACATGTACAATCAATGGGATTTGGCGACATAACTTATACTTATCTGTCTATGAAAGTTTGAAGGTCTCTTTGAGACGAAGTTCCACGTCTTTATTATCATATTATTCGCAGGTCAAAAAAACACATAACATAAATGCTAAAATTTTCCCTAAAAGCTTACAGCGTAAATTTAATAAAAAGTTGAAAGTTGCTCATAAAAGAGAAATCCAATAAGCGATGCTAACGCACTTTCAACACTAACTGAATTCCGCGGCTCCTTTTTGGAGCTCTAAGTATATTTTAATACAATATTTCAGATAGTGGTTCTGAATGTGTAACCATGATCCAGTTGGTCTGATTCCCCCGTGGGTCTAGAAAACGCGCGCTTTAACCGGAATGGGCCATTTTTGGAAAAAATCTCACAGAGTGTGAAAGCATTGAGGTAAAACAGTTATAGAGAAGACACCGCCCATCACTATACCCGAAACTGGAATTCAAGACCAAAAAAGCTACTATAATGTTGCCATTGCAATAAAATGATTGTACAATAGTATATACCTATTTTCTAAAAACATACACTGACATAATGTATTTATTGTTAATTTTAATTCAATAATTTAATTCAATTATTTACTTACTTATTATTACATAAACTTATTTTAACATAAATACAAGACGCTTTATTAAAAACTTAATCATCCGTAAAGTTTGGTAGAAAAGCTGGTATTGAGCTTGTGTTAATAACATTTGGTACAACATTTGAACATGCATGTTGTTGTTTCGTGCAGTGAGGTGCCGTAAAGTGATATTAATATAAGAATATTTGAATTACATCGTTTTAGACACTGCTATTGTGTGTTGAGTGAGTTGTCTGTCACGTGAACAACCTAAGAGAGTCTAAAGACCTGCGATTTTGTTAAGAGTAGTCTCTGCAGAATTCGTAGGACGATAAAACGCTAAACGTTCCCGTTTTATTGAGTGACTGAGATTTTGACTGACTTCGACTGTTGACTAATCACTTTGTCAAAATATCACTTGACAATTTTCTTTACGAGTTAATTATCTTAATAATGCCTAAAATGTATAACATGCGCAAAACTGGACAAATCAATTACTGGAGTGGTGTAATTTTTTTGGTCTTGAATCCCAGTTTCGAGTACAGTATATTCCACTCAATTGGAGTGATCGCGCTACACCGCAATTATTCGCTTGCTAGCACTGACAGGCCGAACACCGAAACACTCGATTTGTTTATTGAAAAATAAGCATAACACGCATCGAAATGCCGTGGTGTGTATTAAGATACTGCACAAATAATTCGAGGAATACATCGAAGTGCGAAGGGATTACTTTCCCCCGGTTAGTAATTCGATTTTATTTTTAGAAAATTAAATACAGTCACCAGACAGTCAGACGTTATTTTTTCTCATTTGACATAGAGTAACATAGACAGAAGGGAAATTGTGGTACAACTGTTACATACTTTCTTATTTACTGTTTTGATTCTTTAATAATGTTGAAAGCTCGATTATATACTATTAAATTAGTGATGTCCTAAATCGTTACCATTTTTTTTTGATGTTAATCGACTTTGAAAAGAAGTTATAATCAATCATTAACACATCTTTATAAATTTATGCTCAACATTTTGTGTTGCTTGTAAAAAAGATTTATATTTTTGTAATATAAGATTTGTTATTTACGTACATTGAGTTTATACTACACTGCGGTGGTAAAATTAAATACGTCACACTTGATGGTAAGTAGCAACCGTAGCCTATTTACGCTTGCAATACCAGAGACACGAGTAATTTCCTACATTTTAAAGATAAACCAATTACTGTATTATTCAATTCAATTCAATTCAATTCAAATAATTCTTTATTTGCATAGGCTTGTACACAGCACTTACAAATCGTCATACATTTGAATGACTTAAAACTATTTATAAGTACTTATGTATAATTTACATGTTAATACATATTGTTCGCGCTAGGGCAAACAAATAAAAAAGGTTTGGACTAGAAAATTTGAGTTTACTCCAAATAACGTTTAAAAAATTACAAAGGCGTGTGTTAGCTTAAGTCTCCTTTTTTACAGTACAAAATTTTGAATAAAATTGATTGGCTAAAAACTATGTGACGTTTCGCCACGCAAAGACCTCTGATTGGTTTTGAGATTTCCATAATTAAACAAAGTAAAATACACTCTAACATTATACAATTAAGATTTAAATTATTAAAATAGACCTATTGGCGTAGACACATATATATGTTGATACATAAAATATACTAAAGAAATAAATAAACATAATGCGATTCTACCACCGGCTCGGAAAGTTGTTTCTGGTCGAGAAGATCCGGCAAGAAACTCGCCAGTTACTCTTTTTAATCGCCAACTTTTTTACAATGGTTTATTATCTTCATACCAAGTCATACAGTCTAAAGCAACACAAAATAGAATGAAGCAAATTAAAACCTAAATATGAGGTAAACCGAAGCGGACCAGTCCCCAAAGGTGGCACCTGTTCACAAGTATGACGTATGTGTCAGCCATCATTTCACTCAACCATATTAGAGGGAATGTAATGACCCGCCACATAACGCCACCACCTCAGAGACATTTGAGTGAGCATGACTACTTAGGTTCTCCTCATAGGTCACAAAGAGTAGTAGTTACTTAATCTAATACTAATAAACTGCAGGACGAGGTGTACAATAGTAGGTGGTTAGCATCTTGTCAATTATTGAATAATCAATATAAATCAATTTTATACAGTAATAAATGCGGCTAAGCCTAATTTATTAAAATTCAGTAATTATATAATATGAATGATTTTTGTTAATATATATGAAAATGTTACAAGTGTGCAGGCATGGAGGTCATTATGTCCATGAATCCTTATCATTTAAGTAGTCTACAATTTTATAGTATCCTTTACTCATTAAACAGGCTTTCACGTGAGATTTAAATTTATGCGTTGGTAACTGAATAACATTTTGTGGCAACTTATTGTACATTTTAATACTTAGACCAACAAATGAATTATTAATTTCTGGAAATTATACCTCAGCCCAGCGACAGATACATGAACACATCCTCGCTGCAAACAGGTACATGGCCCAGTGCAGCTGCAATCTGGGTGCGGCAGACGAGCCCCAGGTTCCCACTGTAAGTAGCGGCACAGAGGAAGGTAAGTGCAGTCAGGGTGGCAGCCCAGCTGCCCAGTACCAAGTGCCAGATATGTCAAATATCCTCTTAGACACCAATAGGGATGTACCGAAGTGTACTATGACTACTACTAGTACTATAAATACAAACAATAATGTACTAGTATTTTCAGATTCAATTGGAGTTGGCTATGCTCCCCTTTTACACAAGCAACTCAATTGTAAAATAATTAATTATTGTATGCCAAATGCATCTCTTACCCAAATAATAGATAGGGTGGTAAATTGTAATTATGATAAAGACTCAATTATTATATTAATGCTGGGGAATGGATTAAATTCAAATAAAAAGGACATCATTAAAGGGTTCTCCCGTTTAAAAGGGATTGCTGTAAAAAAAATAGTTGTTTGTGCCTTCCCATTTTCTAGGCACTACTTATCAGAACAAAATAACAGTATTCACCTATTGAATACTACATTATATAATTTAGTTACTAGTCATAGCGACAACTTTGTGTTTTTTGACACAAATAAATTTATTAATTATAAGTTGATAGTGACTGGCAAAAAGTTTTATTTGCCTTATAATGTAAAAAAAGAAGTAGCTACTTTGTTAGCATTTAATATAAATAATATATATAGGCAGACTTTGGAAATTATTCCAAACAATTTAAATTAGTCTAAGACAATAGAGGACGCCTCTAGCAATTTATTGACCAGGGAAGATAATTTAAAACTTATTCACCAAAATATACAGGGTCTTTCTGGTAAAGAACTAGAACTAGAATTATTTTTAGAAGAAATAAATGTTGATGTACTATGTCTCACCGAACATTGGTTAAATAAACATCAATTAATTGTTACTATTAATAATTACAAAATTATCAGTTCGTTCACGAGAGACTCTGCAATAAGAGGAGGGTCACTCATTTTGTTAAAAAGTACTCTTAAATGTAAACAACGTAAAGATATTGAGTCACTATCTATAGAACGAACTATTGAAATTTCGTGTGCAGAGCTGGAGCAGCATATCATTGTCTGCGTTTATAGACCCCCTTCTGCAAATTACGACTCATTTGAGACTAGCATGGAAGAAGTCCTGAGAAAAGTATGTGCAACTAGTAAACAAGTTATCGTGTACGGTGACTTTAATATTAACATCCTGGAGAATTCGCAGAACTCAGTTAGGTTTCTGAATCTTTTTAAGTGTTTCAATCTGGTGCACCTCTTCAACGAACCTACCAGAATCACCCCCACTTCAGCTACATGCTTGGACAACATATTCTGTGATTGTATTGTAGGGGAGAAATCTATAATAAATTTCATAAACTCTGATCACAGTGGTCAGCTGGCTGTTATCGACTGTCATCGAAATGATCGGTCTACAAGTTTTACATGTAGGCCTATTACTAAAAGACGTATAGATAAATTCAAAGATAATATTTATAATAAGGTATCCTTAATGCCTGGTAATAAAAATAGTGTCGACCAGTTGTATGAAAGCCTTTTCGAAATTGTTGAAAAGGAATTGAATGATATTTTTACAAAAAAGACCATTAAAGTAAACAGTTCTAAAAATAAATTTAGTGACTGGGCCACTCCAGGGATTCACATAAGCAGGAGAAAATTGTTTGAATTATATGATATTAAAGCTAATTCACGTGATCCTGCGATAGTTGAATATGTTAGAAATTATTCTAAGTGCTTTAAGAAAGTATGTGCAGTTGCTAAATCTACTTACATTAAAAACAAAATAAGTAAAGCAACTAACAAAAGTAAAATCACGTGGAACATCATCAACAAAGAGACTTGTAAAAATAAAACACAACAACACAAGTTCTCTCTAAAAATAAATGGCAAATGTCTTGACTCTGATACTGAAGTGGCAAATGCATTTGAGTCGTTCTTCACTAATATACCAGTGGCAACAACAAGTACATTAAATTCAAGTTCGTATCTTGCTATCTCGTTACTTAAAGCAAATGTTGACGAGTGTCAAACGCCTTTCAAATTTTACCATGTAACCTCCGAGATAATAGTTAAAACTTTCAAAGATCTGAATATGAAAAAAACTGAAGATCTTTGGGGAATATCAGTGGACATTCTAAAAAATATAATACTAGCTATTGCACCCCATTTGGCAACGATATTCAACAGATGTATTGATGAGGGTCAGTTTCCTAGCTTAATGAAGTACAGCAAAATCATACCGTTATTTAAATCAGGTGAAAAAAGTGACCCTTCTAACTTTAGGCCTATTTCTATATTACCAGCACTGAGTAAAATTTTTGAAAAAGTCATATTCGTTCAGTTGCTGTCTCATTTTAAAGTTAACGATTTACTTCATAATAAACAATTTGGGTTTACCAAGGGTAAGTCAACCACTGACGCAGGAGTTGCACATATCAAGTATATTTTTGATGCATGGGAAAACAAACAGGATGCAATTGGTGTTTTCTGTGACCTCTCGAAGGCGTTTGATTGCGTTGAGCATCAAACATTGTTGTTGAAGTTAGCTCACTATGGTGTTCTAAATAATGCATTAAGTTTGATAAATTCTTACTTATCAGATAGACTTCAGAAAGTCAGTGTCAATGGAACTGACTCTTCAGGCGCCCCTTTATTAATGGGAGTGCCCCAAGGATCAATATTGGGACCTCTGCTCTTCCTGATATACATAAATGACCTCCCTTACTTTGCACAAGATCTTTGTGAAGTAGTGTTATTTGCTGATGATACCTCGTTGATTTTTAACGTTGACCGTCGAAAAGATACGTTTGACGACGTAAATGACACCCTCTCACAAGTGCTACATTGGTTTACAACTAACAACTTGCTTTTAAATGCCAAGAAAACCAAATGTGTAAAATTCACTATGCCCAATGTAAAGCAGGTCAACACTAACGTCGTTATGAATAATGAACATATTGAAGTTATTAATTCGACAATTTTCTTAGGTATTACACTGGATTCCAAACTGCAATGGAAGCCACACTTGGCAGCCTTGGCGGGAAGACTTAGTTCCGCCGCATATGCGGTTAAGAAGATCAGACATCTGACTGATATTGAAACCGCGAGACTGGTTTATTTTAGTTATTTTCATAGTATAATGTCATATGGTCTTTTGTTGTGGGGGTCGGCGGCTGAGATACAGACTATTTTTGTATTGCAGAAGAGGGCCATCCGCTCCATATACAACCTTAGGCCTCGCGATTCGCTGAAAGAACTGTTTAAGAATATCGACATTTTAACTGTAGCTTCCCAATACATTTTGGACTGTATTTTGTACGTGCGAAAGAACATTGATATTTTTTCTAAAAAATCTGATTGTCATGGTTTTAACACTAGAAACTAAACACAAGCTCGCGATTCCAAATCTGAAGCTCCAAAAGATTAATAGTTCATTTGTTGGTCAAAGTATTAAAATGTACAATAAGTTGCCACAAAATGTTCATTGAGTTACCAACGCATAAATTTAAATCCCACGTGAAAACCTGTTTAATGAGTAAAGGATACTATACAATTGTAGATTACTTAAATGATAAGGATTCATGGACATGATGACCTCCGTGCCTGCACACATGTAGTAATTGTATAAATATTTACTGGAATCATTATTATTATATAATTAATCATTTTTAATAAATCAGGCTTAGCAGCATTTATTAATGTATACAAATTGATTAGTATTGATTAATCAAACAATTGACAAGATGCTAACCACCTACTATTGTACACCTCGTCCTGCAGTTTATTAGTATTGGATTAAGTACTCTGTGACCTATGAGGGGAACCTAAGTAGTCATGCTCACTCAAATGTCTCTGAGGTGGTGGCGTTATGTGGCGGGTCATTACATTCCCTCTAATATGGTTGAGTGAAATGATGGCTGACACATACGTCATACTTGTGAACAGGTGCCACCTTTGGGGACTGGTCCGCTTCGGTTTACCTCATATTTAGCTTTTGATTTGCTTCATTCTATTTTGTGTTGCATTAGACTGTATGACTTGGTATGAGGATAATAAACCATTGTAAAAAAGTTGGCGATTAAAAAGAGTAACTGGCGAGTTTCTTGCCGGATCTTCTCGACCAGAAACAACTTTCCGAGCCGGTGGTAGAATCGCATTATGTTTATTTATTTCTTTAGTATATTTTATGTATCAACATATATATGTATTAACATGTAAATTATACATAAGTACTTATAAATAGTTTTAAGTCATTCAAATGTATGACGATTTGTAAGTGCTGTGTACAAGCCTATGCAAATAAAGAATTATTTGAATTGAATTGAATTTGAATTTTTTGAAGTTTCAGATTTGGAATCGCGAGCTTGTGTTTATTTCTAGTGTTAAAACCATGACAATCAGATTTTTTCGAAAAAATATCAATGTTCTTTCGCACGTACAAAATACAGTCTAAAATGTATTGAGAAGCTACGGTTAAGATGTTAATGCTCTTAAATAATTCTTTTAGCGAATCGCGAGGTCTAAGGTTGTATATGGAGCGGATGGCCCTCTTCTGCAATACAAATATAGTCTGTATATCAGCAGCAGGCCCCCACAACAAGAGACCATAAGACATTACACTATGAAAATAACTAAAATAAACCAATCTCGCGGTTTCAATATCGGTCAGATGTCTAATCTTCTTAACCGCATACGCGGCGGAACTAAGTCTTCCCGCCAAGGCTGCGACGTGGGGTCCCCATTGTAATTTGGCATCCATGGTAATGCCAAGGAAAACTGTTGAATCAATGACTTCAATACATTCATTATTCATAGTGATGTTATTATTAACCTGTCTTACATTGGGCATTGTGAATTTTACACATTTAGTTTTCTTAGCATTAAGAAGTAAGTTGTTAGTGGTAAACCAATGGAGAACTTGTGACAGAGTGTCATTTACATCGTCAAACGTACTTTTTCTTCGGTCAACATTAAAGATCAACGAAGTGTCATCAGCAAATAGCACTACCTCACAAAGGTCTGTGTAAAGTAGGGAAGGTCATTTATATATATCAGGAAAAGCAGAGGCCCCAATATCGATCCTTGGGGCACTCCCATCAATAGAGGAGTGCCTGAAGAATATGCCCCATTAATGTTTACTTTCTGAATTCTATCAGACAAGTAAGAATTTATCAAACTTAGTGAAATCTTGGACACACCATAATGAGCTAATTTTAACAACAATGTTTGGTGCGTAACGCAATCAAATGCTTTCGATAGGTCACAAAATACTCCAACAGCATCCTGCTTGTTTTCCCATGCATCAAAAATATGCTTGATAAGTGCAACTCCTGCATCAGTTGTTGACTTACCTTTAGTGAACCCAAATTGTTTATTATGAAGCAGGTCGTTAACTTTAAAATGAGACAGCAACTGAACAAATATGACTTTTTCAAAAATCTTACTCAGTGCTGGTAATATAGAAATAGGCCTAAAGTTAGAAGGATTACTTTTATCACCTGATTTGAATAACGGTATGATTTTGCTATACTTCATTAAGTTAGGAAATTGGCCTTCGTCAACACATCTGTTGAATATCATTGACAAATGGGGTGCGATGTGCAGTATTATGTTTTTTAAAATGTCTACGGATATTCCCCAAAAATCTTCAGTTTTTTTTATATTTAGATCTTTAAAAGTTTTTACTATTATCTCAGGTGTTACATGGGTAAATCTGAAAGGTGTTTTACATTCGTCAACTTTTGCTTTTAGCAAGGAGACAGCAAGATGTGAACTTGAGTTTAATGTACTTGTCGTTGTCACTGGTATATTAGTGAAAAAATACTCAAATGCATTTGCCACATCAGCATCAGAGTCAAGTTGTTTGCCATTGATTTTTAGAGAGACCTTGTGTTCTTGTGTTTTGTTTTTACAAGTCTCTTTGTTTATGATATTCCATGTGATTTTAATTTTGATAGTTGCTTTACTTATTTTGTTTTTAATGTAGTTTGATTTAGCAACAGCGCATACTTTCTTAAAGCATTTAGAATAGTTTTTTACATATTCTATTACTGTATGATCACATGAATTAGCCTTAATGTCATATAATTCAAATAATTTTCTTCTGCTTATGTATATACCTGTAGTGGCCCAGTCACTAAATTGATTTTTAGAATTATTTTTAATGGTCTTCTTTGTGAAGATGCCATTAAATTCCTTTTCAACAATTTCGAAAAGGCTTTCATATAATTCATCAACACTATTTTCAATACAATATGGAATTAAGGATATTTTATTACAAATATTCTTCTTGAACTTTTTTACACGCCCCTTAGTAATGGGCCTACATGTGAAACTAGTAGACGGAACATTTCGATGACAGTCGATAACAGCCATCTGACCACTGTGATCAGAGTTTATAAAATTTATTATGGATTTTTCCCCTACATTACAATTACAGAATATGTTGTCCAAACACGTAGCTGAAGTGGAGGCGACTCTTGTAGGTTCATTGAAAAGGTGGTGTAAATTGAAAGACTTAAAAAGATTCAGAAACCTAATAGAGTTCTGTGAATCCTCTAGGATGTTAATACTAAAGTCACCGCACACAATAACTTTTTTACTCTTTGCACAAACTTTTCTCAAGACTTCTTCCATGCTAGTCTCAAATGAGTCATAAATTGCAGAAGGGGGTCTGTACACGCAGACAATGATATGCTGCTCCAGCTCTGCACACGAAATTTCAATAGTTCGTTCTATAGATAGTGACTCAATGTCTTTACGTTGTTTACATTTAAGAGAATTTTTTAACAAAATGAGTGACCCTCCTCTTATTGCTGAGTCTCTCGTGAACGAACTGATAACTTTGTAATCATTAATACTAACAATTAATTGATGTTGATTTAACCAATGTTCAGTGAGACATAGTATATCAACATTCATTTCTTGTAAAAATAATTCTAGCTCTAATTCTTTACCAGGAAGCCCCTGTATATTCTGGTGAATAAGATTTAAGATATTAAGATCCTGCTTGGTCAATATGTTGCTAGAGGCGTCCTCTATTGTCTTAAACTTAAATTTAAATTGCTTGGAATATTTTCCAAAGTCTGACTAAATATATTATTTATATTAAATGCTAACAAAGTAGCCAGTTCTTTTTTTACATTATAAGGCAAATAAAATGTTTTGCCAGTCACTATAAACTTATAATTAATAAATTTATTTGTGTCAAAAAACACAAAGTTGTCGCTATGACTAGTCACTAAATTATATAATGTAGTATTCAATATGTGAATACTGTTATTTTTTTCTGGTAAATAGTGCCTAGAAAATGGGAAGGCACAAACAACAATTTTCTTTACAGCAATCTCTTTTAAGAGCGAAAATCCTTTAATAATGTCTTTCTTATTTGAATCTAGCCCATTCCCCATCATTAATATAATGATAGAGTCCTTATTATAATTACAACTAAGTATGCTATCTATTATTTTGGTAAGCGATGCATTTGGCAAACAATAGTTCAATGTTTTACAATTGAGTTGCTTGTGCAAAAGGGGACCATAGCCAACTCCTGTTGAATCAGAGAATACTAGTACATTATTGTTTGTATTCTTAGTACTAGTAGTAGTGGTGGTGGTAGGCATTGTACAATCCGGTAAATCGCTATTAGTATCTAACAGGCTATTTGGCACTTGGTGCTGGGTAGGAAGGCTGCCACCCTGGCTGCACTTACCTTGGTCTGTGCCGTTACTCAAAGTGGGAACCTGGGGCTCGTCTGCCGCACCCAGATCGCAGCTGCACTGGGCCATATACCTGTTTGCAGCGAGGATGTGCTCATGTATCTGTCGCTGGGCAGAGGTATAATTTCCAGTCATTACTACTAATGACCTCTCCAGACGCTGAAGCTGAGCCTGCAGTTCTTGAACATCGGTCTCGTACCTTAACCTACTTTCTTTTAATTTTAAGCTATACAATTCTAGACTATCAATAAAATCTATACGTTCCTTTCTTAGAACTAAGTTTTGGTTAAAACATTTCTTTCTTTTAATTAATTTATTGGTTTTCCTTATGTATTTATTTATTTTAATATATTTTTTAATTTTATTTTTACTACTTAACTTAGTATGATTATTAATTGAACAAGGATGATCGATAATATGAGACATTTCCCGTCCAGCTGGTGACCCTATCAACTCTTCATAGAGGCTGTGAGTGTGTAAAGCCTCTTGACATTGTTTGTCCTCTTCATGCAGTCTGATGGTCCTGTTTGCTTCACATAGCTCCACTTCGAGGTCCTGGATCCGAGTTAGGGCCTGCTCGTATGTGTTCCGATATTCATCAAAACTGCTGACTATGGTGAGTAGGTGATCACGTTGAACAGTGACATCCATAAGCTGGGTGTGAATATCTGCCATTTCCGTTTTCAACTGGGTATTTATGTTTATTATTTTCATAGACTCCTCCTCATTTTCCTCACGTTCTCTAAGAAGTTGACTATTGTCCTCCCTTTGTTCCTTCAGTTCCTCAAGGGCACGTCTAAGTTTTATTTCCAGTTGTTGAGTGGTGGCCTTGCGAGTCATCATTTTGGCAATGTGTACTAATACTCAAACCTGGAATTATTTACAAAGACAAGTACAACAAATGTTTAGATAAGAATAAATAGGTTGTTGAAAGAATTTATTCTTTTCACTAAATTTGAAATTATTTATGTCGTTATGTGAGAATAGTTCTGTACCTATGTATTGTAAAATTAATTGATTATAGGTAAGTCAATGAAGTGATATTTAAAGGGAAATAAAATATTTGTTGAGGTTAATGGAGGGTAGAACTCAAATATTTAAAGAAATTTGGGGAGATAAAGTTAATATATATTTTATTAAAAATGAATAAAATAGTATTTAGGTACTTGTAAGTACTAATCAAATAGGAAGCACAGTTTTGTTGACTGATTTACTTTGACATTCGGATGCATAACAGGTATTATGTAGGTACCTATATTTGTGATTATTTTGGGACGACAATAATTATTCCGAATGTCTGTTTAGGATGATAGTATTAAAATCATATATCAGCACTGAGCACTGTGAAATGTTTTAACAAGTAACAAAAGGGACAGTAAATAACCTGTTTGCAAACTCTTCGTAGGTAAGTATTTGAAGGTTATTGTTTGCATTAAGTTTATTCAAACATACAAGATTCCAGTTATATCGTTATACCATTGTAGAAATATGTAATTATAAGATTAAATAACACTTATACTTCCCCGGTTTGTCCGTTGTAGGTTCGAATCACTTTGACAGATTGCCTCCGAACAATTTATCGGTATGAAATTCCAGGAATTATCCAAGCTACAGGTTTGCGCACACTTATCCTAATTATTTGGCAACTTAACTCAGTAATTGACTTAATTTTGTTACAAAGTTTAGTGAATTACATAATAAAATTAATTTTAATATTATCAGCTGGCGATTTTGAAACATTTCAAAATGTCAAATTCATTTTGCTTCATTTTGAATCTGAATTTAATTAAAATTAAAAAGAAAAAACAAAAATGTCTACCCCCTAGGAGTCCCCTGTCTGAGTGTTGCGAATGTCAGAAGATGAATCATGTTTTATGCGTACCCCGGGCTAAGAAGCTTGCTGGACGCAACTGTGAATTACACGCTTAGTTGAGATGAGATGAATTTAATTTAAATTAAAATGAATATGATTTGTTTGGGTAAACCAATTTTATGCAATTTATTTTTAAGTAAGTCGGCTCACGCGGAAGCAAAAAGCACTTACAAAATTCATCGACATACCAAGGTCTCCGCTAGCTGAGTCGGTAAAGCAGTTGTCCGGTTAGCAAAAGATCGTGGGTTCGAGTCCCACCCGAAGGCTGTCGAAAGACTTTTAAGTGCATTATTTACTTAAATTAAAATTTCATTAAATATCATTTATTTCAACCAAATTACAGGTCATATACAAAATACAATAGGTAATAATAGCAATACGAGTACAATATCAATTGACATTCATATATATGAATGTCAATATTCATATCATTGTAATAAAAATAAATGTCAAGTTAAAGTTAATTTAAAAAGTCCATCTAATCTCAAAACCTAAATATTTGCAGGAAAACCTAATAAATCCTAAGATATCTTCATTAAGACCTACATAACTTATTTTTTCAGAATTTTAAAATGTCCTCCAGGATATTTCTTTAAGGCACAGTAATAAAGCCTAATCCGGTTCCATCTTATTTTTTTATGACGTACGGAACGTTAGTATTATTTGTTTTTATAAGTAATAGGTTGCAGACGAGCAAACGGATCGCATGATGGTATGCGATTGCCACCGCCCATAGACACCCGCGACATCAGTCACAAGTGCCCTGCCAAAATTTAAACCCCCCTCTCCCCCGGATTGGGCTTCCGGTACCCTCACTCTCGCATCGAAATACAGCACAGTGCTGCTTCACACCGGTTTTATGTGAGGCCGTGGTATCACTCTCCCACGGTCAAAAATATTATTATTATTATTTCTTTCGATTCGACTAAATAACAACAAATATCTATTTATTACATACACCGTTAGGTAGTGGGTATTACTATAGTTGACCCAAACTACTTTTCCTTCTCGAAGGATCAGATTTGCTCCAATATCGAAGTTTGAAATCTACTTAGAAGTTAGTGGTCCCATCCTAAATGCACCGATTGCCAGGCTTATTGCGATTCTCAGTTACTTCACCCTCTTAGAGTGTTGCCACACTGGCGTATTGCGAGTAATCCGCCAGTGTGTCAACTCCTTTAAGGTGACGGGTAGGGCACACTAGCGACGCCAATCGATTTTAATTTTTAGCTATTAAACCGGATATATTTTAAGCAATATATTATTAAATCCAGCAGTGGGGACCCCCCACTGCTGGCTGGGGCACGGGCCTCCCTCAATCACATGAGGGGTAATTGCCATACTCACCACGCTTGGAAGACGGGTTGGCAAGGGGTTTTGATATAAATGCAGAGTTTTCCTTCTCTGGGTGCTGATGATCATGCCAGCAGCTTTACCTCAGTCGCTTTTTACGACACCTCGGTAAGAGTGAGGGTGGCCTATTCTACTCTGCCGGGGACCACACGGCAAACACTTATACTATTTATTAAATAACCATGCACAAATTTTGGGTCTGTTTTTGTACGTGAAAAAATTATTCACGCTAAAAATGGCCGCTTTTGGCGGTAATCAATTTCTGGCGAACAAAAATAGACCCAACTTTGTGCATGCTTCTTAAATAAATAGTTTAAGTGTTTTGCTAGAGGTTGAAACCCCGAAATTGTTTAAAATAGATCCGGTTTAGTAGCTAAAAATTAAAATTGATTGGCATCACTAGTGTGCCCTACCCGTCACCTTAAGGGTGACTATGAAGAGGTTTCGAATATTTTCCAAAGTAGGTTGTTATTGTGCCCAAAGGTTGCCTGGAAGAGATCGCTCATAATATAGATTTAGTGATAAGGCCGCCTTTGTTGTAAATCAGATCCTGTAAAACCTAGTTTTAAGTTTTCATATTTTATTTTGAGTGCAATAGAAGTACTTATATGCATTTATTCTTACAATAATTAATTTTTTATACCTATCCCATAATTTACAGATTTATTGAATACATAAACCGACGTGAAGCAGTGCATGCGCTGTGTTTCGCTGCATGAGTGAGGGTACCGGAGGCCCAATCCAGGGGAAAGGGGGTTAAAAGGTAAGCAGCGCACTTGTGACACCACTGGTGTTGCAGGCGTCCATTGGCGGCGGTAATCGCTTACCATCAGGTGATCCGTCTGCTCGTCTGCCACCTATATCATAAAATAAAACATTTTACTTAAATTTGAGGTTTTCTTTCGATAAACCTAAGTTGATATATGAAAAAAATAATGCCTTCCTATACAGATTGCATCAATCAGCTGTGTTGTATGAGAGAGCGATTTTCGTATTGATTTTAATTTGATATAAGATTAAGTAAATTGAGAGCGCACTTGTGTTTGCGCCCACACTTTTGCACTATAATATATCCTGCGTACAATGCTGATCGTTTAGATTGTAATATTACATGTTATAATAATAAATAGATAAATAAATATTTTACAACATCACATACATTGATCTGACTCCGAGATAGGTAGCTCAAGCACCTGTGGTACGGATATCAGAATCAACAGTGGGATTACAAATATATACATATAATACTTTTTTTTTGTCAATTGTGCGGGGATCGAACCCGCAACCCTTGGACCAAAGGCAGCGTTCACTACCACTGTTCTAAACGAGTCGTCAAAGGTTAAAGTATGAAATTTCCGTTTTGTGTGGCGATTTTCTTAGAATTGGTGTTTTCCATACATTTTTGTAATTTGAAAGGTAAACTATTTATACTATTAATCCACAATTAACTAAGCTGTAACGGACGTTAAGGAACGTGTAGGGTAGTTTTTCATAAAAAACAGTAAAATTTAGTAAACAAAGCAAGGGCGGGTCCACTAGTACCTACCTACATTTATGAGACACAAAGCCAGTGTCCGTTTACTAAGTCATAATAGATACGCTAGTCAAAACATTTTAGTTTGATACGACTGGACTGAAACAGTTAACTCGTAGGTATCCCCAGGCCCGCTTTGAATGTTGAATGTACCCTCAGACTTGGAAGCTTTGTACGTCTAATCTTGGATTCTGTTAGTTTCTGAGACGCATCCACTACCTAAATGTAGAATTGTATTGTATGAAGATTATAAGCAAAATTAATTAAAAAAAAACATCGTAACAAAAGCATCATAAATATTTGTAACTTTATACTATGCCATTTTTATATTAAAGTGACCCGCCCTCAATTCGTTTTGGTACATTAGTTCCACTTTATACCAATAGATGGCGCTAGGTGTCGATTAGATCGCGCAAACGGTTCGTTTTTACGGATTACTTATAAGCGTTGCCGCTGTTTGTAGGTTTTAACGATTAAAATCTTTATAAATAGTATAAATTAACCATGGTAGGCCCCCAACAAGGAGGAACGACGACCTGGTGGAGGTCTTGGTTACAGGCGGCACAGGTCTGTGTGGATTGGGGGAGACCTATGTCCAGCAATGGACGTATATTGGCTGAAATGATAATAATGAGGATGATGATATTTTATACTTGCTATTATCTTGCTATTACACTTGGATACTCAATAAGTAAATGCGGAAGGCCTATGTACAGCAGTGGACGTCTCTACGCTGATGATGATAAATGTCTCTGGTCAAACTCAGAACATCCTTTTAATGTAAAATAATTAAGTACGTAAATTTTTCACAGATCCTTTATTGCACAAATTTTTCTGACCGGGTGGCGCAATTGGTAGTGACCCTGCCTCTTATGCCAAAGGTCTCCACCCTGGACAAACATCAGTGCGATGGACACTTGTGTTTGTTCAGTGTCTGGGTGTAATGTATGTATTTAAGTATATATTTGTGTTCCTGTATTGTCTGATATCTGTAATACAAGAGCTTAAGCTACTTAGTACGGAATCAGGTCAACGTATGAGATGTTGTGATTATTATTATTATTATTATACAAAATAAACGTTTTATACAATAACATGAGGTATCCACACTACAATGACAATTAATTTACACATGTACCGTTACAAATACGGTTTTAGAATATTAAGCTACCAAAATCGTGAAGGCATCTAACCTCACACTATGCATGTTAAACTCTACTTCCTGAAAATGTACTTAACCCTTGACGTCACAAAGCCAGGCTCCAATTTCCTCTGCCCCTCCCCGCGAGCAGATCAAAGCGCCGACGACCTGTTAGCAGACAGGGATAATCCCGTAATTGGCTCACTATGGCGAGCACATCCTGTAGTCTGTACGTACGAGTACAGTCATGTTATTTATATGACGGGGTTTATATTTGGTAATTTATATTGGTCATCGTAATGAGGAGAAAAACATCATCCTGACAACGCTGGCTCGGACACAAGGACAGAACGGAAGAGGATGGAACGACCAAAAGAGCTTATATTATATAGAGACGACCAACGGGTGACCACTCTGTGGGTCGAACAAGCTATCACTAGGGGGACGAAGTTGCCAAGGTCCTCAAGGCATTAAATGTGCACGATTAGGCGGGATTGGCATAGAACTGAATAAAATCGAGAACTTTGACATCAGAGGCCAAGATCCATTTTGGATCGCTTAACCAGCGAAGTAAGCAAGTTAGTCTCATGTCATCAATTCTAGGGGAAATAGCGTCCACATAATTGTTCATATTACACCGACCAATTCCACCATGAAGTTCTTATATACCTGCACGAGATTAGCGTACGATTGTCTTTTCGTGAATGAATAGTTATAAAATGCTTATCGTCGTATGTTGTGTTACATGATGCGCAACATATCCTCATTGTCGAGTAATTCCCTGTTACGCCTCAAACTGCCGCTTCATAGCCCAAGGTACGCTATACCATGATCCAGGATTCGGGATCATTTACGTTGCGCAACACGTATTGCTTACAATACCGCGACAGTACGCGGCTTTACATAAGACATGATCAATTTTAGAATAATGTCGACGTTCTGAACATTTAATTTCCTCTACTGTATGCACAGTTATGTTAAGTAGGGTTGCTAGTACTCAGTTAAAGTTTGTTTTTTTTTTTTATATAGACACAGTACATTAGCTCACATTAGTCTGATAGTAAGCAAAATGAGAGCCCACGTTGCAATTACAACGCTATGTTGCCACTGCCATACTGGCCTGCGAGATTCTTCTTCAGGCTTTGTTTGAAGGAGTCCATATTATTATTCTAGGATGGAGGAGTACAATTATGAACCCTGTCGGGCACGGCATGGATAAGAGAGGGGAGGAGTCACCGAGAGGATAAACCGGAAACGAGTTTCATTTCTTATTATTTATTTCTTTATGTGATAGGTGGCAGATAAGCGGATGATCACCTCATGATAAGCGATTTGCCGCCGCCCCCATACACACCTGCGACACCAAAATGGTACTACATTTGGGTGGTCCAACGACATAAAAGTGGAAACGGCTGTAAATTCATACGCAAATCATCGAACGAGCAAAAGATTATAAAGCCACATAGAAAGCGCATTGTACCGTGACATCTTGCGGGGCAGCGGGCTGGAAATTGCAGTATTGCTTCCGCTTCGCTGAGCCCTGACGATGCATTCTATTTGCATATACAAGTGATATTGGAAAAATTGACAAAAAAGCTACGAATACCGGGTTTGGTTTATTAATTTTATCTTTTCAGTTTTTGACGGTTTATTTTTTGTTAGTGGATCCAGGACCGTGATCTCAGTATCACGGTCCGGTAAATTAATCACGAGTCCTCCAGGGTGTTCTTAAAGCACTAGCTAAGACCAACAGGGCTTCTGTATTCCCAGAGAGCTACAATTTGGGTGTCTTTAAGTCGAGAGTGAATAGGCTTCTTCATCTTCGCTACATCTTAGACCTTATTGTCACTTTCCATCAGGTGAAATGAGGTCAAGTGCAAACCCATTTAATATATAAAAAAGGAGGTTAAGTATTTTTCGAACATTGCTCGGATTTGTGATCCCATCATAGTAACGATAACTTGATTTCTATCATGGAGGACTTTGCCCTGCAGTAGGAAATACTTACTTTACTATACTTTACTTTACTTTTTTATTGTTTAGTGGGTCTTATGCTTTTTATCAGTGCAAATGGGCCCTTTAGGGCTGATAAGGCGAGACGGCAATAATTTCAATTACCAGACTTCTCAAACCTTGAAATGTGATCCAATGTTTGGAATCTCAAAAATATTTAAAGAAAAAAAAACATGTGCCCCAAAGTTTGAGGATTAAACGAGTGCCGTAGGGTGGCCATGGGCATGACTACACCGAAAACAAGAAAAAAATTCTTATTATGCAAGTTCTTATATTATATTTACACCTTTTATAATATTTTAAATTACCACGACTTAACTTTTTCAAATATCTTTCGCGTTTTTTTTTTCTGTATTGGACACTCAAGTAGTACTGATATCCACCTCCTTATACTCCCAGAATGCTTGCAGTTTTTACATAAAAGTTAGTCGAAATATATTTTACCCCAAAAATATACAAATATTTTTACTTTCCATCAGCGTTCTGTGCAGACCGGAATCGAATAAATATTTTTTCATTTCATTTGATCTCAGTGACGTTTTTTATTGCACCCAATTTCCGCCAAGTCGAGAGAAAAGAAGATTGGCATTCTAAAGAATTCCAAATCTGACGTCAATCAAACTGCCCAATTCTTCAACCACATTTGCAAAGGTGGTTCCGAAAGTGGCAACCCTCTTCATGCCACAATGGGCTAGCCCGCCCCGACTTATGGCCGGAATCCGCTGGTTCAGGGTTAGTCGTCCGTCATGGCTAGTGATGTAAAGAGTCACAATGTTAACAATGTATTTCTTTTATTTTAACTATAAGCTGCAATTAAAAATTAAGAGCTGGCCACTTAATCAGAAGAGATGAAAAATGGAGCAAAACTGTAACATTGTTCCAACTAAACCAAAGGCAGGAAAGAGAAAGCGAGGAAAACATTCAAACGATAGTGGGAGGATGAAATAGTTGCAACAACTGGAAGAATATGGATCAAACAAACACAGAGAAGAGACGGTTGGGGAATGTTACGAGAGGCCTTTGCCAAAGGGCACACGAAATAGATCAAATATGTTGATCAAAGTATATAAATAATTGAAAAATTAAGAGCACTAATCCGCTGGACCAATCAATATACTACTGCACATCTCAATTACACGAGAAAAGGATCATGTTATATATCACATACACGTTACCGACGAAGAATAGAGTAGGATTGTGAACAATGCTGATGCGACGACCACGACTACCTTAATAGTAGCAATAGTAGGTCCACGAGGAACGAGCCTCCGTCGTAGTCCTACTATTTTTAGTAGGGCAAAATAGTAGGACCACGATGACTCGGAGAAGAAGAAGGAGACTTCACGGTTTCGTGGCTGATGCTGATCGGAGACCTTTTAAGTGCCAACATTATAATTGCTTTTCTTTATATTTATTTATGTTTTTTATTGGTAACTTAATAAATAAATTCTTATTCTTAAGTTGGGCTGATAAACTCAGGTGTCAATATAAAATTATCCATTAGAGGGTTCGACATGGATAAACCACAAAATGATGTACCTTTAGTCAGTAGTACAGGTATAAACCTGAGTGATAATGCATATGTAGTAAATTTTAGTGTTATCATGATTAGAATAGGGTTTTAGGAAATCGGACGTTAGCTGGCCATATTTATATACATACTTTTTAATTACGTAGATAAGTATTCGTTCGTTGGTATAATGGCGTTGCCTTTTGTGTAATGTTACGATTTTACTGAACATTTTGCAAAAGTTCATGAACGGCCGTGATTGCCATTAGGTCATCCACTTGCTCTTTTGGTAGCTCTAGCATAAGAAGGACATTGTACCACATTTCTTGGCTTTGAAAATAAATTCGGACAGGAATTTGGATACATAAGAATATCTCTAAATTGAAAATACTACCAAAAATATAGTGTACAACTTACTCAAGTCTAAGAGAATTCGAGTCAATAGTTTTTCCGATTTTACGGTCTCGAGTCAGGCGTGTAGTCTCGTGTCGCAACACTGCACACAGGCCCAGTCACGGGTGCATTTCTAATACAGGATGCTTTTAGGGAATAAGACGGGGGAGGTTTTATTTATTGCACGTGTTTTATTTATTGTTCTGCGTGTAAATGTTAATAAATGGATTAAAACTATTGATCCAGTGAGCAGTGGCAAAAATCATACAGGCCATTCATCATCCTGACATGTTTTACCTAGTTGCGAGCCCGCCGTTGCGCCGTTCATTTCATAATCTGCCAATTTTTTTTAAGCTAGAGATGATTGTGACATCAATAGTGTGTGCAAAATAAGCTTTACAAATCAAAAATCCTTTGTTATTTTAAATGACACTTAGTAAACACAAACTCACACACACACACACGCAACCTCACAACCGCGTTCACACTCCAGATAGACAACACATAATATTTTCATGTCTTTTTTTCGTAATATCTTAATTTATTTTGTAGTGAGTATTCGTTTTTTAAATATTTGAATTACAGTAAATTAATGTAAACTGCCGCTCTCCTGGTATAGATTGATTCCCACGATACAGGATTTTTTCTAGTGTCCCTCTGTAACCTGTTGGGACCCTCTGTAACGATGATGATGATTGTGGCAAACCGACCTCTTTAATTAATTTATTTTATTTTCGCTTTTGTTTTGTTTTCTAAATTTGACGTTTTTCTTACTTGTCATTGATTTGTTGTAGTGCAATCGGTATGTACGTAATATATTTTATTTCTTTATTTTACTACCTATTTTATTGCTATTTTTACCCATCTCCCTCGCTCGCTAACAATTATTATCATGTATCACATTTTTTGAAAAATAAAACGGTTTACTAATATTTCCTTTATTGTCTTATTTTCATTACTTACTTACTTACTACGCTGGCTCAGCGATCCAAAGTGGGTCTTGGCCTCCGACGTCAAAGTTTGCCATTTCTTGCGCATTATTATTTTTTGTAAACATTTTTTTTTCTCAAAATGGTTGTTTAAAACATTTTGGTGTTCATACTGGACTCACGGACCTAGGCCAAGTGAGCCGCAGCTTCTGTTATTGGGTTCATATGATTTTCATCGTCCTGCAGGAACTTACGAACAATACGACACGTGTTAAGGATGCGCATTATTATTATTATTATTTTCATTACAACCAGTAAAAATATGTTGGTGCCATTGAACCGTAAAGAGGTCTTAATTCCTCACGTATAGAATGTTTTTCTTAGAAACTTTCGACCTTAAAGGGATTAAGCCAAACTTGGCGAAAAAACTTCTAACATAGTGGAGTTAAGCTTGAAACTAGTTGAAACTGGGTTAAGTGGAATT
Organism: Marasmia exigua; assembly: GCA_019059595.1. Taxonomy (NCBI): domain Eukaryota; kingdom Metazoa; phylum Arthropoda; class Insecta; order Lepidoptera; family Crambidae; genus Marasmia; species Marasmia exigua. Next base: position 665,134 of record CM032472.1, read on the forward strand.
TGTAGCTTTGATAAACTTTTTGGGCTTTGTGAAAGAAAGTCACAAATGCTGTTCACAAACTACGAAGAGATTTTTCTTTGCGTGTTTGCAATTTATAATTAGATCCTCCAAACCAACATAACGGTCATGAGCCAATCTCTGCGATCAGCCATCGACGCTTTATAGTGCACAAGTGTTTGCGCAGGCACAAGAGCAATCTCTATTCCCTTACCCTCATATTTCTATTGGACACCAGTGTGACACGATTAAGGAGGGAGCAGGACGCAGGACCAACGGCTTAACGTGCTTTCTGAGGCACGGGGATACAAGACAGCTACTCGTAACTTTCAGACTGCAGGCTGACACTGAGAATTTCTTAAGGTGATGGGTAGGGCACACTAGCGACACACGTCGATTTTAATTTTAGCTACTAAACCGGATCTATTTTAAACAATTTCGGGGTTACAACCTCTCGGCTAACACTAATTCTATTTATTAAATAACCATGCACAAATGTTGGGTATAACGCGTACGCGAAAAAATGATTCACGCCAAAAGCCGGCCGCTTTTGGCGTGAATCAATTTTTCGCGTACAATAACGGACTCAACATTTGTGTTTGGTTATTTAATAAATAGTATAAGTGTTTGATTTGGCAGTCAGGACAATCCAGAGGTGTATGCTCGGATTTGAACCACAACCCCCGTGTGGAAGTTGCGTTCTTATCCTTGGGCTGTCATGGCACTTTCAAATCAAATAGTCCTCCTCTTTATTTTAGCTTGGAATTCCCGGTTGCGTACAAAAATGGCCGCTTCGGAGTGAGAGGTACGCTTAGACCATGAATTTGGGGAGTCTAGTAATTATAAGGTACGCTCTCACAGCTCGATCCGATTCCATTCTGTCGACGTGGCCGAGCTAGCGCAGTCTTCCTTTTTTTTATAGTGACACAGTATATTGGCTCTTCTCAGCCTGATGGTAAACAAGAGAAGAGCCCAAGTTGCAATTATAACGGAAGCAATGTCAGGCATCACCTCCGTTGGGACTGCCATACTGGCCCGAGAGATGCTTCTTCACGCTTCCTTTGAAGGAATCCATATAGTGGGAAGGAGACATACGCCGGCCATTAGTTCCATTTCTTGATGGTGCGGCAGAAATAGTAAATTGTTTAGTCCGTGATGGACTGTTTTCCACTGTGAAGCGGTGACAACGTTGTCCGGCGCGTGTAGTTCTGTGACGGAAAAGGGAAGGTGGGATGAGGGAGAAAAGCTCTTCAGAGCATTCACCGGGATATAGACGGTAAAAGATGCTAAGCGACCCGATATCTCTACGTAGTCGAAGAGGTTCAAGGGTATTGGTGACCTCTTCGTCACCGTTATAATACGTACAGCCCGTCGCTGCAATGTATCGAGAGCTTCCATTAAAGTATTTAGCGGAGCCATCCCAGAGATGCGAGTAGTACTCCACGATTGCCCGGTCTTGCATAATGTTTCGCCCTTTATGTTGGGTTTGACCACGAGCTCTTCATTTTTACCCGACTACGGCAAAGCAAAAGAAAGGTTATGATTTTGACAGGCTATGTATGTATGCATGTATATATGTTCATCTGTTTCCACGTAACTTCTAAACTAGTTATCTTATTTGAACAAACGAGGTTTCGTTAGAAGCGTCTTGGTTGTCTTCTGGTTATAGGCAACATGAAGTCACGTTAAATTTATTACAGCGCCCTCTAGGGGACTTAGAGTAAGAATTAAAAAAAAATTGCTTGTCGGTACCGTGTATTGTATCAAATGAAAGAGCTTATTAGCACATTTCAAATATGTAATTATATTAACATAACTAAAAATACGTTAAATAAAAATAAAGTTTAAAAACTAAAACTCGACTACCAAAAAACACGATCTAAAAAGTACAAAACAAGAAAATTGTCTCTGCTGAAATGATTATGCCGTATCGCCGTGGTCGTATGCCACATTAATTTTATTTTATTATTATAATGTTTACTACAGTAAATCTGTTTTGCTACAGTAGGTGGCATACGACCACGGCGATTCTTGTTTTGTACTTTTTAGATCGTGTTTTTTGGTAGTCGGGTTTTAGTTATTAAACTTTATTTTTTCGGCGTTTATCCTTAGCCTCCGTGTCCTATCGTTGCGCCCAGTACTGGGCGCAACGTTAGGACACGGATATCGCTGTTAATACCGGGTCGACAAAGATCTCGGTCATCTATAAAGGCCGGATAGGCGACAGGTGGTTGATGAATAGAACAGGATGGCGCATTTTCGTGTCGGACGCCAAGTTCCACTTCGGGTCGCTTAACCAGCGTTGGTTGTACGCTGGTTGTATTTACTTATTGTAAGTAATTACAACTGCCATCTGACCTTTGCAACCCTCAGGGGAACCAGACCAACTGAATCATGGTAACACGTTTCAGGGACTATCCGAAATGTGCAGGTTGCCTCACCATGTTTTCCCTCACCACCCGGGGCTAATCCAGTAATAATAATAATAATAGAAACACGCCCAATCAAACAGCCACACATATCATCACAATCAAGACTCATTACCCCCACCACATCACAATCAGATCGTAGTGTAGGAATTGTAATTGGCCTAGCCCCGTACATTTCTGAAAAGCCACCAAATAGCTGTGAAACTCAGCGTATAAAGAACATGATAATAATAGTAGGAAGCCAGAGACGCGTGTGCGGATCCGAATATACGACCTTCAACATTGAAGACGCGTTCATAACCACTGGGCTACCATCACTCTCACTCAAAAGCCTTTTTTATGTGATAGGTGGCAGATGAGCAGACGAATCACCTGATGTTAAGTGATTGCCGCTGACCATGGACACCCGCGAAACCAGTGAAGTCACAAGTGCGCTGCTAACCTTTAAACCCTCTCTCCTCCGGGATTGGGCCTCCAGTACCCTCACTCACGCAGCTCTGCTTCACGCTGGTTTCGTATGAGGCCGTAATATCACTCCGGTCGAGCCAATCCATTCATGCCGCATCATAGCTCTCCAACGGTGAAACGCTTTACAATGAAACACAATAAAATGCAAGATCGAATCATTATACTCGTTTCTTTCACACGCACTTAGCTCCTCTTATATTAAGGAGCGACGGGTATGTTGGTTTCGAGAGTGTTTAAATTGAAGGCCCTCAGAGGGGCAAGCACGAACATTACCCACGCAATATTTCCGAGGAGTTGTTTGAGTTAATACCCGCTGCTGAATTTCACCACCGTACTACACGCCGTAAATTAGGATTCCACCCGTACCATCTGGATGGGTGGAGGTCCACCACCGTGCTCTTTACACGTCATTTTTGCCACGCACCTCCTCATTGTGGAATCAACTTCAGGCAGCGGTATTTTCGAACCGGTACGACATTGCGATCATCAAGAAACGAGCCTATACCTTTCTAAAAGGCCGGCAACGCATCCCCACTCCCTCTGGTGTGGCTGATGTCCATGGGCGGCGGTGATCACTTACCATCAGGTGACTTGCTTGCTAGTTTGCCTTCCTTTCTCATAAAAAAAAATGTCTTCTTTTAATTCCAAGTGAAAGAGTGATTGAGAAGATAGTTATGCTTACCTACAATAGAGGAAACACTTTAGTTTTCATGCATATTTCATACGATACGCATACGCTACGATTCTACGAAAAGTTCGTGCTAGCCCTTCAAATACGTTGTAATAAAATACGGTCAGCAACATCCGAGGAGTTTCTCCGGCAACAACCTAGTTAGAAACTTAACTAGTTATCTTGGCGAGGCGAAATTATCGAGGATTAGGAAAACAGTTCCTATTTTCATAGTCTTACAAAGTTTCATTTATTTTGTTTGTTTGTTTGTTTGGAGAGCCCCACTTCAACATGAATGGACCGGTTCGAGTTAGTAATACTACGCTGTGTTTCACCGAGTAAAAGAGGTACCGGAAGCCTAATCCGGAGTATGGGGGCGCACTTGTGACTCACTAGGTGTTGCAGGTATCCATGGGTGGCGGCAATCGCTTACCATCAAGTGATCCATCTATGACATAAAAGGTATCTACTTAAAATTTAAAAAACCCCGACAATAATTTTAAACAAATCAAAACTCAAAACTGTACTACACTTTTCATATTACATATTCATCATCATCCTCCTGCCCTTTTCCCATGTTATCTGGGGTCGGCGCAGTATGTTTTGCTTTTCCATACGTCCCTGTCATTCGTCATCGAATCATTCACCCTTTTTTCCATCATGTCATTCTTCACACAATCCATCCATCTCTTTTTCGGCCGTCCTCTGTCCATGCATTGCGTGCATGCGTTCACCCACTTACATGTTCTTCCTCTCTTCTCATTACATGACCACCTCTGATTTCATATTACATATTAGCATAGCGTTTTGTTAAAGCACACATTTTATAGAAAGGTACGGAGTTTTTAATATTATAACTTGACAAAGAAAAGCAATATTTTCTCATGCTTTATCTTTTTCCATACTATTTTTCTAAATTGAGATAGAATGTCTTTAACAAATACACATAAATAACATTAGAATTGAACAAATGAGAAGAAATGTGTTTCATGGCGAGTTAAGTCTATTTTGTTGTTGATTCTATTTTACGGTAAGTAAATGTTAGAAATGTGACCTAAAAGATCGCATTTCTCTATCGCATTGTCGATTAACTTTGTGTTACCAAAATATACCCCGCAACGCAGATTCCTTAAAACAATCAATGTTTATTCTTCAAATTCGACACTTACTGCAGTCAAATTAACTTTATTTATTACTTAAGAAAAATTTTGAATCTTATTTTATTAATACACATAAAGACTTTCCATTTTTTTTATTTATTCAGTGATTGCCACCGCCCATGGACACCCGCGACACCAGTGGAGTCACAAGTACGATGTCAATCTTTAAACCCCCCCTTTTCCCGGATTGGGCATCCTCCTTACTCACGCAGCGAAACACAGCACAGTGCTGCTTCTCGCCGGTTTTCTGTAGAGCAGTGATATCACTCCGGTCAAGCCGGCCCATTCATGCCGATGCACGGCTCTCCCACGGTCTTACTTGACATTTATTTCAATACGCATTAAGAGTTTCCATAATTATATTAATGAGCATTTAGCTTAATTAACGTCTCTGAGTGCGGCAGTAACAATACAACCTTGTAAGTGAGAAGGAAAGTAAGTTTCACTCTTAAATTGAATTAATGAAACATTTGAGTCAGTCATAACAATAACAGCTCGCTCCTTCTATCTGGAAAGTGTCTCATTATGACACAGACTAAATAAAAGCCATAGAATACTGAGCGAAAAGTATGTTTCGAATTTTCGGACAAAGCTCGGGTTTGTGATCACCAATCCGCATTTGGCAAGCGTGATGATTCAGCTTAATCCCATCATAGTAGCGATAACTTGATTTCAATGATGGAGAAAAGCCCTACATTACGTTTTCAACCAATTAACACACGGATCTTACAATATATGTGCCTAAAAGTTATAGTATATATTCCTATAGATGTCTTCTGTGTTATTTATAATTGTTGTTTTTTTCTATGCTACAGGCGACAAACGAGTAAGTGTGTCACCTGATGGAAAGTAATCAACGCCGCCTATGAATATCCGCCAAATTAGAGGGATCGCTAACGTGTTGCCGGCCTTTTTAAGAGTAGGTACGCTCTTTTCTTGAAGTTTCCTAAGTCGTTGCCTTCAGAAAATTATCCTGCAGCCAAACCGTTCAACATATCGTTATGGATATATTTTATGATTCTGTTGCCAATTTCAGAGATATATCGGATTTAAGGACTGCCACTCAAATTAAATCTCGAAGAGTAACACGTTTACCTTCAAACCAGTATATTTGCAAGATCTCCTGTTCTTTTTGCTCTATGTCCTATGAAAGAGCACGCAACAATTGATACGAGCCAATGAACACTGTGCCGATGTTTCCAGATAGCTCCATTCAGCCCGAATGGCACGTCCCTCTAATTCACTCGAGACGGGACGTTGCATCTATGATGGGCTGTCCCGTTTTCATGTCGGCCAAATGAGCAGTCGTTTGTACAGAGAGAAAAATCTGTATTTTGTTCTATCTTTGTTTCGTTCTTGTAAATGGTTGATTCTATATTATTTTAAACTTTTATGGTCACTAACATTAGAATAGTTATTTACGAGATTTCTACCATGTACCTTATTTTTGAGTTTCTGATATTTCGGCACTGTTGCAAGCGCCATGGTCACGGAGTAACTGAAGTTTTGCGGGTAAGATGTTACTGGCAGACAAAACGGTCTATCCTCTTTCGCAGTCTTTTACTACGCACACCTGCGTGGTACCTGCGGTAAAATAAGGTACCAGGTAGAAATCTCGTAAATGACTATTTTAATGGTTGATTTTGTTTATTTATGTGAATAATTGAATCACAATGATTGTGTTAAGATAGATAGATAATACGTTTATTTGTAGCGTGTTTGATTGTGTATAATGTATTGTACTTTCGAAGAATCTAGCGCTTAACCACCAGTAGAGCAAAACTCGTTTGCAGCTTGCATAGTTTTTTGTTTGAAATGACACTACCTATATTTGTGTCGTGCATTCAAACGATTTTCGTTTGATTATAAGTAAGAAAAGAACATCGTATTATCAATTACCAATAATTAGTTATTACACAGAACAAAAGCAGGAATTAAATAGCCAATCGCTTTATGAAAGGAAGGACTTTCATCCAATTAGCAAGATTCCCAATTAGCACAACAAAGGTAACATCTTTTAATTGAAATCAATTAAAGTCGCTCTTTACAAATTTGGAAAAAAGTTACGTGAAGATTTTTGCCAGTAAAAAAAATTATTTATACAACAACAATAATTTAACAACAACATAAAGAACATCCTCTTTTTGATCCAAGAGCCAGCCAGAATTTTTTTTTGTTGTATTCTGTAGAACTTGTCCCCCTGAGTATTTATTACTATGGCACCGAAACTGTAAAATCATTATCCATGGTTTTGAGTTTAAAAATCAACATTTTCATACATTTTCAGTGAGATAACTCACAAAACCAATCGGAGGCCTAGCCAGGGAAAGGGGGGCCTTAAAGGTTGGCAGCGCACTTGTGACACTACTGGTCTCGAGGGTCTATTGGCGGCGGCAATCGCTTACCATCAGGTGATCCATCTGCTCCTCTGCCACCTATCACATGAAAAAATAAATGGTTGACGTCACCTGTATGATTCGACGCCATATTGCTGAATGCGAAAGAGTTTTTAACAGATTAAATAATCATTTTAATTTAAAATGAATTTCTAAACGAAATATTCATAATAAATTAAAATATATATTATTTTTAGGGTTCCTTTACACTAATAAATAATATGAGAAGGTTTTTCAAAACAAGTCAAATAACCTATTTTGAAAAGAGTGATTAGTAATAACAAAATATTTATGTGGTAAACTACTGTACTGTTTTTAACTGACTTGAAAAAAAAGAAGGTTTAATGTTCGACTCTATGTATGATTTTTTTTATGTAATACGTTGAAGACAAGCAGACGAATCAAGTCGTAAGCGATTGCCGACGCCCATCCTGCAACTCCTGTGTGGGAATTGTTGAACCTGCGTCCCTTTGCGGAGACAATATAAGATCAATTCACTACTACGAGTAAATACGTCGGTTTTATACTGAGCTAAAGACTTTTGGAATTCAAATGATCAGTTGGTTTAAAGGAAAGTTATAGGTCGATTCTCTCCGCACTTATCATCGAGCGCGTAATTCGAACCCTTTCACATTACGAGTGTACAAAAATAACACCTCCTTTTTCAATCCCATAGTGAGAATGTGTAAGTCTTATAACAACTTGGTTCGTGATGGCAGGAACTTAGATCTATTTAACTCTAGTTTTCGCCGGTACAAGAAAGCTATTTCCAATATATTCAGAGACGAAACATCCTCGATGCCAATAAGATAGTATTCCAATTTTATTTTGACAGTTGCAATAACTTTTTAATTTTATCTTAATATAATTTAATCTTAATTTCATTCCTTTTTAACTTAATTTATTTAAATTCTTGTTAAATGTATAAAAACTTAATCAGTACTAGATTTTAATTTTAATTTATCCCAATTTATTTTATAAAAGTAGCGAATTTATATTTTGACCAAGCTATATACGCTACTTTAGCATTACTGTCTAGCTTATTTAATTTTAATATTTATATATTGTTTTTTTCATTGACTTATCTATCTGTTTGCGTACCAAATTTAAATAAATAAATAAAACCCACGCAAGATGACCACAAATGGCCAGCGTTTATGCATGTAATCTCATACATTAAAGACTTAAGACAAAAAACATTTTTCAATTAAACAATCCAGGGGAAGGGGGATTAAAAGGTAAGCAGCGCTCTTGTGACACCACTGGTGTTTCAGGTGTCCACTGGCGGCGGTAATCGCTTACTATCAGGTGATCCGTCGGCTCGTCTGCCACCTGTATCATATAATTTTTAATTTAATTTTTTAATGTATTTATTTACTATCCCATCACAATCAGCTACTTAGAACAAAGTTATCAAACAAACTCTAAAGCAAACTTATGACATATTTTTTTTATAGCCTGAATAGTGAGGGACTGGTGCCTGAAATAGGTATCAAAATGAAACCTGTGCTATAGGTCACCAGGCCACACCCTCAGAACCCTATAATGTGATTACACTTTAATTTTAATTCGCTTTTAGAAGTAGGTAATATTAAAATACATGGTGTTCCCGCGATACACAGTAGGAATTTACGAAGGATAATGGAGAGAAGAATAAAAAAAAAAGGTACAAAGGAACTTAAGAGGTAAAATACAAACAAATATTGATTATTATCTATTGATTTACAGAGTTGTGTAATTAGTGTTCATATCAATGCATAGTGTGAGGTTATATGTGTGTATGCGAGTGTGTGTGTGTGCGTGCGTGTGTTTGAGTGTGTATTACTGAGTATTGTCTATGTGGGGTTTTTGAGCCAGGATGGGTGATTGGTGTGAGGTTGATAAACTATCTTAATTTAAGAATTAGTTTTTCGGTCTCATCATAGTTGAGAGATTTTAAGAATTTAGAAACAACCATTTTACATCCTGCCTTTGTGAGAGGGTAAAGATTAGATTCATAAAAAAACCCTTTATTACAAATCGCGAATTAATTATAGTACCGGAACAAAAGTCAACATTGCGTGCTGGAACGGAATGACATAAGATTTAGTACGGTAATAACATTAGATTGCGATTTATAATAAGGTGGAGAAAGTATTTAGTCTAAGCCTCTGTAATGTGTCTAATTGAGAATGAGCAATTTCTTCATGAGATTACATTCGTAGACGGTCTTCATTTGTGGTCATCTTTCGTGAATCGACCTGTTCTGATACTCGAGTCAAAGACACGTGGCAGTCGGCGCCTTGAGTCTTAGCGTTTAACTAGCAAACGGGCATGCCGTTTGCGTTTGTGTGTGCACGCAATATATACCGAAAATTAAAATACTAAAAACCATGAAAAAAAAAAGGAAAAAAAAGACCAATGTAAAATAACATTTTTAACACTTCAAACAACTTTCTATAACAATACACTCGGGAAAAGGTGTTATTAAAGAATTAATTGCCAAGATATGAGACACTAAAAAGATTGAAAAAAAATTTTCTGCGAAAAAACCGCCTTCAAAAACTACGAACTAAAATGTGTAAAATTATATTTATAACACTATACAAATCAAATAACATTTTATAACAGCACACTTGAGGAAAAGTTTTACCGAATACTAAATTGCGGCGCTATTGGCCCAAATGAGCCCTCTTAAAAGGAAACAAAAACACCCATCCCCCATTATTTTTTGCTCGTCGGATTCAAATCGCCTGTCATTTGCACGCGATGTCTGTCGGTTATTTATAGAAATAAACAATGATATTATGATATCAAACAGTTTCCTTGAATAGCCCTTTTTTATGATGATTTTCTTAGATGAATTCGGCAGAATGTTCCTTACAAACTGTGAATTTATTAGGTGTTAATTAAAATAGTTCATTATATAAGATGGTTTTTTTATGCTACGTCCGTGCCAAACAAGCATGCGGCTCGCCTGATAGTAAGCGATTACTGCAGCCTTTGCATGTTTTAACTCCAGAGGACCTGCATACACGCTGCCGACATTCCTTTTTTGTAGAACCTCATGCTGTATTCCCCAGGAAAAACCTCTGAATTCCACAGCCGAAGAATTCGCGGGAGGAAATTCCTCTGGAACTGTACTGTGCGAGACCGTTTGGGTTCCAATGTGTGAGGGTGGACGCTCTGACGACGGCGGGCGGTGCGATGGTAAAATGCGGATGTTGGCATTAAGTAGAATAGTTCCTCGGAGCACAAACCATTGTACAAACGGTAGAACACACATAGGGAGGAAAAATCTCTCCTTAGATTTAAGGGTTCAATACCGCATGTGAGTTGTATTTAAGAGCCTTTTTTCAGTTCAGTAGCGCCACCAACAGATTTTTTTGTTTTTTTTTGTGATAACCTGATGGAAAACCAGTGGAGTCACAAGTGTGATGTTAAACTTTAACCCCCCTTTCCCCTAGATTGGGCATCCGGATCCCCTTACTCACGCAGCGAAACAGCACAGCGCTGCTTCCTGCCGGTTTAATGGCCGTGGTATCACTCCAGCCATTTCTAGCCGCAGCGTGGTTCACCCACGATAAATTGTAATGAAATTAAGACAAGCAATGAAAAATGTATCAAGATATTTAAAATAAGAAGGGATTTTAAGACCCGTTTGGAACAGCGGCAGTGAACGCTGCCTTTGGTCCAAGGGTTACGGGTTCGATCCACGCACAGTACAAACATTTGTGTCCATGAACATTTCTGTTTGTATTGGTCTGGGTGTTTTCTATGTATTATAAGTATGTATTTACAAAAAAGTATTATATATTATGTATCTATTTATAATCCCACTATTGATTCTGATATCCGTAACACAGGTGCTTGAGCTACCTATCTCGGAGTCAGATCAATGTATGTGATGTTGTGAAGTATTTATTTATGTTTGAAATATATAAATATATTCTCCCATTTTGGGGTACGCTAACAAAATTGCGGGCTTTTGGCCAAGCAAAGTTGTAGAGGAAAAGTATTATGTTGTTATGATGTCAGAATCCGATTCAAGCTGTAAAAATTTGCGGACTATCCTGCAAGTGTAATTATTAACGACTTTTCAAGCTTATTTCGCATACGCCATTCACGTCACAATAATATCTAGCAAAATTTTAAAAAGGGCCTGAAAGATTATTGTAAACACTGAAATCAGTTAAAATCTATTCAAAATCAAAATATAAAAAAATACTTTGTTTGCAGAGGCTTGTACTGGATTAACAAATAGTCATACATTTAAGTTATTTCAAACTATTTATAAGTACTTATGTATAATTTACATGTTATTACATATATTTATGTTAATACATAAAATAAATTAAAAAAAATAAACTTCATGCGATTCTACCACCGGCTCGGAAAGTTGTTTCTGGTGAGAAGATCCGGCAAAAAACTCTCCAGTTACTCTTTTTAATCGACAAACCTTCATGCAATGTTGAATATTAGTGGCGCCACTGAACCGAAAATAAGCCCTTAAAGTTTGACGTTTCGATGGCGTTACAGTTACAGCGGCCATGGTCACACGTTTCCGTTAAGGCGACGGGTAGCCCTAACTAGCAACACCAATCGATTTAATTTGTTAGCTACTAAACCAGATCTATTTTAAATAATTTTGGGATTACAATCTCTCGGAAAACACTTATACTATTTATTAAATAACCATGCACAAATGTAGGTTCCAACACGTACGCGAAAAATGGACTACCGTCAAAAGCGGCCACTTTTAGCGTGAATCAATTTTATTTTTCGCGTACAAAAATGGACCTAACATTTGTATATGGTTATTTAATAAATAGTAAAAGTGTTTAACGAGAGGTTGTAACACCGGAATTGTTTAAAATAGAACCGGTTTAGTAGCTAACAATTTAAATCGATTGGCGACGCTAGTGTGCTCTACCCGTCACCTTAAGTATTTATTAATTATGTGTATAGTGCAAACGCGAAAGTTTAAAATCATAAACAGTACTCTTTGTTTTAGATTTTCGCGCTGTGTTGCACTTTATAGTGAATTCCCGTCTTAATTATTAAAAAATTAAAGAAAAAAAACCTTTTTAAAAACAAGCTTTTATTATTTGTTTATAAAATGAACTAAAAAGTTAAAAATAAATTAAATCTAAAAAGAAATATAACACTTTGTAACTTGATTGTAACCTTTAACGACAAATAAGCGTCTTCGTCTAGGACAAAATAATTCCATATTGTACAAATTTATTTAATTTTAACACTAAAACTTTTCACCATACCTAATTATTCAATTTCGTCCCCCCTCTTTATCATAGTACCCATTTATAAATGAAAGCGTGTTACATTGTGATAGCTTGAGGAAAATGTTGTGTTGTATTAAATGTAACACGCTTTTATTTATAAATGGGGACTATGATAAAGAGGGGAGACGAAATTGAATAATTAGGTATGGTGAAAAGTTTTAGTGTTAAAATTAAATAAATTTGTACAATATGGAATTATTTTGTCCTAGACGAAGACGCTTATTCGTCGTTAAAGGTTACAATCAAGTTACAAAGTGTTATATTTCTTTTTAGAGTTAATTTATTTTTAACTTTTTAGTTCATTTTATAAACAAATAATAAAAGCTTGTTTTTAAAAAGGTTTTTTTTCTTTAATTTTATTTTTAACTTTTTAGTACCTCTATTTTTAATTCGAGATTTACTACGACGTAGTTCGCAGCGCGTAGCAGCGTTATTCCGTTATGAAGTCCGTAGTTCGTTCACATGATATGTAATATGTACTGATTTAAATATCGATAATGTTCAAATAATGTAATCACTTGTTAGTTATTTGTAACGTTTCTCATTCTATCCATTTTTTTAATGCATCAACATTACAAGGTTTCTTCGACGTCAACTTGGAGCAGTCAAGTTCTTCGATTTGAAGACCTGCTAAAGGCTTAACTCGGCTTAAGTTACATAAGCTTGACCAGCAGCAAACAATTTGGAGCCTAGATAAATAAGAGCATGATCTACAGTAGTTCCCTGCATTTTATGCACAGTTGAAGCCCAAGACAAGACAATTGGGAGCATTCTTCTTTCAGCTGTGCCGTGATTAAATTTAGCAGGAAATTGAACTGATTTAGGGTGTATTATGTGAATGCCATCGTTACCAAAGTCTACGCGAACCGATGGTATATCGCTATCGTATAGTTGAGCACGTCTGTAATACGGCCATGTGATTTCAGTGATGTGACCTATTGCTCCATTCACAAGTCCCTTAGCAACGTCAACGTTGGACCTCAACATAACTTTAGCACCAACAAATATTTCTAGTTCTTTTGGAAGATGTTTATACACCCTCACACCATTCAGCCCTCGGCACGTGCTCACCTTGGCATCCATCCAATCAATCATATATAATTAATATGGGACGAAAGCAAGAGACTCGTCAAGACGAATCAAACGAGACCAAACTCGATGGGGTTGCGTCTTTTAATTACGGAGTTCCTATGGCCACCTTCCGGCTCCAACATCAGACCCTGGTTACCATATAGTATCAAAGTACTCATCAAGACTAATCCAATGAGCCCAAACTCGATGGGGTTGCGTCGTTTAGTTACGGAGTTCCTATGGCCACCTTCCGGCTCCAACATCAGACCCTGGTTACCATATAGTATCAAAGTACTCGTCAAGACTAATCCAATGAGCCCAAACTCGATGGGGTTGCGCCGTTTATTTGCGGAGTTCCTATGGCCACCTTCCAGCTCCAACATCAGACCCTGGTTACCATATAGTATCAAAGTACTCGTCAAGACTAATCCAATGAGCTCAAACTCGATAGGGTTGCATCGTTTAATTACGGAGTTCCTATGGCCACCTTCCGGCTCCATCATCAGCCCCTGGTTACCATATAGTATCAAAGTACTTGTCAAGACGAATCTAATGAGCCCAAACTCGATGGGGGTGCATCGTTTAATTACGGAGTTCCTATGGCCACCTTCCAGCTCCATCATCAGACCCTGTATACCATATAGTATCAAAGTACTCGTCAAGACTAATCCAATGAGCTCAAACTCGATAGGGTTGCATCGTTTAATTACGGAGTTCCTATGGCCACCTTCCGGCTCCATCATCAGCCCCTGGTTACCATATAGTATCAAAGTACTTGTCAAGACGAATCTAATGAGCCCAAACTCGATGGGGGTGCATCGTTTAATTACGGAGTTCCTATGGCCACCTTCCAGCTCCATCATCAGACCCTGTATTACCATATAGTATCAAAGTACTCGTCAAGACTAATCCAATGAGCTCAAACTCGATAGGGTTGCATCGTTTAATTACGGAGTTCCTATGGCCACCTTCCGGCTCCATCATCAGACCCTAGTTACCATATAGTATCAAAGTACTCGTCAAGACTAATCCAATGAGCTCACACTCGATAGGGTTGCATCGTTTAATTACGGAGTTCCTATGGCCACCTTCCGGCTCCATCATCAGACCCTGGTTACCATATAGTATCAAAGTACTTGTCAAGACGAATCCAATGAGCTCAAACTCGATAGGGTTGCATCGTTTAATTACGGAGTTCCTATGGCCACCTTCCAGCTCCATCATCAGACCCTGGTTACCATATAGTATCAAAGTACTTGTCAAGACGAATCTAATGAGCTTAAACTCGATGGGGTTGCGTCGTTTAATTACGGAGTTCCTATGGCCACCTTCCGGCTCCATCATCAGACCCTGGTTACCATATAGTATCAAAGTACTTGTCAAGACGAATCTAATGAGCTCAAACTCGATAGGGTTGCATCATTTAATTACGGAGTTCCTATGGCCACCTGCCAGCTCCATCATCAGATCGGCTCTATGTCACAATAACATTGCATTGTCATCCGATTTATACATGCATTCTAAATTTCAGCTCAATCGGAAACCGGGAAGTGGATCAAATTTAAGTTGCAAGATTTGATTACAGAACGACAGACAACGGGACAGGTGAAACTAAATAAAAGCTTGTAAATACTCCCTTTTCAACAGTTTCAAAAGAGTATATATATTTTTTATACTTTTTATTCCGAGTAACCCACCAGTCTTACAGCTAATGCCATCTAATGGTGATATTATGAAACACTTTACCGAGGTTGACGCTGCAGTACCGAAGGTTTTGCCCTTAGGGAAAACTAGGGCGAAGGGAAAATCGGAAAGTTCACTGCTTGTTAGATAGATGGCGCTAATAACATAATTTCCAATTTAAGGTACCTTCTTAAGTGAGGGATAATTAGCACTATAGTTCTTGTAAATAACGATTCGTTTTTTAACCCACTTTAAAACTACAAAGGAGAGAGTTTGACTGTATGTTTTATTTGTATTAAATTTCATCACAATTACATGTTGGATGAATTATGAGAAATGAAATTAAAATTTATTATTTAACTCAGATTCAAGAATCTAAATTTGCTCGGTACGCATTTTGATCTAAAAACAAATAATTCTAAAAAAAAATGTTTAGTTTAATGTCGGAATCAAGTATTCTCTTTAATTATTTTTTAAATATATAATGAATAAATAAATTAATTATAATGTAATCGATACAATTCCTGTGCCTTCCCAAGGCCCATTTGTTGACTTACCCTATCTTTAAGACCTTAATTATGTACATATGTGATGCAATAAATAAATGAATATGAATATCTACCGATGCTTTAGAGTGGTGATTTCTAAAAGAGTTCTGAGTTCGATAGCACATAGGTGCATTTTCGAAAAAGAAATGTTCTAAATGTCAAAATATGTGCGCCTAAAGACCCATTCGTTCCAATTTTAGTCACCAATCAGGCTTGTCTTTATTATAATCTAGCTTCTAGTATTTCACCTAAGGCGGTCAATTTCAACGGTCAGCCATCTTAAAAAATGACACTAGCGACGCCAATCGATTTTAATTTTAGCTACTAAACCGGATCTATTTTAAACAATTTCGGGGTTACAACCTCTCGGCAAACACTTATACTATTTATTAAATAACCATGCAAAAATTAAAATCGATTGGCGTCGCTAGTGTACAATACGCATAAATGTTCTTAAGGCGACAGGTGGGGCACACTAGCGACGCCAATCAATTTTAAACAATATTCGGGTTACAACCTCTCGGCAAACACTTAAACTATTTATTAAATAACCATGCACAAATGTTGGGTTTTGCCAAAAGCGGCCACTTTTGGCGTGAATAAATTTTTCGCGTACGTGTTAAACTCAACATTTGTGCATGGTTATTTAATAAATAGTATAAGTGTTTGCCAAGAGTTTGTAGCCCCGAAATTATTTAAAATAGATCCGGTTTAGTATCTAAACATTAAAATCGATTGGCGTCGCTAGTGTACTCTACCCGTCACCTTAAGGTGACGGTTAAGAACATTTATGCACAACAAGGGTAACTTACTTTTTTGTATTGTAAATTCTCCGTGACTAATAAACCTGAATGTAATATAATATCCATATACTACGCTTTGGATTATTATTTTTTAGCTTGTAAGGTGTCTGCATCATAAATAAACGAATTAACTCCACGTGACGCCGTATCACCTATATAAGACCGTGACCACACTTCGGCATGAAAGGTCCGGCCCGACCGGAGTGATATCACGGCCTCACAGAAAACCGGCGTGAAGCAGCACTGTGCTTTGCGTCGCTGCGTGAGTGATGGTACCCAAAGCAAATACAATAAAATTTATCAAAGTATTTATTTATTTATTTATTTATAGCAAACTTTACAGCATTTCAAAGTTCATGCAAAATACTTAAAAATTAAATTCTTAGCCAATTAAAAAGTTAGTAATTTATTTTCGTTCTTATATGCCTATATCAACATTACCTACGTGAGTGAGAAATATTAATTTGGCCCTCACGAACCTGAGAATACGACCGGAGGGAAATGGTGGTGCCCTCTTTTAATGCCCTCGTAAAACACTTAAGTTACAACTTTGTACCTTAAGGGTTCTAGTTTTGTTCACTAGCGCCGTTAATAACTTTTTTATTTTATAAAAGACTCCTCTATTGCGAGGGTAGTTTGCCTATGTCAAGTGTTATTTATTCTAAAGAGTAAATGGTCATATCCCCCGTTCCCTCTCTGGTGTCTGGTGGGGGACTCACCCATACAGCCAAAAACTGCTTTATAGCGCGATTGTCCTCAATCACGTCGATTATGCTTCATTCTTGCTCGAGCCCTGTAACAAGGAGGCGTTAAATATGTTAGAGAAGATTTTTGATTCTTCATTTGTGAAGAATTATACTAGGAGCAATGAAATCTTCTCCAAAGAATGCCGTTCAGGTAGAACTATAGACGGGATTCTAAAGTGTTTTTTTTTTATATATGAGAGGTGGCAGACGAGCAGACGGATCACCTGATGGTAAGCAATTCCGCCGCCCATGGACACCCGCAACACCAGTGGAGTCACAAGTACGCTGCCAACCTTACTAACTAGGAGCAATGAAATCTTATCCAAAGAATGCCGTTCAGGTAGAAGCTATAGACGGGAGTCTTTAGTGTACACTGGACCTTTGACTTCAGTATCTAGCAGATAAGTTCTTATTCAAAACAAGCCCATCTTCTTGTCATCCACTTATTCTCCGTCTTCAAAACCTATCTGACTTAATTTCCCAACCTTCTAACAATTACTGGGCCCATAAATACTCTCCTTTAACTGTAGTTAGCCTCAGAAAACTTTCTTCCTTGACTTACCCAATAATACAATTCCCTAAAAACCCTGTTTTCCAAATTCAATTCGTTGCTTTTATTTCTGAACCAAAAAAAATAATAGACTTTGGCATGCAAAAGGTTGACCCTATGGCGGATTATAAATTTAATGCACTTCTGAATAAAGATTGGTTACCAATTTATACCTATGCCTTTAAACCAAATACAGAGCATACAGTAGGAAGTGCAGTGGTTATCCTTAACTATCAAATTGTTTTAAAATTTAAATCCCCCAAGGAAGCCTCTGTAATTACTGGAGAATCAGTGGCGATCCTAGAAGCAGTTTCATATGTATTATCCCACAAATTATATAAATCTATATTTTTTCTGACTCAAATAGCTGTTTACTTCTATTCTTATCAATATATTTAGAGCAAAATTTATTTCTCCTATCATCCTTGACATAGAAAATTGCTTGTATGAATACCATTTCTGGAAAAATCTGGAAATACTTCTGGTCTGGATTTCAGGCCATTGTGGTAACGAGTAGGCAGACTTTTAGACTAAAGATGCTATACATCTCGAACGCACGTCACTAAAATTACACCCATTACGCCCTTCCCTGTGCCACGAAGACCCTGATAGAGAGTTGGCAGAGTAGATATAATGAGTTTTCAATATACAAAGGCCGCTACTTCGCAGGTATACAACCTCTCATCCCTCGGAGACCATGGTTCTTCAAACATATAGACATTAATAAGATCACGATCTTCACGGTTTGTCGCTTGCTGATTGGCCACGCCTGTAAACCGGTCTTCTTAAAAAATATTCATGTAAAAGATTCCTCGTGTACCCCAGAGCAAATCTTCTTCAACTCTCAAAGGTACCCCACCTCTTTGTATGACGTCATACCCCCAAAAATCCCTCACCCCATTAACTTCCCCTACCTCCTTTCCCTTCCTATATATCTGCTTTAAAATATTTATGTAAATAAATTAACTTATATATTATTAGATAGCCGTGTGGTATGATAGGTGTCGTAAAAGGCGACTAAGGTAAAGCTGCTGGCATGATCATCAGCACCCAGAGAAGGAAAACTCTGCATTTATATCTAAACCCTCGCCAACCCGTCTGCCAAGCGTGGTGAGTATGGCAATTACCCCTCATGTGATTGAGGGAGGCCCGTGCCCTAGCAGTGGGGACTTAAATGGGCTGATGATGACACAAATTTGATCATTTTTTGTGAATTGAAGTGCCGCGAAGTGACATTCAATATAAAATTCATTGATTTCTCCTCTCCTTTTAAAACTAATTTTGAGTGTAGAGATTTGTCACGAAAGACAATTGCTTGAACTATATCCCTATTTAGTCCACATGGTTCAAAAAAGTCTCGTGGTCGCTGAGTCTTCGTAGTATGTAGGTACTTTTTTTTGTAATTATCTCAAATTCATTTTATTAAATAAAAATCAAATGGCAGAGCTAGTGGGTCAAACACAAAATCTTAAAACTAGTTAGAGCTTTGTCACACTGGTTACATTTTAGGAGCTTCACTGTTACAATGTTGTTAACATTTTATTACCGTTGTGTGGTAATAAAGTATTCAGATAACTGTACTGTTAGCTTATCATGTCCGTGCAGTTTTACATAGTAGAGAAATGTTCAATTGATGAAGTACAGCTCTCTAGGACCTAAAGATGGATTTTGACTGACCGGATGGCGCAATTGGTAGTGACCCTGCTTCGTACGCCAAAGGTCGTGGGTCGTGGGTCGATCCCCACCCTGGACAAACATTCGTGCGATGAACACTTGTGTTTGTTCGGTGTCTGGGTGTAATATATGTATTTAAATATATATTTGTGTTCCTCTGTTATCTGATATCTGTAACACAAGTGCTTAAGCTACTTAGTACGGAATCAGGTTAACGTATGAGATGTTGTGAGAATTATATATATATTTTTTTTTATTTTGGATATGGATTTATTTATAGAGGCTCAGAAAATTGAATTAAAGAACAAACATACAAGAAAATGAAACAATAACTGAGAAATAAAATAAGCTAAAAATAAATAAAAAGGACAGTTAAATCAAAGTAGGTCCCCGTGGCAATGTCCCCAAAATGCTGGCAACATTATCCTGCTGGATGGCATTGGAAATACGCTGGGCGAGGCAACTGCCAGCCTTTGGCTCTCCCGTGACTTCGACTAGACGCTTAGCTAAGTCACGGAAGAAAGAGAGTAACTATGTATCTACTATGTATAAGGGTTAGACACTTGAAATTTTTTGTAAATATACTCCGAGATAGGTAGCTAAAGTACCTGTGTTACAGATATCAGAATCAACAGTGGGATTATGTACAAATATATGTATAAAATATTTTTGCTTTTGTAATGTTATAATACATAGAAAATACCCAGACCAATAAAAACAGACATGTTCATGCTCACAAATATTCGTACTGTACGGGGATCGAACCCGCAACCCTTGGATCGAAGGCAGCGTTACTAACGGTTCCCAATGGGTCGTCAATTTTATTTTATTTATAAAACAAAATAAGCATAAAACTTGCCGTTTTCGACTTTATTTCTGTCCTGTCGCTGTGTCCTGAAGTCTGAAGTCGTATTTGTTCACGCGAATTTCGAAAACTACTTAACGCATTTGAATGAAACTTTTTTCATTGTATTGGGAGACCTAGTTATTTGAATAATTATTATGGAAATAATTTATTAAAAAAAATAACAAACCAAACTCCACATGAGCGGAGCTACGGACCACTAGTTAAATAAACATAAAGCCTGAGATTAAATAAAGGACTACTCGTTAATCTTCTCCTAAATTTGAGACCTTAAATTAATTTAGGGTTTTCTTCCTCAGCCAACTTTGCACACCCGTTTAATATAACTTAACGTTTATGAATGTAGCTCTCTACTTACAATTACTCCACTGGCTCAGCGACCCGAAGCGAGTCTTGGCCTCCGAAACAAGAGAACGCCACTTTGATCGATCCTGCACTACTTGTCGCCAGTCACCGGCCTGAAGTTCTCGCAGATCATTCTCGACTCGTGAAGAAAGCATACCAGAGCCGACCGATGGGCCGACGCCCGGTAGGCAGGGATAGGTATCGCTGAAGGAGCTCTCTACTTAGGTCAAAAAAATATATTTGGTAATCGAAATAGTTTAACAACAATGTACCATATATTTATTGTAGAATCATTCAAGATCAGGCCTAAGTACATAATTTTATCTAGTTTTCAATAAGTATTTCAAAAGGTACCTACTTGAGCTTAGACTAGAACATTTTATGGTAGATCAGTGGATACAACTGCACTCCTATATATATTGGCTCTCCTCAGCCTGATGATAAGCAAGAGGAGAGCCCACGTTGCAATTACAACGGATGCGATGTCAAGGAATCGCTTCCGTTGGCACTGCCATACCGGGCCGCGAGATGCTTCTGCACATTTCGTTTTTTTTTTATGCTAGAGGCAACAAACGAGCAAGCGATGACCTGATGGAAAGTAATCTTCTCCGCCCATGAACATCCGCGAAATCAGAGAGATAGCTAATGATCGTTTGAAGGAATCCATATTGCAGGAAGGAGGAAATACATGATTCTAGTGTATAGCGCTAAACCTAATAATGTACATCAATAACCAATTTAGTAAAATTATCATAGCAAGTTTAGCAGAACTTGCTAATGAATATAAACGGACTTCCAACTAGGAACGTAAGACATAATGCGTAACTAATGAGAAACAGGACACATTGCGTAGGATTTTAATGTCTCGCCTGAGGGAAGACTGCAGTACAATGAGAGCCAGTAAATAAATCTAGATGTAGGGTACCTACCGAACCGCAAAACTAAAATAGGCGTAGGTCGGTCGTTTGCGAAGAAGAAGAGATGAAATTTGGAGCAAGGATGTTCATAAAAGAAGACAAAGATGGAAGGAGGAGTGTTGGCGGACAAATTGCCAGATGGTCTGACGCCATCAAGGCTCAAGCTGGAGAAGCGTGATCCAGGAAGACCGACGACAGAAGAAAGTGGAGAGATATTGGATACGAATATAAATGATTTGCAGTAAGCAAATATATAGGCTGTTTGAGAATGATTTCAAGAATGAAAGAATAAGAACTAGACCTTTCGAGGAATGTCTATGGTGATATTAGTTCACGTACAAACATCGTGTGAAAAGAAACAACCCACCAGACTCTTTAAAACAAAACATTTTCAATTTTGGTCCAGTTTTTGAGATACACCAACTGCATCGCATATAAAAATGAACATAGTATCAACTCAAACAATGTCGTTTTGAGATTCACAGCCTTTAAGTTACGTTTCATAAGCTTTAAAATCTCACAACGACATTTTAAGTTAATGCTATGTTTTTTTTATGTGATAGGTGGCAGACGAGTAGACGGATCACTTGATTGATTTTCATGTGCGGCATATATTACTTGGTAATCCCATACTTTGATTATGTACTATAATGAAAGATCCTTTACTCGTATTATAAACATACATAGAAAAATGTATTAAGTTATTGGTTTTTATGTGATATGTGGCAAACGAGCAGACGGATCACCTGATGGTAAGCGATTGCTGCCGCCCATGGACACCCGCCACATCAGTGGAGTCGCAAGTGCGCTGCCAACCTTTAAACCCTCCCATCCCCCGGATTGGGCCTCCGATACCCTCACTCACGTAGCTAAACACAGCACAGTGCTGCTTCACGCCGGTTTTCTGTGGTGTTGTTCTTCTCACCACCACTTTTGAAGTCTGCTCGTCTGCCACCTATCACATACAATAAAAAAAAACATTTCAGGTCTAAATTTCATATAGAGTGTTAAGTAGATTAACTCGTATGAGAAGGTAAGAGTAAGTAAACCAACTGGAGAAAGATGAGCGTTTAGACTGTATTTCCCACTCCAATCCGCCCGTCCGTGCACTCATTCAGCTGGTCTCACTGAAAACCAGCGTCTTGGCCTTTGTCTGGGCTGTGACATAAGCTGAGTGAGGGCCATTTATACTAGACGTCATAACACATCATAATATTCATTTGGCACTGTCTGGACATGATTGAATATAGTTTTGTTTTTTTTTTCCTATTTGTTTAATTTTTATGTATTTTTAATTGTTTTATGTTTTGTTTTCTGTTTGTGCCAAATTGTGTTCTGTTTACAATTGCTATATGTTCTGTGTTGTGATGTCTATAATAATAAATACTTTCTTTCTTTCTTTCTTTCAATATCTTCATAACTTTTGTAACAATTGTACTTTTAGTTACTTTTATTAGTTACACTTTAGTCTCCTTTCGCATGCGTAGCAACCTATAATTAAGACAACACTTAGAATTAGCTACTGCGCTAGACATAAGACTTGTGTCGTGTGTGCATTAAATAAATAAATAATAAAAAAATATTTCACAACATAACATACATTGATCTGACTCCGAGATAGGTAGCTCAAGCACCTGTGTTACGGATATCAGAATCAACAGCGGAATTACAAATACATACATATATTACTTTTCTTTTGTAAATATGTACTTATAATACATACAAACACCCAGACCAATACAAACAGACATGTTCATACACACAAATGTTTGTACTGTGCGGGGATCGAACCCGCAACCCTTGGATCAAAGGCAATGTTCACTACCATTGTTCCAAACGGGTCGTCGGGTGCCTTGTTGATTGTCCTAATAAATAAAATAAATAAATAAAATTAACAGTAAAAATAAAGATAAGATAAAGATAAAAAAATCTATATTCAATTTAGGTCCACACAGAACACTTATGAATGTCAAAATAGGTACATAATATCTACCGCTGGTTCGGAATGTCGATTTCTACTGAGAAGACTGAAAAAACTAAGTAGTTACTAGTTTCAAATATTAATGATGTTACAGAGTTTCAATTCAGAAGAGAAAAAAAATACAATTATGAAAGTTAATAGAGTACTATGAATAACAACTTAAAAGATTAATCAATTAACATGACCAAGAATCCTTATCATTTAAATAAACTTGTACACTATAGTAACCTTTCTTCATTAGGCAGGTTTTAATACGAGGCTTAAACTTATCCAGTGCTAGCTTAATGACATTTTGTGGTAGCTTATTAAATATCTTAATAGACCTTATAGCAAAAGGTCACATTATGTCTTACCCATAGACTTAAGATGCCGCTAAATCTTTGGCCTTACCCAATAGTTGTGAAGTCTTCTTTTGCCTCCATTAGCTGACCTAAAAGCAGATGTTAAGCCACCGTTTAAGTTCCTTCTGTGGAATAAGTATATGAACGAGAATTAGGATGCTAACTTGTGGGTTTAACGGCTTAACGCATTCGGCTACGGTTATGGCTCTGAGGCTTACGTTGTTAGTAGACAAGTTATTGTTATAACTAGTTTTTGCTGTTATAGTTATCATGGACGCATACAACAAGAGAGCAGGAATCCAATTCTCGTGACGTGATATTTTATGACAATGAAAAATGAAAAAATATTTATTTCCAACAAAATGATGTTACATTCCAAGCTAGATTATAATTATAAAGGACAATGTATTCTTACACCAAAACATTTTGTTGCTTACAAGATGTCCAGTTAGATTACCTTTGGTCCTCACACTAGGATAACCTGTATCGTGAGGGCCTGGCATGCGATTAACATATTAAGATTAAGGCGCTCTTGAAAACATAGTGCTAATAGTCATAATAAATTATATATATTTTGTGTCTTTATGTATGTATATGTGTGTATATATATTATATTATTTAAAAGTACATAATTATTAAAAGGATACACAGTAGTATAATATAAAAAGTTATAATATAAGATTAATAAGTAGTGACTATTACATTGCAATTTGTCTCGCTACCATAATAATACTGTCTCATCATATGTTTATGTTTTTAATCAGGTTTTCCGTATCATCATAACTTAATGTCATCAGCCATTCTTGAATAATATTTTTAGCCTTCCGCGTAGGACACTATATACGACTTAATATATCTCTATCTTATGAATCCATACGGGCCGAGCTCAAAATTCCAGTGAGACTCAGCACCACGTGCTTATGGAGGAGCTTTGAGTTTTTTGGTCATATCGCCATAAAGAGAGATGACAATTTGGAGAAGCTCCTTCTGACGGGAAAGATGAGCGGAAGAAGGCCTAGAGACAAAAGCCCCATGCGCTGGTCCGATCAGATCAGCTAAAACACACAGTCTCTGATGCAATCCACGCGGCCGAGGATAGAGTGAGCTGGCGGAAGATAGTCTGGGAGAAAAGTACTCATAGGGACCACGACCCTAGCACTGAGGACAAACGACGCAAGGAGGAGGATAATATATCTCAAAAAACTAACCTTTTTGTATGGTTTTCATGCGAAATCTGTCATGTTTTTTATATTGCAAATTCCGAGAATCAGGCTCTTGGTATAGATATAAAGTAAGCCGAGTTAATAAAGATTTTGTTTTAATAAATACTACATTCATTTCTAAAGGCACCGTAAATTATTAAAAACTTTTAGTAAGTAATGCCGGCCCAAAATTGATCATTGCTATGGCCGGCGGCCTAAAATTTATCATTTCTATGGCCGCCATCCTAGCCCCGCCAGTTTATATTACAAAGATTTTTTTGATTTATTCAGGAAAATAGGCAGACAAGCATGCGGCCCGTCTAATGGTAAATGGTAACCGCCGTTTATAGACATTAACACGCACATCTAGAACAACAAAGGAGTAAGGATATTTACGCAATATTTTTTTAATTTTATTAAATTATTGGAAATACTTCGGCACATCATGTGAATTATTTTAATTTTTTTATACAAAAAATCATATTTTACACACTAAAAATATTAAAGGCACATCCTTAAAAAAATATATTGTTGATAGGTGTAGCAGCTCGATACGCACGATAAGGATTATGTCCAAAACCTACTGTTATCTGTCACGTACGCTATGTCAGCAGATCTGACCACGTATGTGATACGATATGAAGTCAGTCATCTCTAGTATATAAGCCTTGGAGATGTTCTCACATCATGCCATTTGCATTATCAATAATAAACCAGTTACGTATACAGGACCTGGTGCATCATTTCTTCCAGGCCACAAGCTGCCTCCCGGCGGACTGGTGGCCGACCAACTATATCATACGGTCTCTGGTATAATAGGCAAAAACGTAAATTATATAAATACTCCAAGTTTATTTTTATTGAGCCACTATCAAAAAAGGTGTAAATGTATATTAGCGTTTATTGCTCTGAATGCTTAAGAATAATAGTTGGCGTAAGTCACTGAATCCTTTATGGCATGGTATATTTTATGAATTTTATTTTGTATCTTCATATAATCAGCATGCACAAAAAAATTCTGACACTTAAATGTACTCAATTTCCTGTAAATGTAGAAATAATTTCGCAAGTCAATCACTTCTTAGGGTTAAGGTATGTATCAATGTATTTCGAACTACGAATTTCTAGAAAGTGTGTGGTTAGGACTATGCAGGTATGCACAGGTGGCAGAGGGTCCTTCTTCCAACAATCACTCCCCCCCCCCTCCCGACAACATAAAATCTAATTATGGCCGTAACTCCCTAAAGTACAACAGATACGTAAATTTTGACTACATGTTGACCCTCGCTTAGCAAACCCCTCTATTTTGGTCACTCAACAATCCTCTCTTCTGCTTTTCTGTCACCTATCATTTAAAAAAAAATCTCCTAAAGTATAGCAGGTACATTAATTTTGACCCCTCTTTGAAAAACCTCCTAGATAAACTTGATCAACGCAACCATTTTAATTGATATGTCAAACGTGCCCCGAAAGAATTGAGTGAATCGAACAAAAATTGGCTGAAAAATATATTGTACTTAGAAATACAGCAACCGCTTTAAATGTGCAATAAATTTTAAAGAAATCCCTAAATTTCCTTGAGATTCCATCCTCTGATCCTGACGTGGTTACAAATTTAAGTAAAAAAAGGTTTGTGCAAATTGGCCAATAATTGGTCAATTAATCGGCGAACTTAAAAAAAATATTCAAAAATTAAAATAAGAACAAATAAACAGTCGAACATAGAACCTAATATTTTTTTATCTCTGTATAAAAAGCAATTACCAAGTAAACTTAATTTTGTAATCTGAACATAAAGCTTATTTTATTGATCTCCAAAATGTATGAAAATACTACGTATGTAAATTATATAATTCCTAGTGCAATAAATAAGTAAAAGACTAACATTATAATGACGTCACTTTATCCTGCAAAATCTACTTATTCAAAGTTACTTAAATACACATGAAGAAAAATAGGAGCAAAAAACGCGTAACATTAAATCATCATCATCATCATCAGCCCATTTAAGTCCCCACTGCTGGGGCACGGGTCTCCCTCAATCACATGGGTAATTGCCATACTCACCACTCTTGGCAGACGGGTTGGCGAGGGTTTTAATATAAATGCAGAGTTTTCCTTCTCTGGGTGCTGATGATCATGCCAGCAGCTTTACCTTAGTCGCCTTTTAGGACACCTACCGTGCGGCTGAAGCCGTGCGATCCCCGGAGGAGTAGAATAGGCCACTCTCAATCTAACATTAAATACTTCCTCATAATATTACAGGCTTACACATGTAATAAAGGCGTAACATAGGTACGCCACAGTGTTTGTTTTTTTTTTATAGCAAAAAAGGCGTATTTCACTTACTACTAGGTAATGATGAGCAGCTCTCCTCAAGCAATAAGTATGTTATTGTTTCTTTTTACCCGACTACGGCAAAGCAAAAGGAGGGTTATGATTTTGACAGGCTATGTATGTATGTATGTATGTATGTATGTATGTATGTATGTATGTATGTTCATCTGTTTCCACGTAACTTCTTAACTACTTATCAGAATTCGACAAATGACATATCATTATAAGCGTCTTGATCGTCCGCTGGTTATAGGCTATATGAAGTTTCACAAAATCTAATGTGGCGCCCTCTACCGGACAAAACATACAGAGTAAAAAAATAAAGTTATGATAAATATGCCGTGTTTGGTATCATTTGAAAGCGCTTGACTTGTACATTTTGAATATATATATATATATATTACTAGCACTTGGACACCAAAATAGTACAAATAAAATAAAAGTAAAAAAACTAAAACCCAACTACGACAAAAAACGTCGCTGAAAAAGTATAAAACAAGCCTTCGTTGTCAATTTATGCAATATTCACTATGTAGAGATAAAATTTCATGTTTGGAAAGGCGTAGTCACACTTTAAATATACTACCCTTTGACAACGTGTGACTGCGGATTTCCAAACATGAAATTTTATCTCTACATAGTGAATATTGCATAAATTGACAACGAAGGCTTGTTTTATACTTTTTCAGCGACGTTTTTTGTCGTAGTTGGGTTTTAGTTTTTTTGTTATAAGTCTTTATCAAGTGATTAATCTAGAAAGTTAGTCATACAGCTATAAAAAGTTTGTTAAGGGACTTTTAATGATATATAACATTAGAAGCCATGTACACATATATGCAATTTATCATTTAGCCAGTAAAACAAAAAAGAGTAAATAGTTTTTTCGCTCTCCTATAAAGTTGGTGGTTATGATTTACGCCTTTGTTGTACTAGGTGTGCGAACAATGGCAGGGCACGGTCCTGAAGCTGCTTACCGAAAAAGAAGAACTCTTTTCAAACCTCGTTTAAAAAAGGACATGTCATAGGGATCGGGAAAAACTGCAGCTGGAAGCTCATTCCAAAGTTTGCACGAAAATGGGCAAAATGAGCGCTGGAAATGAAGAAATTTCGGTAGCATAAAAATGTGGTAATTTGGCAATGGCAAAACAATGACGCAGACAAAATTAACCAGTTTTCCTAAGCTTAAAATAAGTTTAAAATGGAAAATAATAAACTGCCCAATTTGACCCATATTTTATGTTCCTTTGCAATTGGAATTAAGTGAATGAACATTGCATGACCGCCGTCCCATCTGTCCCGGACTGCCGGGACACCGAGCCTTCATTTGTTAGCGCTGATCCCGCTAGCCCTTTTGCCCTCCGCGATGCCCTTCGCTAACCACATACTGATGGTAATACTTATAAACATTTGTAACAGTGATTTTGTACCCATTTATTTGATTTTCGAAAGCTTTGATATTTAAAAACGAATGATATTTATTTCAGATCATAGCATCCATATGCACAGATAACCTTTATTTTATGTGATAGGTGGCAGACGAGCAACGGATCGCCTGATGATAGATCATAGACACCCGTCACACGAATGGAGCCACAGGCGCGCTGCCAAATTGTAAAACCCCCCATTCCCCTGGAGTAGGCCTCCGGTACCCTCACTCACGCAGCGAAACACAGCACAGTGCTGTTCCACTCTGGTTTTCTGTGAGGCCGCGGTATCACTCCGGTCGAGCTGGCCCATTCATGCCGAAACGTGGCTCTTCCACGATCAAATTACAATACCCCCACCTTAAATTAAAATAAAGAACACACATCATTACCATCAGGCTGAGGAGAACCAATATACTATAAAAACACACACACACACACACACACAGATAATTATATTTTATTGACGCAATCCGGTTCCGATCCCAACAATATTCCTTTATGCGAGATTGTAGTTGGGATTGGACCGGACGCGCATACATATCCAGTGTGCGATGATCGGACAGTCCAGTCTCGGACTCGCGATTACCTTCATGAGGCTGAAATTACAAATTGTGAAGAAAAAAGGCATCAAACTTTTCTTACTGTTAACATTGAAGCACGTCTTTCAAAACTCCGGGATCGAGGTAATTACCCGTGATTTTGGAACAATAGAGACGTCCTACTATACAAAAGGAGAACTGTTGCCTCCCTAAATAATACCGGGAGAGTTTTTATTTAAAACATCTATGGCCACTGTAAGCCTGTCTTTAGGGTTTTTCTTATCATAAATTCACTTGATGATCTTTCAAAGCTGTGATGTTTCAAAAATCTAAAAAAAAAACCGGCGGAACAAAGCGGTACTCAAAGATCCAGAAAACAAATATGAACATAGTCCATTCAGTATCTGAGGGTGAATAGGACAGTTCTATTTTGTCTTATAGAGTGAGACGCTCCTTTTAAATTTTTAAGAATCGAGAATATTTTCTTTCAACTTCTATTTGAAATCTAACTGACTTTTTATTTGATTGATTTTTAATTTTAATCAACATTTGATTAACCCCCGACGCAAAAACGACGGGGTGGTATAAGTTTGACGTGTCTGTGTGTCTGTCTATGGCATCGTAGGTCCCGAACAAATAAACCGATTTTGATTTTGTTTTTTATGTTTGCAAGATGAATAAAGAGGGAGTGTTCTTAGCTATGTTGGATAAAAATCGATCCAAGATGGCCGCCGTCACAAAGATTTGGATTTTATGTTTTAACACTACTCCCACAATATGGGTATCATATAAAAGGGCTATTTGTTGTTCCAACTGCCTCAATATAGGTATCAAAGGAAAGAGCTTTAGTTGTGTCGGGGGTTTTATAAATTTTCATTTTATCTGGATATGGTATACTATATGTAAATATTCTTAGGGGTACACATGCAATAAATCACTAATAATTAAATAATATGCATTTTTATTATTTTAAAACTAGAAATACTCGCTTGATGTGTCGAAACCACCTTCGTCAGTAAAAGGAATTACCAGTTTTTGGTCCCTAATGCAATCTATGCGGACATATTTTGCACGAGACAATAATCGTGATTCGATGGTAAGATGGCCATATCGATTACTGAGTTATTGCGATTTTTTGTGTCAATATTTATGAACAAAAATTGCGATTAGCACATTTAATTCAATTTAAGATATTTTTCACAAATTTTATTGGTAATAACTATTTTAAATTCTTGTTCATATTAATTGAGAAAGATTAAGACTTATCATTTTGGAAAAATAAGAACACAAACAGTTAATGATTTTTACAACGTAATATTTATATTTGTGCCGTGTGGTCCCCGGCAGAGTAAAATAGGCCACCCTCACTCTTACCGAGGTGTCGTAAAAGCCGATTAAGGTAAAGCTGCTGGCATGATCATCAGCACCCAGAGAAGGAAAACTCTGCATTTATATCTAAACCCTCGCCAACCCGTCTGCCAAGCGTGGTGAGTGTGGCAATTACCCCTCATGTGATTGAGGGAGGCCCGTGCCCCAGCAGTGGGGACTTAAATAGGCTGACGATAACGATTTATATTTGTAGAAAGATGGATGCATGATACGAAACGTTTGAACGGTACTATTCACCTTCAGATACTAAATGGACTATAATTAACTATATTATTTGTCGACCCTACCCTTAAGTCCAAGGGTTGCGGGTTCGATCCCCGCACAGAACAAACATGTGTGCATAAACATGTCTGTTAGTATTTGTTTGGGTGATGAGTACTCATACGTACATCGCAAATGCTATTACTCATAAACTTATGTCTATTTTTGATACAGATGTACAAAAAATGCTTTGAAATTGTAATAAAAATAACTTTATTATAAATAAAAAGTATATTATATTTGCTAATGCTATATATACACATTTGTTTAAGATCTATTCTTTGTACCTCCTACACGTACAAATAATATATTATCTTAACTTACTCGAGCCTACCTACAGATCTTGAATATAATATTGGATGTAGGAAATAGTAATAAATTATACTTATGTTTTATTTTTTTAGCACCAAGTATTTTCATAACTCTATCTCAATGGTAACTTCATATCTACGACGTATTTATACGTGCTTTGGAATGATATCTGAAAAAAAAATATTAAGAAAATTGTAAATAAAATATATGGCAGGAAAATTAAAGATTAACATCATCTTTTACAGCATAACTGCCAGGGGATTGGTCAAGGATTATAATAAAATTAATGAAGACGGGAATTAGCTCGAAAATTATGTGATACAACATTATATATTCACATATTTTACTCGTAAAGTCCTTGAGTGGAGACCGCGACTCGGTAAGCGCAGTGTAGGACGCCCTGCGACAAGATGGGATGATGACATTCGAAGGCTGGCTGGTGTGGGCTGGATGAGAGTGGCCGAAAATCGGGAGCAGTGGCGTGCATTAGGGGAGATCTATGTCCAGCAGTGGACGAGTGTGGGTTGCTGATGATGATGATGATGATGATATTTTACTCGACGTTTCGACTACGTTACAGCAGCCGTGATCAAATGCAGAAGCGTAGTCCGTTTCGCTTAGTTCCCGTCTTAATTAATTAGTTATACTCGTAGTAGGAACGCGAAAATTTAAAAAGCTCTGGTCAAGAATTGTAAAGTAGAATGGATAGTTTCTCGAAATGGTGAATACCCACAATATTTGAGATAAGGTTTCTGAACGTGCAACCGTGATGCAGTTGGTCTGGAGCCCAATTCTCCGGCTCGTGACATTTATGATCATACGACATATTTAATAATAATAATAATTCTCACAACATTTCATACGTTGACCTGATTCTGTACTAAGTAGCTTAAGCACTTGTGTTACTGATATCAGACAACAGAGGAACACAAATACATACTTAAATACATATATTACACCCAGACACTGAACAAACACAAGTGTTCATCGCACGAATGTTTGTCCAGGGTGGGGATCGAACCCACGACCTTTGGCGTAAGAGACAGGGTCACTACCAATTGCGCCATCTGGTCAGTCAAACACTACTCACACTAGTCACTGATATGTCACTAAAACATGTTTTTTTTTGTATGGTTTTCAGGTGATATCCGCCATAAAGTATCAAGACGGGAATCAACACGATATTTATTATGTGAAACAACATTGTGGTTCACATATTTGGCTCGTCGTTTCGGCTACGTTACATCAGCTGTCACAGTCCGCTCGTGACCACGGCTGCTGTAACACAATGTTGTTTCACATAATAAATATCGTGTCTATTCCCGTCTTGATACTTTATAGTTATAATGCAACGCGAAAATCTAAAAAAATAGATATCCGCTATGTTTTCAAAATATCACAAGCCCGAGAATTGGGCTCCTGGTTCCCTTGTCGAAGGGTTGCGATAAGCAGAAGGCAGTCGCTTCATGGTAATTACTAGACTTCCCGAATTCTGTATCATGGTCCAAACGTACCAAGGCAACGTAGCGACAGCTTTAGACGCAACAGGAAACACTCTTAGATGAGGAAGGAGGGGAGGAGGGCGAATGAATGAATGAATATACTTTTATTGCACACAAAGTACAGTATGAAAACTTAATACTAGGTATTAAAGGATATGTACAAAAAAGGCAGCCTTATTAGTATGAGCAATCTCTTCCAGGCAACCTTTAGGGTGTCTATAGATAACGAAAAATCTGTCTTACTTTAAGCATATTTAAGCATAAGCTACTTAAAATACTTTAAACATAAGCTTTGATGTCCGTTTGGATCAGTGGCAATGAACGCTACCTCTGGTGCAAGGGTTGCCGGCTCACAAAATGTTTGTATTCCCGCACAGTACAAACTGTGCGGATAAAGAATGGGATCAGAAATGGCGGCGCATCTATTTCACTTCTCGCTCGCACACTATTTGCGTCTATACTCGCACCCCACGATTGCGAGTATAGACGCAAATAGTGTGCGAGCGAGAAGCGAATAGATGCGCTGCCATTTCTGAACCCATTCTTTATCCGCACGGGTTGTACAAACATCTTGTGTGCATGAACATGTCTGTTTGTATTAGTCTGGGTGTTTTCTTTGTATTATAAGCATGTATTTACAAAAGAAAAGAATAAAATGTATGTGTTTGCAATTCCGCTGTTGGTTCTGATATCCGTAACACAGGTGCTTGAGCTACCTATATCGGAGTCAGATCAATGTCTGTGATGTTGTGAAATATTTATATACTTGTATATAGGTAAAGCGCACGCAGTTACCGATACGCAGCTCATTCGATTGGTACAGTAAGAAACTAATGTCCAAATAGTTGATGCAAAAACTCACAAGAAGTAATTCTGTTTGGTTCATTCCATTGCTGCCTCACGCTGGTGCCAAATACGATGTAGATTACACCACATACGATGTACAACGTTGCACTCAGGTTGAATACGTACCTCCAGCTATCCTGATAATGAAAACAAAATGTTTTAATGAATGAATGTAACATTTATTGGCACAACACACTTACAAACAATATATAATGAACAAAAGTAACAATAACCCAAAAAATAGATCCTCTCTGTTTATTAAAATATTAAATAAGCATATAAGCAATGACGCTGATATTTTGTGGGTTACCCTGTCATATTGAAGTCCGTTCAAGGAAGAAAAGAAGTGTTAAAATGCATATAGGAGAAAAGAAATAAATAAGGCTAGACATACGACAGGCACCGGGGTTGTTACATGAAAAAAAAAATGATTTTTTAAATTTATTATGGACTGACATGAAGGTAGAAAAAAAAGTACTAAGAATTGAAGTTTCAGTTAAAACCCATTTTACATTAAAATTCGTTTTCTCTAGTTAAAATTAGTTATTACTTAATGTCTTTGTTAAAGCTAAAAAGAATCTGTTAAAACTAGAATTTACCAGTGATATATTTGATTTTCAGATAAAACTAGTTATCACCACGAGCTATAGTTAAGACTAGCGCTAGAAAAACTGATTTGGGATTGAAAATAAGATATACTTTTTTAAAATATTTATTGAAGAGATCAAAGATACTGGGAACCAAATAATAATAGTGTAATACTAAAGGGATATTTAAGAGAACATTGACTTATTAAATTTAGTTGCCAAGATAACAATATTGAAAGAATGAATGAATATACTTTTATTGTACTCAAAGTATAGTAAGAAAACTTAATACTAGGTATTACAGGATATGTACAACGAAGGCGGCCTTATTACTATGAGCAATCTCTTCCAGGCAACCTTTGGGTAAAGGACACTTGATGGAGGTGTAGGGCAGTGCAATATTAATATTTATATACTTACATACAAAGTTTAAATATTAATACATAAATAAAATATAAATATACTAATACATATCTGCATAAAATATCATAAACTACTTACATATGTTTGATTAAATATAGATAATTGATTATAAGTGTAGGTAAATAAAATAATCAAATAAATCAACAGAACAAAACCGTAATATTTTATAAAGAAACATTAAAGAACATTAATCTTACCTCGGTCGGAATAGTTTTAACTAATATTCGATTCAGACATTAGTCGATTCTAGTATTAACAAAGGCATTAACTAAAAACTAATTCTTCTATCAACTCACTAGTTTTAACTGTAACATATACAAGTGTATAAATAAAATAATAACATTCATAGTGATAAGGCCGCCTTTGTTGTACATTTCCTGACTAAACTAGGTATAACCTAGTGACGACATCGGTCGATCGATTGTATGAATTGTAAGATTCGACAACCCACACACGACCACACTGTCGATTACCTGTCAGTTCATTTATTTTACTTTATTAAGCGAATAATGTGTAGTGTATACTTCCTTCTTCCTTCTCCTTATACGCCAAAGGTATGACCCTTGTCGTATAAAGCAGGGTTCGAGGCCCAGTGTTTCAACACCGAAAGCTACAAAGTGGTAGGTAGCAGATAGATGCCTATACTTTGAAGCTTTCAGTCTCACTGCCGCGTCGGCCGCACCTCCGGCACTCCTCGTAGTCCCGGGAAGATGAGACGGTGCTAGAGTATCGACGCAGGTAGCATCTCATACGAGAGTACGTCCCAAGGGATGAGAGACATTCCGTCTGGTCTCTAGCCAATCAAGTGAAATGCCGTTTAAGTATTTTTAATTCCTGTATTGTCTGATCTCCATAACACAAGTGCTTCAGCAGCTTAGTACGGAATTTGGTCAATGTATTTGGGAGTTCTATGGTTTTTTTTCCACGGCAATTTTAGTAGAAGCATTAATTTTCTTTATGTATTAAGAGGGCGCAAACTGCCCATTAGCGACGCAAATACATTTTTAACCGACTTCAAAAAGGAGGAGGTTCTCAATTCGACCCGTATGTTTTTTTTTTTTGTATGTATGTTTCTCGATATCTCCGCCAAGTATGAATGGATTTAAATGGTTCTTTTTTTGTTTGATAGGCCATCATTCAGAGGTGGTCCCATAAATTTTTTATCAAAATTGACTCAGTGGTTTTTGAACAAAACAACAATAACCAAAAAATACAGAGATTACGTTGTTGTTTGGAGATGAAATTCGGTATATATATGAAGTATGCGGTCTGGAAAATGTAATGGTCGAAAAGTGGTGGGAGACCAGGATGTAATGGTGGAAAAGTGGTGGGAGACCAGGTCAAATTCAACAACCTACAGAATTTATAACAGATTGAGTGGCAGCTTCCGAACAAATATTACTCAAAATCCTTCGCAGATTCATGTCGTAAAGAATATTTTGGAGATCAGGTTATGGTGAACAGTCCGACTAAACGGTAACACATAGAAAGGTGGTCCTAAATAAATATTATTTAAAATCTTGGGCAAATGCTAAGTGGTCATTTTCTTTTTCAAAATGGCCTCCATAATTAACATCACTCTCAACGACTTGAAAATCAGTATACAATTTGAACTGCATGATCATAACTAAGAATTAGGTCCCAAAGTCGCAAAAGTGGTGGAAAACCAGCTCATGATCAATGGGTCACCAAAATGGTAACAGACTGGGTGGAGGCTCGCGACTGTCATTTTGTTCCAGAAAGCTACCGACGGAATTTTCCGTTTCCTAATATTATTTTGACAGCGAGAACATGTTACGATATTGCCCCGAGAAACCAATTCTTCGGGTAATAATGCACTGTACATTGCAGTATGCAAATTACAACGTTGTGGTGGATATAACGCTTTATTACAAATGGCACATGGAACGTTTGCAAAAATAATAATAATAATTCTCACATCATCTCATAGGTTGACCTGATTCCGTACTAAGTAGCTTAAGCACTTGTGTTACAGATATCAGACAACAGAGGAACACAAATATATATGCCGTGGTGCTCTCCGCCGTGTATGATTTCGCGGCGGAGAAAAGGGCAAAAGGGGAGTCCTTTTGTCCCGTCGAGCGGGAGGCCGTACGGAAGGAGGCCCGACAGGTCCTCCTGAGGCGATGGTCGGAGCACCTCGTCCTCACCCGTTACGGCCGCAGAACCCTCGACGCGCTCGCCCCGGTCATGGACCGGTGGCTTGAGCGTGCCCACGGTGTCGTCTCCTTCCGGATGGCGCAGGTAATGACCGGGCACGGCTGCTTCGGTTATTACCAGCATAAGATCCATCGGGAGGAGACACCTTCGTGCCACGCGTGCGGTGATGCGGTGGACACGGCGCAACATACCCTAGCGGTATGTACGCCGTGGGCACCGCAACGTGATGCATTGGTGGCGAAGGTCGGCCAGGACCTCTCACTGGCTAGTATAGCGAGAGCTATACTAGTGAGTGACGAGGCCTGGAAGGCTTTCGCTGCCTTTTGCGAGCACGTGATGGCAGCGAAGGAGGCGGCGGAGCGCGAGCGAGAGTCGGATCCTCTCGCCCCCGCGCTTCGCAAGGCACGTAGAGGGAGGAGACGACGCGAATACTTGCGTCTCCTTCCCCTGCGAGGAGCAGGTCCGCTGGTGCGTGGGGCTGTAACCCCGCCACCGGCATTGCACGGACCTCCTCCTACGCCTGGTGGGGACGGCACAGCTCTCCCGGCTGTCCCCACTCCCTCCCCCGACCCCGGGGGAGGAAGCGCCGTGCCCGCCGTGTAGGCGGGCTTCCGTCCGGGAGAGGTCGTGGTGCCGGTTTCGTACCTCACCCCACGACCTCTCCCACTATGGACGATGAGGGAGAACCCCAGGAGTTTTAGTCGGTATACCCCCGCCTTCTGCGGGGGGGAGTCCGACATAACCCATCCGTTTACAGGCGGATGCGTAACGCATTTCTCCTGGGTCACCAAAAAAAAAAAAAGGAACACAAATATATACTTAAATACATATATTACACCCAGATACCGAACAAACACAAGTGTTCATCGCACGAATGTTTGTCCAGGGTGGGGATCGAACTAACGACCTTTGGCGTAAGAGGCAGGGTCACTACCAATTGCGCCATCCGGTCAGTAAAAATATTTATAGCCTCCTCAAATCATTAATACAATATGCGTTCCTGCGGTTGCGAGCGGTTTGTCACATAGCATCTAATCGAGTCGCTCTGGATTCGGCAGATTCATTTGATAAACGATCGCGTTGCAAATTAAGACGATAAGAACGTTGCTCCTCGGTCTCGTTTGATAAACAAGCGCAAATCAAACCAAGTCGATGAGAACGTTGCTCTTCGGTCTCTTTTGATAAACGCTCATGAATCAAACCAAGTCGATGAGAACGTTGCTCTTCCAACCAAGTCGATGAGAACGTTGTTCACGTATTAAACCGAGTCGTCAAGCTCGAATTTCTGAAGTTTCATAACTTCTTGACAAATTTGTATATGTCCTCATCAAAGAAAGTCTGTGAGCCCGCTGCTCCTCACTCTCATTCGCAATGGTCACAGAATTTCTTTCTCTATTCTTTTGTAAGCGATCTTGCCTCTCGGCGTCACTCTCCTCTAAACGACCCTGCCTCATTTGGGCAGCGCGTTTAGTAGGTCTACCCATACTAAAAATCACTAACTTTCCACTAAAAAGTGAAAAATAAAATTAATTTTTGAAAAAAAAATAAAAACCGCCTTCAAGACTACACTAACAATATATACAATTGAACTAAAAAGTATAAAATAATATTTTAATTACAAGCCAAAGAAAACTAAAGGAAAATCAACGAAATTATTGATACTTATGCATACTATTTACATTTTAAAATCAGTTATTTTTGGAGTCGGTGCCAGCCAAAACAAAAACAATATATTAATGACACAAAAAGAAATAACATAAATAATTGAAAAACAACCGATAATTGAAAAGAAGACAATAAAATAAAATAATATAAATAAATAACACAAAAAAGAAACATAAACTAAGGAGAAACAACTGACAATTGAAAAGAAGCGCATAAAAATTTTAAAGCATTAAGACTGCGCGCGATTAATACTTTGTTGTAAACACAGTAATATAATTATTGTTCTGGAACGGGACTGCCTGTCCTCCGTGGCTGGCACCGACTCCAAAAATAACTGATTTTAAAATGTAAATAGTATGCATAAGTATCAATAATTTCGTTGATTTTCCTTTAGTTTTCTTTGGCTTGTAATTAAAATATTATTTTATACTTTTTAGTTCAATTGTATATATTGTTAGTGTAGTCTTGAAGGCGGTTTTTATTTTTTTATTTATAGCGATTAATGTAAGTAATTTAAATATTGAAACTCTCTTGAGTGCATTTGAGTATGAAATTTATGATTTTGTTAAGATACTCCAAGAATACATTATACCTAGTACTTATTGGCGCACAGAGACTATTTCCACAGTTTAACATAAGCTTTAAGGAAAACTCTTGTTATATTGTGCCATTACAATCATTACAGTTATTATTTATATTGAATTAAGGAACTGTTACACATGCTTCTTTTTATGCTTAAAGCATGCTACTTTTGAGGAAGTGCTACTTAGTAGCATGTGTGGACGGACGTGCTTCTAATAAGCATGCTCAAAAATCGCACGCCGGTGGAATTTTTCGCATGCTACTTATAGCGAGTGGAGGCCACGTACAGGAACTCGCAGCCGTGGCAGGCCTCCTACAAGGTGGACCGACGATCTGGTGAAGATCGCGGGAATCCATTGGATGCGGGAGGCACAGGACCGGTCTGTGTGGAGAACATTGGGGGAGGCCTATGTCCAGCAGTGGACGTCCATTGGCTGAAATGATGATGATGATTATGATACCTATAGCGCGGATGGAAGAGGGAGTGTGGCGGAGTTCTTTAGCACGTGTAGATGGGTTTACTTATTTTTAATCATGCTAATATATGGCTAATTGATTAAGCATGCATGCATATTTGAAAATGAGCATGTTTAACAGTAGCTTTAATAAGAACTTGAAATCCAACACTCACCTGACCCTGCAACATTGTCCCAGCTGTGAGAGGAGCAAAGACAGAAAGTAGGTCAGCAAACCCATTGGTCACCCTTCCCATCCTGTTGGAGAAGTTTGGGGCCATGTCCTCGTGACCTAGCTGAAGAATCAATTAATCGCAGATATAAATTACCAATAAGATAACGTAATCCTTTTACGAATTCATGGTTCATGAATGGATGGTTCATGTGGGTGTTATTAGGATTGAAGGTTTATGTCAAAAATTAAGATATATTGTATATATTATGTATGTGTAATGATTTGTATGATACGTAAGAACTGGCACACTTTTCCAAAAAAATCCGATAGTCATAGTCTTAACACCAGAAATAATAATACGCTTGCTGTCCCGGTCCTCAGAGTTCATAAAATCGGTAATTCATTTGTTGGCTAAAGTATTAAGATATTGAATAAGCTACCACAAAATGTCAATAACCTATCACTGGATAAGTTTAAGTCTCATATTAAAATCTGCCTAATGAAGAAAGGTTACTAAAGTGTACAAGACTATTTAAATGATAAGTATTCTTGGTCATGTTAATTCATTAATATTTTGAGTTGTTATTCATACCAGCGGTAGATATTATGTACCTATATTTATATATATATATAGTTGTGTTTTTTGTGCAATAAAGTATATCTATCTATCTATCTATCTATATTGACATTCATAAGTGTTCTGTGTGGACCTAAATTGAATAAAGATTTTTTTAACTTTATTTAATTAATCTTTACATGAGCGTTGTGTTGAGCCCATGTTTATCGGGTAACCACGAAGAAAATACCCTAATTCCATGTGTGTTTGTCAATTGCTCACCGACTTATTGATCTGTGCATGCCGTGGCAGCCTTTAAGTAAGGCAGCACTATAACATGTAAATTTAAATCTAAAATTATCCATGTCAGGTGTATACTTTGTTGTTTATCCTTAAATAAATAAATATGTAGGATAATGTTGTAAACATTTGAAAGAAACAAAGAAACTCATGTTTTTGGTTAAATCACAAACACATTGTAAAAGTTAATTTATTAACAAGCTATGACAACTGCTCAACTATGTACCTGCCATGTACCACTGTTACAAATTATGTGAATCCACTCATCATCTAGAAACTGAATGCGGTAATGTTTTATTAAAGAAAACGGAAAGAACAATGAACTTTTAAAAAATAAATACTTAATCCATACTAATCTTATAAATAAGAGAGTGTAGATGTCAAATCTGTCTGTTTGTCCGTTTTTCAAGGAAAAACGGAGGGACCAATTGACGCGATTTTATTAATAAGATAGGCTACTTTTTGTCTCTTTCATATTACTGAAAATGAGCACTTACCAAAAATCCAGAATATTGGCCCGCGTTAAACATCAAAGCCAAAGTGAGGATTACTGCGGTGACTTTGAAGTTTGATTCGAATAAATTTAAAGTTAGCAACCCAAGTCCAGGACCGAAGAATCCTGGAAACAGAAATGTCTTGAACTTACAGCAGATGGTGAAGCAGCGGGACGGTGTTGCAGGGCAAAGCCTTTCGGCAGTTTTCGTGACACCTTTCTCATTTCCACGAGTAGGTGAGTCGCTGGATAGATTTAGCTTGTGTGCTGCGCTAGAGGGGTTCAATCCCCCCGCGGAGAGCCCAGCTGTAGGCACGCCTCCTCTCAGTACCCAAGATACGGGACAGGGAGAGGGGCATTCGTCCAGCGTTACCAAAAAAAAAAAAGATATGGTGAAGCCGAATCCCGTTCAATAATTCGTTTGCTCACCAAGCGATTTATTATGAAATACTTAAAGACATGTTAAGGACTACAGTTCTGTTTACAAGTTAAGCTAGAATGTCTTTATACGCAATGATAATTGTAGTTTGTTGTATAAAATAAATAAATCATGTGTTAGCTCAGTGAATAAGTATGTGCCCGTCTTAACGGGAGGTTGGAAGTTGGAATCCGAACATGCACCTTTAAATTTGTAGAAATGCTATGTGCATATTTACACAGGGTTCACAGTCATCTTTTTGTGTATGTACATTATATTTACTTAACATCCTATAATTGACACTGTGACATGCAAATTAAGTATTGAGTATTGCTACTAACTCAGCAACGAAGGAAAACATCGTGAGGAAACGCAACACGTTTCGAATAGTTTCTGAAACGTGTAACTTTGATTCCGTTGGTCTGGTTCTCATGTTGCGAAGTTTTAGACGGCAGTCGCTTCGCAACATGTAATTCGCAGACTCCCCAAATCCTGAATCATGGTCGCTTTTTTATGATAAGGGAAGCAAGCGAGCAGCGAGTTACCTGATGGTAAGTGATCACCGCCGCCCATGGACATCAGCCACACCAGAGGGAGTGGAGCCTTTTAGGAAGGTATAGGCTCGTTTTTTAAAGCTCGCAATGTCGTACCGATTCGGAAATACCGCTGCGGGAAGTTGATTCGACAATGAGGAGGTTGCTTAGACCAGTACCCCGAGATCCAATGCCTTTGATCGCAGCCGCTAATAAGAGGCTAAGATAATTATAAAAAAAGACATGGATAAACCGAGAATAAGTTACAAGAGTGTATAATACTAATCCTCCAACCGCGGCGGCCAAACTGAACGGTCAGCCACGTACGCAATATATATTTTAGTGATCAAGTGTGTGCACAACACAAGCGCACTGTCTTTTCCCTTACCCTCATAATCCGATGAGACACCGGAAAGGGATCGGGCAAAGATCATGCATATGCTTTCTGAGGCAAGGGGGTAAAAGACCGGCCTGACACTGAGAATTTCTCAGCGAAGACATAGGCACAAATTTTGCCGGGACCTGGGGATCGAATCCGGGACCTCTTCCTCCGTTGCTTTAAGGTGCTAACCACTACCCACTGCGCCATCAAAGCACATAACTAGAATATCATCATCATCATACCAGCCAATAGACGTCCACTGCTTGACATAGACCTCCCCCAATGTTCTCCACACAGATCGGTCCTGTGCCGCCCGCAACCATGGATCCCGTGACCTTCACCAGATCGTCGGTCCACCTTGTGGGGGGCCTGCCACGGCTGCGACTTCCTGTACATGGCTTCCACTCAAGGACCCTGGCCGCCTGTTCTCCTATAGAGTGTAATAAATATTATTAACTTACCAAATCCACTGCAAATTTTCCTCATAGTAGTCACGCTAACCCAGTTTTTCTTGATTACAGAATTCGAGACAAATCTTACAGGCAAAACCATTATAAACATAGCTATAAATGGTCCTGAAGATATCAAACCGTTCTGGAAAAGAAAACAAGATAGTATTTTTAGCATGTCGAGTAAGCCTTGGGAATCTTTATCAGCTGTAAATGTCCGTACAGATCTACCCTAAGCATTTGAATTCACCGAGGAAACCTTGCAATCTTTTTATCCTATTAGTAAATTGGTATTAACTTAAAAAGGTAAAACCAATTTACTTCTTTTATCTTTGGGCAAATTAGAAAGTTTCCTCAGTTGATTAAAATGCTGTTTGTGACGTAACGAAAATTGCAAGAAAACTTTTATTTTTCAATTAATGAAACATTGAATTGACACACATTTTTATAAAAAATACGTAATGGTCCCCTACGTACGCCCAAGTGCGAGTCGGACTCGCGCAAGAAGGGTTCCGTTCCATTGATTTCATTATTTATTTTTAAAGTAAATTACATAATTATGTATTTTGTTAATATTTTTACATTTTAGTTGCTTAAATGTAAGGGAAATTGCTATTGACGCTCTTTTGGTCTAGTTGTTTAAGTATCGGGCCGTCATCTCGGTTCGATTCCCGGGTCAAGCTAAAAGTATGCTTCGAATTTTTCGAACATAGCTCGGGTTTGTGATCACCAATCCGTATTTGGCAAGCGCGGTGATTAAGCCTAATCCTATCATAGTATAGTTGACTTGCTTTCTATGATGGAGGCCTTTACCCTGCAGTGGGACAGTAT
Source organism: Marasmia exigua (assembly GCA_019059595.1). Classification (NCBI taxonomy): domain Eukaryota; kingdom Metazoa; phylum Arthropoda; class Insecta; order Lepidoptera; family Crambidae; genus Marasmia; species Marasmia exigua. The sequence continues at coordinate 708,905 of CM032472.1, forward strand.
ATAGGCTGATACATTACTTTACTAAATTGCTTTTTACGATTTATGAATACCTATAGACAGACACCCCATACTAAGATTTAGTTCATACGGAGCCAGACTGGCGTACAGATGGACAGAAATGACTAATCTACAAGAAATCCATTAATTTCATTTCCATTTCCATTAATCCATTTTGGTACCAAATAAACATGTTTTCTTTCTTTCTTTCTTTCTTTCTTTCTTTCTTTCTTTCTTTCTTTCTTTCTTAATTGCCATTTGCCAACGGTACCCTAAAAAGAGTATTTTTTTATTAATAACAGGTACGCTTACCTTTACCATATCAATTCCTTGCGTTTGGTTTAAATACATTGGTAACAACGTCATCAATGACCACAGACCCCAGTTTTGAGCACAATTGGCTATAACCAGGGAAAGAAAAGATAGCGACGTCCATAGTTCATACCACGGAGTTTTTATTTCCTGAAATAAATTAGTTAAAAACAGTGATCGGATTCAGGTTAAATTTTTGATGAAATCCTTAACATGGACACGCCAATTTTGCCAATTTCGCCACGAAAATTTTGATCAGGTGGGCCGTCTGCTTGTTTGTCTGCCATAATATAGGTACTTACTATTGTAATGTTATTGTGACCACTTGTAACATGTTTTAAATATCTGTGGAAACTTTGTTGTTACATGTTCTATCAGTGTTTGTGCTATTTATAAGTTTACAAAAGAATGTTTGTTTCCCTTAAAAATAACTAAAATAAAAATAAAAAAAATAATGTAAAAAAAAAGCTAATAAACAATGCAGACTGGTCACGCAGCGAAACACAGCACAATGCTGCTTCACGCTGGTTTTCTGTGAGGCCGTGGTATCACTCCGGCAAAGCCGACCCATTCTTACCTGAACATTACATTCTTGTTTCAAAGAGTTCCTTATGAAGATCTTCTCCTCTTCACTAATTAACCTTGAGGTCTCTGCAGACTTGGATCCCAAAAGTATGTAAACCATACTCCAGATAGCTCCTGTGAGAGTATTTATGTAGAACACCATGTGCCATCCCCACTCCTGAATAATGTAGCCAGAGATGGCGAATTGGAGAAAAACTCCAAACAGCGTAGCTAAAATGTAATGTTAATATTACTGAATAATAATTGGAAAAAACGCGACTTATAGTGTGTGCACAAACACAAGCGCACTCTCTATTCCCTTGCGCTCATAATCCGATGGGACACCAGTGTGACACGACCAGAGAGGGATCGGGTGCAGGATTAACGATTAAACTTGCTTTCCAAAGCACGGAGATACAAAACCGCCTATTTCCAGAATCCGGGCTGACACTAGGAAATCCTAAACGAAAACTTAGGTTCAATTTGGCCCGACCCAGTAATTAACACCCGACCTCTTTTGCAGCCGTCGCTTTAAAGTGCGACCCACTAACCTTTATCGAACCTTTAACTAATTATTGAACAACAACGCAATAATAAGGTAGTAATAACAATAGCCAATTTTTGTAGAGCTTATAGATCACAGTCCCTCCACCAGCCCATGGTCCTTCCTACCGTCTCGGCATACGGATCGAATCTTGGGAGACGCTCACCAGGTACTTGCTAAGAGCTCTTTCCTCGGTGCGTTTCTTCACTCCCTACAAAGTCTGTGTCTGTGTCCCATCTCAATGTCACTTCTCCCCAAATGGGGCGTGAAACACCACAACACAAGCGACTCGCGCTCGGGCAGTTCCACATCAATCAATCTCCTTCCTAATGTTAAGCCTTTTGTGTGCAAACTCACGCAACCGTCGAAAACCTTCTGCAGAGCTTATAGATCAGTGGTAAAGAACACCTATACAGGAAGTCGGTGGTTCAAATCCAAGTATCACACTAAGCAAAACACGATGCAAGCGCTGTTACGGCCCGGTTTTCTGTGGGGCCGTTTTATCAATTTATGTAAGGATAAGATTAATTAATATTCTTACAACTCAATAAAATAGTTCCAGCGAGTTTCCTTTCTTCTTTAGGCAACCACTTATCAATGAGATTCAGGACTGCCGGAACCATCGCACCTTGCGCTAAGCCTTGCAAAACCCGGCATGCAAGAACCAAGTGCCAACCGCCCTGAAAAAATACAACCTTATAGTGATAACGGGAACATAGTACTTTTCAGTTTAGTAGTTTACTGAAGCAGACTAAAAAACTATTTCTGTTATGTTCCCAAAATTCAAATGTGAACTAGATTTGGTTATATGTCTTTTTTTCATATGATATGGAGTCACAAGTGTCCTGCTAACCCTTTTAACCCAATTTTTACCCCGGATTAGGCTTCCGGTACCCTGAGTGATCAGGGAAACAGTACAGACGCTGTTTCACGCCGGTTTTCTGTGAGGCCATGGCATGGCATTTAGGTCAAGATAGCCTATTAATACCAAAGCGTGGTTATATGTGTATAGTGGATTTTGCAGATGATCATGGGCGGCGATAATTACTTTCCATCAGGTGACTCGCTTGCTCGTTTGTCGCCTCTAGCATAATAAAAATGGAAGTTTTGTTGTTTACTAAAGCAAGACATTATTTTGGAATTTAAGCTAGGCTCCCAAAATTCAAATGGTGGACTTTTCGTAGAAATATTTTAAAATGGCTGACCAGGTTTGATTGTTTGACTAACATTGTAAAACTTGAAAATTAAAGCGTAAGAAAAAAACATCTAATTTCTTTATTAAAAATCGTATTTGCAAACCCATAATATTCTAAAAAATTGCCTATCAAATAATATCCATATGATAGGGTGAGTAAGAACAAACATATACGACCCCACTGTAAGCACCACGGGAACACCCAAAAAAGATTTTTTTTTATAGAAAGGCCAATCAGGATTACCTCACTCCGCCTGATGGTAAGCTGCCGTGAAATCCAAATATGAGGCTGACAGGCACAAAAGAACTAACAAAGTACCCATTGTGTCTGCTATCCTCACCCTAATGGCCTGCTGAGATGCCGTTTCACGCCCCGCCTAAAAGACCCCGGTTTGCATGAAGGAGGAAACACATGAGCTGGGAGGGCATTCCATGTCTTGATGGCTCGGGGCAGAAACGAGGAGCCAAACCTCTTGGTGCGCGCCGCCATTGTCTGGATGGTATGCGGATGGCAACGCTGTCCAGCACGTGTTGTTCGGAAGTGGAAAGGGGAGGATGGGATAAGTTGAAATAACTCATCAGAGCATTCCCCATTATAGCGGCGGTAGAGAACAGTTAGACTGGCAATGTCTCTACGTAGCTGAAGAGGATCTAGATTTAGTCACCTTATAATCTCCAGCAATACGGATAGCACGTCGCTGCAACCTATCGAGAGCCTCCAGCAAGTACTTAGCAGAACCATCCCAGAGATGGGATATCTTTCAAGTTTTTTTCTAACATATTGTTGGTGTAACTATGGAAAATCTTTAAGTGTTCCTGATGTACTACGAAATCCTAAAAAGGTTTAATTAGCAAGTAAATTTGTACTTACATCATACGCACCTAAGGGTATAAACGCAGCCACCGCACCACTCAGAGCCACCCCCACCACGACGAGGACCTTCCCCCCAAGTCTGGCAGCTAGTCTCCTCCCTGGCACTTGGAACACCACGTCGCCAGCCATGAAGGCGGAGAGGATGAGCGTCTGGTGAATGATATTCCAAGTAAATGGCTGGAAATAGATAAGGTAAATATATACATTTCATACAACATCTAAGAATTATATGGGGTTGAACTCACGATAGATAGATAGATATTCTTTATTGCAAAAAACAAAATACAAGTATGATACAACAACAACATATAGTACAATAAGGCGGTCTTGTCGCTTCTAGCGTTTTCTTCACAATCTTTGGCGTATCAGGCAGTGCCCTTGTTTTTTTTTATATTGATAGGAGGCAGACGAGCAGACGGACCGCCTGATGTTAAGCGATTGCCGCCGCCGATGTATACTCGCGACACCAGGAGTCACAAGTGCGCTGCCAACATTTGAAACCCCCTTTCGCCCGGATCGGGCCTCCAGTACCCTCACCCACGCTGCGAAACACAGCACAGTGCTGCTTCACGCCGGTTTTCCGTGAGGCCTATACCAAAAATGCCACCGAACAAGAACCTGTAATTTTTTGCGGGCTAAAAATTATTCTTTATTCGTTCCCTGATTCTAAGCTACCAATTCTCAACTCAGTTTTCAAATCGGTCCAGCTATTATTGAGTTATAAATAGTATAACTAACACGACTTTCTTTTATATACTTACTCGTGTATAAATTATTAGCTATGTTTTATCTAAAGAAATTAAAAGTTTATTATTTCACGTATAAAAGACATTTATATCTTTTGTTTAGCTTACCTAACTGAATTGACTTATCTTTTTGATGCAATTTATTTGTGTAACGTAATGTAAAACGTAAACTCATAATTGTAATACGGCATACATAATTAAAAATATATGAGATTACATTATTAAATGACTTAAAAAAAAGATGTTTTTTATATTTGTTATTTGTTAGGGACACTTAATGTTTATGTATCTTTTTTCAAAACTGCACCAATATTTACGCCGGACTGTATTAATTTTGTGTCTCTACTGATGATTGAAAGTACTTCCTCAACGGTAAGGAGTTAAGGATAACTCTTTTAATACTGTACTCACAATTAGTTTTTAGTTTTTACGCGAGAGTGGAAGAGGGGCGGGGGAGCTGTCAAAAAATGAGACACTAAAAAAACCGGGATTAGGCGCAGACTTCGGTAAAACCTTTTCTCGAGTGTACTGTTATAAAAGGCTATTTGAAGTGTATGAAGTGCTAGAAATATAATTTAACACTTTTTAGTTCGTGGTTTTTGAAGGGGGTGTTCTTTTCACAGATTTTTTTTAATATCAGGTACTTACCATGGGATTGAGGTCAAATGCTTGTCTGTCGTAACATAAACAAATATACATCTAAAGTGTATCTAACTATCATATTTTACTTACAATGCCATGATCATCAATGGTAGTCATGGCAACTATGACTATGCTCATAGTAACTCGGATTCCGTATGCCTGAGCCAGTCCCCAGCAAAGCAGTAATACCTGGACATGCCGAAACCCGATCATCTTCTCTGGAAAAATAATCTTGACAGTATAACACATCCCTTTGTCACAGAATTTTGAAAATGAAGGTAGCTTTGTGGGTTTAGAGCGTGCGCCATCCATATAAGGCAAGTAGATTGGAATTCGAGCAACATTCTCCACTGGTGTCGCGGGTGTCCATGGGCGGCGGCAATGGCTTACCATCAGGTGATACGTCTGCCACCTATCACATAAGTCTAGCATAAGAGGGCACACCACAGTTAAACCCTAAGACAACCCTACCCCTAAGACACGGGAAACAGACTAACTGGATCACAATTCATCATCATCATCATAATCGTCAGCCCATTTAAGTCCCCACTGCTGGGGCACAGGCCTCCCTCAATCACATGAGGGGTAATTGCCATACTCACCACGCTTGGCAGACGGGTTGGCAAGGGTTTTGGTATAAATGCAGAGTTTTCCTTCTCTGGGTGCTGATGGTCATGCCAGCAACTTTACCTTAGTCGCCTTTTACGATACCTCGGTAAGAGTGAGGGTGGCCTATTTTACTCTGCCGGGGACCACACGGCTCAGGATCACAATTCAGTTTATCTGTTTTCCATATCTTAAGGTTGCGGAGGTCAGACGGCAGTCGCTTCATAGTAACCAAAATATTTACTATAATGTATCAAACCGGGAATTAACACGATATTTATTATGTGATACAACTTTGTGTACTCACATATTTGTGCAAACCCCGTGCTAGGCCGTTACTAACGCAAACAAACACAGATACTGTTAGTGTAGTGTGTCGGAGTAGCTTCACTGACAATTCATCTAGTGGCGAATTAATATCAAAAAATGTGAGGGTGTCCGAAGATTCACAGCCCGGCCCCAGCAGACGACGCCGTGCCCCGCCAGTCCGCTCGTGACCACGGCTGCTGTAACGTAGCCGAAACGTCGAGCCAAATATGTCAGTACGCAAAGTTGTAACACATAATCAATATCGTGTTAATTCCCGTCTTGATACATTATAGTTATAATGCAACGCGAAAATCTAAAAAAACTAACTACAAGATTTACCAAATCCCTGATCATGGGCTCCGAAGCCCGAAGCGGCTTAGGTGGCAACTGGACCACAATATTCTCGACCACTGGACGAGTTGCCTATTATTCGGAAATGTTAGTGGTCAGGTCGGCCACTCGGCCATGCGATTCTCGGCTCATGGTCGAGTGGCCACCTTTTTAAAACTGTTAGTGGTCGAGTCGACCAAACATCTCATTTGCCAATATTCTGAATATACCAAATATTTTGAAGGTTACATGCACGTAAAATGTAGTAAAATTTAAGTAAATATACATAATGTTTAACTGCTTGTTCGCAAATTTAAAGTTACACTGGCCAGCAAATAATCCAGCTGATTTTCATACTTACATGCCTTCAGATATTATTTATGTGAAATGAAAGTTATTTTAGTAATGTTGTAACTTTTATTATAATGTTATTTACTTTAAACATAATAGAATAATACTCAATAAGTATGTACATCTATCTATTCAAAAGGATTGTCTCCTTTTTTCTGATCAAACAAAACATCGAAACATCATTTTGACAGGTCGCTGACGTTATAATCAAAAAATTACTCTGGTAGCAAAAACTCTCAAGATATCACAATTCAAAAATCATTTAAAAACCGGCCAAGGGCGAGTCGGACTCGCCCTTGAAGGGTTCCGTAGCAGGAAGTAAGATATACGCAAGGTAAATTGCGGTTTACGGTTTATAACGTATTAAAAAATAAACTACTTACTAAATCTAGTTCAAACCAATTATCGTTGTTAGTTTTCATGATTATGCACATCATATATTTTTTTAGTTCTATAATTCATAAATTATAGAATTCAAATATTAGAGGGGGGGGGGAGGGGGACACACACACACACACAATTTATCTATCTTAACTGGTGGTCAAATATTTGTAATAATATTTCCACTGGATATTGGAAGGTGTGGGTTCGAGTCCCGCCTGAACACGAGATGATTTTTTTAAGTGTGTTATTTACTTAAAAAGATAGATACTCTTTATTGCACAAAAGTTTACAGATCTGAATCTATGGTAACATGCTAGTACCTACTATGTAGGCGGTCCTATATAGCGATCTCTTCTAGACAACCTCGGGGCAGAGAAAAGGTATCTATATATTTATATACCATTCGATTTATTATGAAATTTAAAGTCACTTTTGTCATAAAACCATTTTCATTTACTTTCATTATCTAGTGGACGCCCGCAGCTCCGCTTGCGTGGAGTTCGGTTTGCCACTAAGAGGTTTATATATTGCACCCTATATGTTGTCCCGGCTACACAGCTATACAATAAAAAAGGTTTCAGTTAAATCCGTTCAGTACTTTCCAAAATTACCGCGAACAAACATACAAACGGGCAGACAAAATTTCAAAAATGACTGATTCATGTTCTGTTTCTGTTATTAGATCGCTCTTAGTTGTTTTCGGGTAAATATATTCAATGTACAGACACAGTTTTTTTAGAGTTTTAATATTATCTATAGATATAGCCTACTTACAGGCTATCGAATAACGTCGTGACGCGTGTCGTCATGGCTTGGGCCGTATGTTTGGAGGTCTATGTTTTTAGGGTTTCGTACCCAAATGGCAAAAAACGGAACCCTTATAGATTCGTCATGTCTGTCCGTCTGTGTGTCCGTCCCTATGTCGCAGCCCCTTTTCTCCTAAACTATAAGAACTGTACTATTGAAACTTAGTAAATATATGTATTTTGTTAACCGCATTACGATTTTTATATAAAACTTGGAAAAAATAAAAAAATTGGGGGGTCTCCATACTTAAAACTGAAACTCAATTATTTTTTTTCATCAATCCTATACGTGTGGACTGTCTATGGATAGGACTTTAAAAATAATGTTGAGGTTTTTAACATCATTTTTTTCTAAGCACAATACTTTGCGCAAGAGATGCTATAATAGAATTATTAAACTAAAAAAATATATGATGTACATAATCATGAAAACTAACAACGATAATTGGTTTGAACTAGATATAGTGAGTAGTTTTTTTTTAATACGTTATAAACCGTAAACTCCATATATCTTACTTGCTGCTACGGAACCCTTCATGGGCGAGTCCGACTCGCCCTTGGCCGGTTTTTAAATGATTTTTGAATTGTGATACCTTGGAGAGTTTTTGCAACCAGAGTAATTTTTTGATTAGAAACGTCAGCGACCTGTCAAAATGATGTTTCGATGTTTTGTTTGATCAGAAAAAAGGAGACAATTCTTTTGAATAGATGTATATACTTATTGAGTATTATTATATTATATTTAAAGTAAATAACATTATAATAAAAGTAACAACATTACTTACTAAAATAACTTTCATTTCACATAAATAATATCTGTAGGCATGTAAGTATGAAAATGAGCTGGATTATTTGCTGGCCAGTGTAAATTTAAATTTGCCAACAAGTAGTTAAACATTATGTATATTTACTTTAATTTTACTACATTTTACGTGCATGTAACCTTCAAAATATTTGGTATATTTAGAATATTGGCAAATGAGATGTTTGGATGAGTCGACCACTAACAGTTTTAAAAAGGTGGCCACTCGACCATGAGCCGAGAATCGCATGGCCGAGTGGCCGACCTGACCACTAACATTTCCAAAGAATAGGCAACTCGTCCAGTGGTCGAGAATATTGTGGTCCAGTAAGCAATGGCACATCGGCAAATATACCTTCCCGGTAACAAGATAATGGATATTATAAAATCACTTACTTGGCTTGTTAATACTAATTTCACTTTCCACTGCCATTTTTACTTTCTATTGAAATATATATTTTAATAATTTAAAATCATTTTTATTGCCAATTCAGTACGTAGTTATCTATACTGAATTGCCCTGTCTACTGTAGGTATTATATCTTAAATCTGATAATAATATTAAAATGGGTTAATGTTCGTTCTTATCAGTATGATACAAATGGATTTGTCGTATATGTACACTATTTGGATAGTTCGCTATCGCGATAGTATCTCAGTGGATAAACTTACAGGAACAACTCCATACAGGAAGGTCGTAGTTTCAAATCCGAGCATGCAAGATTTTTAGGGTTCCGTAGCCAAATGCCAAAAATACGGAACCCTTTTAGATTCGTCATGTCAGTCTGTCTCTCCGTCTGTCCGTCTATCCGTCAATCCGTCTATAGGAGTGTCCGTCTGTCCTTCCGTCCGTCCGTCCGTCCGTATGTCACAGCCATTTTTTTCCTAAACTGTACTATAAACTACTACATCTATAGACTATAAAGAACTATACTATTTAAACTTGGTAAATAGATGTATTTTGTTAACTGCATTACGTTTTTCACCCAAAAATGGGAAAAAAATTTTTTTGGGGGGGTCCCCATACGTCGTACTGGTACTCGATGTTTTATATCAAACCCATAAGTGTAAGGTACCTATGGATATGTCTTTAAAAGTGATGTTGAGGTTTATGATATATTTTTTTTCTAAACTTAATACTTTGCTTAAGAGACGCTCCCAAAATAGTACAATGTGTCCCCCCCTATAAATTCTATAACAAAATAATTATAAAACTAAAAAAAATGTATAATATACTTTACCATGAAAACTAACAATGAAAATTTGGTTAAACTAGATCTTGTAATTTGTTTTTTTAATACGTTATAAACCGTAAATTACCTTCCATATATCCTACTTGCTGCTAGGGAAGGCTGCTAGGTGCGACTCGCACTTTGCCGGCTTTTTTATTTATTTAAATCTATGTTCGTATTTCTACTAGCAATGGTATAGGGAATGGTGAGGAAACCTATACGTTTCGCATAGTTTTAAAAATGTGTAACTATTCTCTAAGTGTGTAGCCAAATGGGAGAGCCACGCTTCGGCATGAATGGGTCGGCTCAACCGGAGTGATACCACGGCCTCACAGAAAACCGGCGTGAAGCAACACTGTGCTGTGTTTCGCTGCGTGTATGAGGGTACCGGAGGCCTGATCCGGGGAAAATGGGGGTTTGAAGGTTGGCAGCACTTGTGATTCCACTGGTGTTGCGGGTGTCCATGGGCTGCGGCAATCGCCATCCATCCATACCATCAGGCGGTCCGTCTGCTTGTCTGCCACCTATCACTTAAAAAAGAAAAAAAAACACGACTCAGCTGATCTGGTTCCCCTCTTAAAGGGTTGCGAAGGTCAGATAGCTTATTGTAATTCTTCTAAGAATAAATCTAAGCATACCAGTTTTGGTATGCATAGAATCATGGTTTAAGCATACTCCGAATCCAAAGCTTTGGACACGGGAATTACACGCTGCGATTTACACAAATTCAAATTCAAAATGTATTTTATTGCGAATGTAGGTAAAAAAGATGTTATATTTGTCATAAGTTCGGCTACATTCGAAAAATTAAATTGTTTTTATTTTTTTTTTGGAAAATCAATGATATAGAATTTGGATGTTGGTTAATCTGTTGGCACACGCCAACAGATTAACCAACATCAGCAGATGACACTCATCAGCTACGAACTGAAAGCCTACAAACGCACTTGTGACCAGTGGAGTCAAAAGTGCACTGCCAACCTTTAAACTCCCCTTTCGCAGCGAAACACAGCACAGTGCTGCTTCACGCCATTTTTCTGTGAGGCCGTGGTATCACTCCCGTCGAGCCGGCCCATTCATGCCGAAGCGTGGTGGCCCTCGCACTGTCAAATTATTAAATTACATTTAAAAAATTAAATTCAGTTTAATGTTAAATTTTAATGAGATCACTATGTTTTATAGTAATATGGATGTTTAGCCCACTGCCACTTCAACTTGCCAATCCGGGAAGCTATGTCGATGACTTTGGGTCGGTCGGATTTGATCTCGCAGATAAGAGTACAAGTTAAGAGCAAATAAAACACAAGTTTGACTTAAGGACGGAGACAAATATATTTAGCAATTTATGTACAGAGCTTTTCACTCCAATTTCCGACGTTTTTCCAATGACACTTAATTCGAAATACGTCGACGGTTCGGTAGTATGGTCTGTCCCAGTTTCCTTGCTGAATGTTCACATAATTATCAAGCTAAGATGCCAGCTATAAGCTCCTTGGTTTGGAGATTAATGTTTTTGTCTTATAATTTTACTACTGGAACGACCTTAGGTACTTCGTTTCGGGTTTGGACTAGTTCCATTCTATACCAATAGATGGCGCGATGTTTCAATTACATCGCGTAAGCATTTCGTGTCATGGGATTACTTATATACGTCGCTGCTGTCTGTAGGATTTACCTCTTAATAAAAAGTATAGATTTAAAACCAACTTAATAATAACATCAATAACATAAACAGACAGCAGCACTGCAATATATGCAAATCTGTTTTACTTTAATCGATTCTCACCTCAGCCTTCAGGTGGGACTCGAACCCACAATTTTATGCTAACCGTGCAACTGATTTACCGACTAAGCCACCGGACACCTTGGTAAGTCGACGAATTATGTTGGTGCTTTATGTTTTGCCGTAAGCTGACGATAGTTTCATCAACATTATAGGTATGTATGTACCTATTCTCACCTTCATTTAATACACGTTTGTTTCAATATAATTTGACATTTGACTCAAGTAAAACGTAGATCTTATTTTCATTTAATTTGTCAAAACTGACAAAAAATGTAGTTATGTACTTCAATTAACTTTTAAGCACTCTTGCTAAGAGTTAATAAAAGTTGAAAAAAATTATAAAGAAATACAATTTCTGTTTTATGTCGTTTGATATCACGCAATTGCAGTCTTTCATAGAAAAATATAATATCATGCCTATTTAATTAGCTACATATTTAAGCCTAATTTTCTTTGGTATCTTCTTTTTTCTCTGCATCCTTATCTGAAAAGAAAAATACTTCAATTAAAATGGATATCAACTTTTGGTGTTTGTGTTTTCACATTTATATATTTAGCCTTTAGAACACTAAAAACGCTAATGTTATACAGTAAACATATACCAAGGTACTCTTCATTCCCTTGCTCTTATATATCGATGAGACAGGACCGAAGAAGCATCAGTCACAGGACCACAGGATATATGTATGTTTGTTCTCCCGGTGGAAAATACCGCCTGCCCGATGTGCAATAGGCAGACCTCAGCGCCGGTAGTCGGCGGCCGGCAATGCATCTCCACTCCTTCTGGTGTGGCTGATGTCCATGGGCGGCGATGATGACTTACCATCAAGTGACTCACTTGTTCGTTTGCTTCCCTTTCTCATAAAAAAGTAACTAGTTTTATCAGCTCAAGACATCTTCATCATTATAATCTTAGCTTTAAATTCCGGTTGCGTATTAAGCTGGTGCTTGAGAACCTGGTCTTTCGCATCCATTGTGGTGAGGTTATAGGCACGCACACAAACCCTTTTCATTAAAATCCTTCTAACAGGATCCGGTAGTGGCACGGCCAGATATTTTTTGCATACGCACTCTCCGGTATGCGTAGAACATGGACGTACCAGCTCTTTTATCTTCAGCTCTAGTCCTCATCTTAGCGTGAAATTAATTCCCAGTTGCATCCAAAACTGTCATTTTGGAGACCAGATCACGCTTGGACCACGGCAAAGGATTCGAGAAGTCTGGTAATTACAATGAAGTGATTGCCGTCTGTCACGTTCAGAATTATTATCTCAAATATTGTAAGTGTCCAATGTCGAGAAGCTATTCCAAGCGTCTCTATTTTTGTTGACCTAGGAGAAATGCAATTACGCATACGCATGACCGCGGGGGTATATCGACTAAAACCCCTGGGCACCACTCTCATCGTCTTTAACCCTTTACCAGGCAACTAGACATCATTTATTTCATTGGGTTGCAACCTTAACTCAACTGCACAAAGTTCATAATCTGGTGGTCCCGTATGATCCAGTACCTGGTTAAGTGTGAAAGTGGGAAGTGGCCGTGATAACAGGTACAAAACCTTGTTCACGACTCTCCCCGGACGAACACTGCCCCTCCCGGATGGGCTTGGGGGCGTTAGGGACAGCCAAAGGTGAGTAGCTAACGAGCACTGGGTGTGACCGGTGCCATGCCGCTGCTGGTGGGTACTTGTACCGTACGCCAGCTGACCACATCCAAGGAGAGAAAGAAGACGCGCTTATTGTCAGCGTCTCCGACCCCTCCTCTCTTCGGAACGCGTCGGCGGAAGGTTCCTTGTCCCGCACGCGCTCCGCCGCCTCCTTGCCTGCAACCACCTCCTCGCAGTTGATAGTGAAAATCCTCTAGGCCTCCTCCCCTGTCAGTATAGCCTGCACTATACTGACAAGAGCGAGGTTCTGACCGACTTTCGCCACCAGTGCCAGACGCTGCTGATCCTACAACGGACAAAGGCAATCTGCACAGTTGCCTTAAGATATTTTCCCTCACCGCTGAGCTGATGGTAGAAATATGCACATAGATTTGAAAAATCTAGAGGTGCATGCTTTGTATGTAAAGCGCATTCTTGCTCTATTATTATATGTTTTTATCAGCTCAAGTATCATAAAATATGATTATTTGTATGATGCAATACATAATACAAATAATCATAACTGATGGATCTAAACAAGTAAATAAATACCTGATGTAGTAGCAGTAGTCTCTGGTTCATTCCAGGGCTGTCTATCAGAGCTGCCGAAGACGAGGAAGATGATGTTGCAGACGATATAAATCCCAGAGGACAGGTAAAAAACCTTCCGCCATTCATCAGCGTTGTTCTGTTGGAAACAGATCAAAAATGAAAGGTTATATTAAAAAGCCGTGTGTCTCAACAAACGATTTAATTTTAAATAAAGGAGTAAATGAATTTCGCGGCCAGATACTGTGAGTGTAATGTATCGAGAAAAGGTGCTAGAAAATAGTGAGTGAACAGTGATACCGGAGTTGCGCGTAGTAAAAAACGAAGGATACAGACCGATAGGTATGTCTGCCAGGAACAACTCACCCGCAAAAATTTAAGTTACTCATGGCGCTTGTAATAGCGCCGTAATATCCGAAACTCGAAAATTAGGTACAAGGTACAAATCTCGTAAATAACTAACATAAATTAAAGAGGAAAGTTATTTTAAGGTGCGATTTTATTTAACTCACTGAAAGTAATCCCGAACTATCGATGTTTATGGTGGTGGGCGGATGGGGGAGTGACTAATCGCCTAAATTCCCCCACGGTGGCAGAACCACGCTTCGGTATGAATCGACCGGCTCGAACGGAGATACTACAGCCTCACAGAAAATCGGCGTGAAACAGCGTCTGTGATGTGCTTTGTGAGTGAGGGTACCGGAATGCGGGGGAAAAAGGGGTATTGCGAGCGTCTATGGGCGGAGGCAATCGCTTGCCATCTAAAGTTATCGACACGACCTTACGTTCGCTCAGTATCCTCAATTATAATACGTAAAAGTACAATTTTTTTCTTTTTGGTCCTTTGAACCGGATGGATACGATCAAATACAGTATTGTATATTTGCAGTCCAAAAACTGACCTCATCTTTCAAAAACAGGCCAGCAGCAAGAGGCGCAAAGATTGCGAGCACGTTGGCGAAGCCGTTCGTGATGCTGCTCATGGTGCCTGCGAAGTTCGGGGCCATGTCTATGTGCACCAGCTGGAATTAAAAAGGATTTAAAAAATTGTGTATTTTTTATAGTCTCACAGTATATTGGTTAAACCTAGCTTGATTTACCATCAAGCTAGGCTAGTTAAAGTTAAACCCACGTTGCAATAATACACTTGTGAGCCCGCGTTTAAATTATACACATTCCTTACGGTGTCAAGCCACCTATTTAGGCCCCCCATCTGCCTGGACCTGGCGGTAGTGGCATGGCCAGACATTTGTTTCCTACGTAGCTGTCCAATTTTCACTGAACAAGTTCGTATGAACATTGGCGACTCTCCAGCAGTTTGTTTGCTAGTCACGGACATAAAGGCTTGCGAGAGTTTCTCACCCAATCTTTCCGCGTAACGTTTCACATCCATACGCAGCATATTCATCTCCGGACATGAAACTCCTGCTTGTGTCGTTTAAGTACGGGTCAAGTCTCGGCGCCATATAAATGAACCGGTCTAGTTTCATAGACCTGTACCTTCAAGTTAACCGGCATATTGGGGTTACAGGGGACACCTCAAGCCAAATGGCGCGGAGGAGGTGTCGAATAGTAAGTTATATAAGTAAGTATAGCACATTTTAATACGTTACCAAGAATCCTGTGAAAAGTCCAGCGTTAAGGGCCACTGCGGTTGTGAGCAGAGCAACCGCGATGTTCACGTTGGCTGGAGCGTATGACAGACCAATCAGGAATAGTCCAGGACCGAAGAAACCTGATCACAAAGAAATTGCAAGATAAGACATTACTCGTATATTTATCTAACAAAAATCAACAAATCGTCGTTATTTTAAATTGTTTAGTTTTTTTAACCACGGAGTCACAAATACCAGAAGCAAATATTTTAATTATAAAATGTAAGGCAATACTACACTACATTGTACTAGCTTATTAAATAATAGAGTTTTCCTCCATTTTTTTATTTTCTTGTTTCTTTTTTATTAACTTTATGACTCAATCCTTAGAAATTAGCCCATGTCGAAAGTACGGATATGTGACGTAGGAAAGGATGAGTTTAAATGAATTAATATTATTAAATCACTAACCAATAGAATTGGAGACTTTTCTGACTACATTGAGGCTGCACCACTTCTTCCGAATAATCAAATCTGCCACGTATGCGAATAGGAAGCATACGATGAACATTCCTATATAAGGAATGGCAGACATCAGGCCATTCTAGAAAATATTTTAGTTAAAATTATAATAAATAAAGTAAATGATTTTTATTTTATTTACATATTTGATATTAAACTTACAAATTTAGCTTACAAATTACACTTTCCTGTAAAATTACTCACACAGTTTGTCTGCAGGATCGGTCAATGTATATGTAATTTTGTTACAAACAAATTTTGTTTGTAATTCAATTTTATTGTCAACTGCAATTTGACTATTCTTTTTACCGAATAAGCCCGAATTGAATACAGAATTAAGGACTTCAATCTCGATATGTATAATTTCATTCCCTAAACAATATTTTTCTTCGAGTGTAATCTGTTTTATATAATAGTATATGTTCTTAGAATCCATGCATATACTTTACTTATATCTCAAGCGTAAATCCTCTCCGCTTGGTTCATGATCCAGGATATCTGATAATTATGTAATTACCGAAATTTTTCAAAGCAAGTGCCGTGTGACTTGGCAACCCTTAGACAGGGGAACCAGACCAACTTGATCACAGTTGCACATATTAGGATGGAGATTATGTATAAATATGCGTTTATAACCCACCTCTGTGATGCTCACTCCCTGAACTTGGCTTAAATAGGATGGCGTCAGGGTCATGAGAGTCCACATGCCCCAGTTCTGCGCACAATTAGTTAAGATTAGCGATAAGAAAGGTATTGATGTCCATATCTTCTTCCATGGTGTTGCCAGTCTCTAAAATGATAAAATTGATTTATTTAAAATTCTATTTTTAAAGACTACAGACCATACGTCAATATAATAAAGCCTTGTGGTTCAAAAGAAGATCCAAACGAAACAATATCTAACAATAGACCAAGGGAACCCTTCCAGCATCTATACATTGGAAATATATACCCTAATGTATGTGGCTGGCTTGACAGGAGTGGTACCTTTTTTTTTTTTTTTATTTGTTAGAAATGGGGTGAGCCCTGTGTCTCATAGCCACTGCGACCAGTAGATGATCTATTGTGGCAGCCCCGTAACCTATTACAGCACCTCATGTAGCTCCAGTTCCAGGATAAACCCGAGAATGGAGCTGATGGGGGAGCTTTTGATCTCGTCTGCTGAGATCATGTGTGCTCCCAGGTGCCGGCTTCTGCACCGGTGCAGCGCTATGCACTCGCCGAGGACGTGGATAATCGTTTCCTCGTCCTCGCGACAGAACCTGCAGATTTTGGTATCTGAAAGGCCCATGTTGTGCAGGTGCTTATTTAATTTGCAGTGCCCCGTGAGGGTCCGAGTGAGTGCCCTAACATGTCCTCTGCTCAGTTTTATTATTTCTACAGCTCGTCTCTGATCGAACGCCTGTATCAACGCCTTAGACTGTTCTAGTCGAGGTAGTCTTTTCCAATATTCAGTGCTTTGCTTATGCTCCCACTCTTTTAACTCGAACCTGACCATGCAGGCTGGAACGCCACTTATTGGTTCCGGTCCGAGTAGTGGGCTCTCTGCCCCGGCCTTTGCTAGCACGTCAGCGACTTCGTTGCCTCTGATATTGCAGTGTCCCGGTACCCAAATCAGATTTACGATGTTGGCATTGCCAAGCTGGTTTAGGAGCAGGACACACTCGCTAGTGAGTTTGGAGTCAAGTTCACAGGATGTTAACGCCTTGAGGGCAGCTTGACTATCTGAGAAGATGAATATCTTCTTATTCTGGAGATTCATTTGCAGACTCTCTTGGACACAGCCAATTATTGCGAAGACTTCTGCTTGGTACACTGTGGTATAGCGACCCAGGTTGGCGAATTTGCGTATTCTGAAGCGATCATTACAAAATCCCGCCCCGGATACGCCTTACCTCCTGGAACCATCCGTATACCAAACGATGTCATTCTGCTTAACATTTCCGGGAGTTCCAGCCTCCCAGTCTTGTCTACTAGGTAACAAGACTGTAAACCGCTTATCGAAGCGGTATTCACGGATCATGGAGTCAGAGGGCATATCCATGAACGGAATTTTCATTAGTTCATTGTAGAGGTTACCTATGACCCTAGATTGCCATCTCGTCCTTCCTCTGATTTTTGCTCTCGTAATGGCCATCCTCGCTTCCATCTGCACGTGAATGTGCAGAGGTGGAATGTTCAGGAGGGCATCCAGTGCTGCAGAGGGAGAGGACGAAAGAGCGCCAGTGGCTATAAGGCAGGCTGTTCTTTGAACTTTGCTGAGGTTCTCCACGCAGTTGAGTTGGTGCGTCTTCTTATACCACACACAGCAGCCATAAGTGACGATCGGCCTCACTATGGTTTTATAAATCCAGAGTGCGGCCTTGGGCCGTAGCCCCCATTTTAGCCCCACCAACCTACTGCTTGCCCCCATCGCTATTTTTGCCTTTCTAGTAATGTAGTCGAGATGCTTGTTCCATGTTAGTTTTTGGTCTAGAAAGACTCCCAGATATTTGACCTCGTTGGACAAGCATAGCTTCGTACCAAGAAGTGTTGGGGCGTGAAGCGCCTCTAGTTTCCTTCTTTTGGTAAACGGGATTAAGACCGTCTTCCGTGCGTTGACTGTTAGCACGTGTCTTGTGCACCAGTTTTCTACTATTCGTAGGGCCCTTTGCATAAGACTGGAAATGGTGCTAGGACATTTTCCTATGACCATTATTACTATGTCATCTGCGTAACCCTGAGTCAGAAATCTGGCTTCATTGAGCTCACAGATGAGACTGTCAACAACCAATGACCATTGAAGGGGTGATAGGACTCCGCCCTGTGGACACCCTCTGGTCACTCTATAATGAAGAGTTTTATTCATCAACGTTGTTGTTGCAGTTCGATTTTGTAGCATGGATCCCATCCATCTGGTGGTGGTATCGTCGATTCCACGATTCACCATGCTACGTGTTATAACATCGAAGTTGGTGTTGTCAAAAGCGCCTTCGATGTCGAGAAAGGCACAGAGTGCAATTTCTTTGTCTTCTATGGCTTTCTCAATTCTGTCCACCAGATCAATAAGTGCCGTTTCCGTGGACTTGCCTGTTTGGTAGGCATGTTGTCTTGCACTCAGGGGTTTTTCAACGAGGTATGTTGCCCTGATGTGACTGTTTAACACCTTTTCCATCGTTTTTAGTAGGAATGAGGTGAGACTTATCGGTCTGTAGGACTTGGGCTGTGATTTGTCTTTGTCCCCTCCCTTGGGGTGATAAGTGACCCTCGCCCGAGTCCACGCTGATGGCAGATAACTCCAAGCAAAGCTTGCCTTTATTCCGCGGTCTCATGTCCGGAGACTTACTGTCCTGGAGTTCTCTTTCGTTATTAATGTACACGGATTCCGGAAAGTGCATTTGAGCAAGCAGTCTCAGTGTTTCTTCCGGGGATTCCGTGAAAGATCCATCCGCTTTCCTTAGCAGGCCTAGATGGGATTCAGGTGTCTTGGCTAATATTTTGTGGATCCTGGCAGCTTGGGCAGTGTCTTTGATGGACCCGCAAAATTTTTGACAGGATCTCCTTTTTGCTTTCCTGAGCTCCCTATTAAAGCGTGTTAGCGCCTTCCTGTAAGCATCCCAGTTCTTGTCTTTTTTTGCCTGATTAAATAAGGCACGGGCCTTTTGCCTCAGATTGTTTTTGTTCCACCAAGGCGCGTTCCTATTGCTCTTAGTGGTCTTAAGAGGACAATTTTCTAGATACGCTTTCATTAGGCTTCTGCCTAAGTCCTCTGCTGCGGCTTCCACTTGGTCCACAGTTTTAATGTATTTAAAATCTCCAAGGTATAACCTAAGGGAGTTCTTAAAGCCCTCCCAGTCTGTTCCCTTGGGGTCTCGGTACGTGTTCGGTTCCTTTGTTCCCGAGCATATTATGTCGTACCTAATATGGGTGTGGTCGGACAAGGACGGCTCATCTGAGACGTGCCAATTGGTTACTCGGTGTGCGAGATTACCTGAACACCATGTTATATCTAGTACTTCCTGCCTAGAACGTGTGGTAAAGGTTGGTTTGCTACCCACGTTAAGAACAAATTGATTGTTGGTGAGCAAGTAGTCAAACAAGGACTCACCTCTTGCGTTCGTGTCGGAGCTGCCCCATGATGTGTGGTGGGAGTTGCAGTCGGTACCCACCAGCAGCTGGGTTTCTCTCTCCAGACAATATTCCACTACCGGTGTCACCTTGTTCACCGGATCCTGGTCCTCTCCGGGTAGGTACATGGTGCTGACTATGAGTGTCTCTGCACCTTTCCCTCCGGGGAGGTCTATATACGCTGCAACAGCATCGTCTGTACACAGCGAAGGGATCGGGAGGTAATTTATATCTCTCTTGAAGAGCATGCATGCTCTTGGCCTCACTCCGCAGGAGTTACTTAATATCTTACCTGCCGAGTTTAGCCCCATTACCGTGGTTTTGTTCACCCACGGTTCTTGGATCAAGGCGATGTCCAGGTCCTCAGAGAGGAATCTTTGGCAAAGGGCAGCTGTGGCTGCCTTTGAGTGCTGGAGGTTTACTTGTATCGCCTTAATCATTGTGTTGTTTTGGGGGATTGGGAGGGGAAGGGTTAGGGAATTTAGCTAAGACGGAGGGATGGGATAGGATTATATATAGGTGCCTAGGTTGTGTCTGTTTCTTTACGATGGGGGGGGTTATGTGTTTTGTTAAGGATGCCACCCGAGCGCGGTTTGCATTCAATAAAGCTGGGGCCGTCACCATCGTCTGAGGTGTCAATACACTCCAAGATATCACCTTGGAGCATTTCGACCCTCCCCTGGTCCATTTTACCCAGGGCGTCTATGATGCCGCACGTGACGGACCCAGCAACCTCCTTAAAGGTAGGCTTCGAGGTGGAAGGCTCGCCAAGTTTCGGTGCCTTGGTGGGATTACCTTGATTCGAGGTAGACGAGGTATTGAGAGGGCGCTTTGACGCCCGCTCCCTCGTTTCCCCCTCCTCTCGGGTCCTCTGCTTGGCCTTTTCACTCATGCGCAGTTCTAGCGCCTGCTCGAAGGCCATACCCTTCGGTACAAGCCGATATATTAGTTTTCTATCAGCTCCAGAGAGCTTAACCCTGGGTTTACTCACTGGCCCCTTGGTCGACGTGTCCCTTTGGTGCTTTGCGCCCAGAGGGGTCGACTCTGCATTGGAAGTACCTGGTCCCTCAGTCCCAGGTGCTCCGGCAGTGTTCATATGCTCCTCAGTATCGCTGCCAAGGAGCATAGCCTCGGAGGTACCTAGTACCTCTTCGGTAGAATTTAAATGGTCGTCTATTATGTCTACAATATCCATATAGTTCCCACAAGAAGCTAGGGAAGTAAAGGTCCACCCCTGCAGAGCCCCGCTTGCAGGGGTAAGGCTAAATAGACCTCGATTTCGCCTGGTTTCGAGGCCCCTCCGTTCGCGATCGAGCATCCCCTCGGCCATGCATCCATCGGCACGGGTCAGATGACACCTTGGATTGGGGTTTTTGGAGACGAGGTTTCCTCCTCCATGAAAAGAGGGGAGGGATGCGTTGATTAGGGTGGGGATGATTGGGAGGGATGGGGAGGGGAGCATGGGATTGAGGTTAACAGGAATGCTCCTAGCCTGGGATTGGGTTTTGGAGCAGCCATCTATTGTCCGGGGTCAACGTGACACCCTCTCCCGTCCTCATGAAAAGAGGTAGGAGTGGGGGAGGGCGAGCTATCCGCAACCTGCTCACCCGCTCGGTCGCATCAGATGACAACTGCGCAGGTCGCATACACTATCAATGGTCACTGGTCCCATAAACAGTGCATGCACCAACCGAGAGGAGTGGTACCACGGCCCTACTTAAATTGGTGTGATGGAGCACCAATGATTCGCCGAGTGAGTGAGGAAACTGGAGGCCCAACTCGGAGAGTAGAAGAGTTTAAAAGTTGGTAGCGCAATTGTCAGTCCACTGATGTTGCGGTTCAAATGGGCGGCGGCACTCACCATTAGAAATGGGCGGAAATTATGTTGACGATCTGCTGCGCACAGTAAAACTATGGCGACAGCTACCACCGATGGTGTTTCCAACCAAAACGGCCTGGTGATGTTCAAGCTTATTCCTTCCTTTAGAGCAGGTAACGCTTCTGTGATGCCTTATATGTCGCTGATGTCAATGGGCGGCTATTATCACTTATCATCACACGAGCCTGCTCATTATTCCGCCCTAATGTAAAATAAAATGAAAGAAGAGAATTTAACAAATATCTCATTATGTTTGTCGCAGCTTGCCTTATGTCCTCCAATCTGTCCCAGTGAAGATTGAATAAAGAATCTCTCCCTTTTACTGATCCATCTCGAAGACTGTGGCGAGTCAGACCCGAAGATAATATACAACATGAACAACATCACCCCCATGATACCGTTGGTATAAAAGATGGCTGGCCATCCGAAGAAGTTTGTGATGTAACCAGATATTAGCATCTGCACTGCTATACCAAATTGAGAACCTGGAATGAGAGATAAAGAAGTATTATAATATGTACTTTGAGAAAGTTAATTCAAGATATACTCATACTCTTCCGCAATCGGGCGTCAGCTGTACCCATTTTGGGTCTGAAGGTCGTACCGGTAAAGATAAAGATAAAGATAAAAATTTAGGTCCACACAGAACACTTATGAATGTCAAAATAGGTACATAATATCTACCGCTGGTTCGGAATGTCGATTTCTACCGAGAAGACACCAGCAAGAAACTCAGTAGTTACTCTTTTCAAATATTGATGATGTTACAGAGTTTCAATAGAGAAGAGAAAAAAATACAATTATGAAAGTTAATAGACTACTATGAACAACTCAAAATATTAATCAATTAACATGACCAAAATTCTTATCATTTATATAGTCTTGTATACTATAGTAACCTTTCTTCATTAGGCAGGTTTTGATAGGAGACTTAAACTTATCCAGTGATAGGTTAATGACAGTTTGTGGTAGCTTATTCAATATCTTAATGCTTAAGCCAACAAATGAATTACCGATTTAATGAAATCTGAGGACCGGGACGGCAAGCCTATTATTATTTCTGGTGGTAAGACTATAACTATCGGATTTTTTTGGAATAGTGTGCAAGTTCTTACGTACATACAGGTCTTCACTCCAGCCAGTCAAGTTCTTCCGGGAATCTTAAAAGCATCTTAACGCTGCTAAAAATTTCCCGGAGACTACCCGTTTTTCCATGGTAGTGCGCCCTATAGTTGACCACTCCAGTAGTGATGCAGACTATCGATAGTTTCGCTATCGATAGTTGGCCTCGAAAATCAGTTAGGATATCAATAGGACTATCGATACTACCGAAGGTATCGATAGTATCGATAGCCCAAATTAGTGTAATACTATTGATGACTTGCAATACTATCGATAGTATCGATAGTATTATGGCCAGATATGTCAAACTATCGATACTATCGATAGTATTGTTGTTCATGGCTAGTAAACTATGGATAGTATTGATAGTATCGATACTATTGATAGTTTTAAGCTATCGATAGTTCCTTATTCTTCGATAGTATTACTTAGAGTTTTAGGTTAAGCTAAAGTCTTAGTAATTTATAGAATATAGGTACTAAATCGATCTCAGAAACAACCTAAAAGGCCTGCTTTTATTGTAACTACCCACAAAAACAAAAAACAAAAATAAAACAATGATGTACCTACAAAACTATTGCCAACTATCAAAAAGTATACAAGATGTAATTATTTTACACAGTTAATTACTTATTTCATTATATTATGGCTATCGATACTATTGATATGACGTCAACTATCGATAGACTATCGACAGTCGACTATCGATCGGCATCACTACACTCCAGTAATACATGAGCATCTGTTTCATCTTTATTTTTTTTATACTACGTCATCAATGAATCAATCAAAAAACTTAAACATTCCTTTTGTGAAGGACCTCATACCGTATCCCCCTGGAAAATCCTCTGATGGCAACTCATTCCACAGCTAGAGCGTCCGCGTGAGGAAATTCCTCTGGATCCGATTCGGATTCCGCACTGTGCGACACCTTTCTCCATGCATAGTAAGTACAATGAATAGAGGGCTATCTGTTCACACCTTTATTGAATAGTGTTTATTAATATACTTACCGGAGTAAATCAAAGTTCCGATGCGATTCTTTTCATAAAGAGGGGCCCACTTTCCGATTAGGTTATGCATGGACGGCGACATATTGCCCTGACCCATGCCCTGGATGACTCGGCATGCACACACCAGTTTCCAGCCACCCTGAAATAGTATTTTTTTATATGGCTCTACCCAAAGATAACCTGCCAATGTCAAGTAACTTATTGAGAATAAGTAGGCAGCCAACAGTCGAAGTCAGTCACAGTCATTCAATAAAACGCCGGTGTTTTTACGTTTTATCGACCTACGGATTCAGCGGGTATCACTCTAAAAGCAATCGCGGGTTTTAAGACTCTATTAGGTCCAAGCAAGTTGTCATGAGACAACTCACTCGACACACAATAAGTGTTAAAAACGATTCTTATTATTAGGATCTCTTTTCGGCACTTCACTGCACAAATAAACACCAAATTTGTACCTTTAAAACCACTAGACACTAATTAAAAACCCTGAATTGCATCAGCCCATGCGGCATTTTTTATCCCTACGTTATTAATTTGTCACTCCAAAGTTCGTGCAGTTATACAAAATACATATCTACCAGTAATTCTAAGCAAGAAAAAAACTTTGTAGGGAGTGAAGAAACGCACCAGGGAAAGTGCCCTTAGCAAGTACCTGGGGAGAGACTCCCACGGTAGAAAGGACCATGGGTTGGTTGTGGGATAAGTCATTCCAAGCATTTGTTTTTAACCCGACAGTGAACTGCAGTTTCTATTTATTTTTGCACATACATTTTTGTCGGGGGTTTTTAAATTTCTATTATTTTTTTTACAAGGAGTAGTAACTGTATTTCATGCTCCCTAGGGTTAAGCATCGATTCCCATTCTGGACACAATTTTGTGATAAATACTTCTGTATTTTCAGAGTCTGGGTGATATAATTTTTACATAATAACTTGGTGCATTTGGAGACAACATCAGCCTATTTTCATCCACTACTGGAGTTAAACCTATTGGTTTCGAGTTTTGTATTTTACCAAAAAAAGGGGTACTGGAGGCCTCATCCGGGAGAAGGGGGGTTTAAAAGTAGGCAGCGCACTTGCAACTGTGTGTGCGTACTTGGTTGCTACTCCATAGGCGACGGCAACAGCTAACCATCAGTGATCCGTGTGCTCATATGCCACCTATCGCATAAAAAAAGATTTTTTAATTATGATTTTTATCCACTGTTGTGTCTGATATCTCATGTGGTTATGCTATTTAGAACGGCATCATATCAATATAAATGTTGAATGTATGAATTTTTATTACCTGTGTCATCGTTCTTGCTGTTGATATCTATGACAGTAGAAGTGTTTGAATACTTACATAGTACGCAGCTGTCGGCAGTAAGAACGAAACTATCGTATTACTGAGGAGGCCGATGGTGAGCATCACCTTGCCACCAAACCTGGCAGCGAGCTCGCCGCTGGGGAACTGCGTGATCACGTAGCCCCAGGTGAAGGCCGACAGGATCACGCTCTGCTCTTGGATAGACCAGGAGAAAGACTGTGGAAAGAAGAAAAAGTCTGAATAAAAATATACTTTAATAAGTCCTCGAGGAAATCTGCTAGATAGATTTTAAAATAAAGTTATATTAACTTTGAAGGTAATGTGATGAAATCTACTATTCTCTTAAGGGGTAATCTGATAAAAGGACGTAAAAACACAAGTTTTTAAGGCTTTAGTCAAAATCGTTCAATAAACCTTTGTTCGCAGCGCAGTTCGCAGTTATAGAGCAGTTTTGACATTTGAAATAAAATATATTTCACAACATCACATACATTGATCTAACTCCGCGATAGGTAGCTTAAGCACCTGTGTTACGGATATCAGAATCAACAGAGGGGTTACAAATATACATACTCGTATAATACTTTTCTTTTGTAAATAAATACTTATAATACATAGGGAACACCCAGACCAATACAAACAAACATGTTCATGCACACAAACGTTTGCACTGTGCGGGGATCGAACCCGCAACCCTTAGACCAAAGCAGCGTTCACTACCACTGTTTCTAACGGGTCGTCAGACATCAACATGTTCTGACAACATTTTCGAAAAAAGAATGAAAACTGCTTTGTAACGCCCAAGGTAACAGGTTTAACAAACATTTATGAATAGCATCCAAAAATCATTTGTACTTCAAAAAGTGAAGTATAAGAAAATTCAAATATTTATTGATAAGAAAACAGCAATAACAAAATTAAGGATGTGTATATTATCTAACGTAGGTATTGTTTAATGTTTCTATGTATATTACCATGTGACGTGTTCAAGTTATACCGAGTCATATAATGATTATCATCACAACATAGTAAAGATATCTTATCATTTTTTGATGTTCAACCTGTCAATGTCCCATAATGACAGTGATAATTTATGGCATTTGCTTATTTTCAAATGTGAGTTATGTTAGAACATCTGCATCTTCATTCTTCTAATAAAATCAACTCACAGAATCTTGTTTTCGTCGCCTGCGCTGTGTTTTACTTAGTAAGTAAGGTACTGGAGGCCCAATCAAAAAGTCAAAAGCTTGACTGAATACTTGAGACCGCACTGTGGTTGCCATGTGTGGCAGCGATCGATTATCATGAGGTTATCCATCTGGATAGAATTAAGACTCTTCAATCCTTACCCATATCTCCTACCCATTCTGGGGATGGTAGTGTATCGCTGACTTTTAGTCGGTATGCCTTCGATCGCTACCGAAGAAAAACCCAAGATAACCTACTTGCTTCCGGTAGGAGGGTTTATGCATAGGGAGTTGCAAGACTGCGTCAGTTACTTCGTGTTGGCTACATTCTCGAGCGTAAAAAAACTGATCCCGTCAGCTATGACATAATATACAAAACTCACATTTTCATCAGTTTTGTCCGTCATGGCCACCACCGCTAAACTGATGTTGACTCTGAAGGAGAAGCCAAGACTCATGATAAGAAACAGCAGTAGACCTTGGATATGACGAAACCCTGCTCGGCCCTCTGAAAAGGGTATAAATCATAGCCAAATAGTATTATACATTTTACATAAATTTATAGTCTTAATTTTTTTTTTTTTTGTGTCTTATCAGATTTAAGTTAAAAAACTTTTCTTCTTAATCTTAGCGTATAGCCCGGGGTACGCTTAGACCATGATTCAGAATTTAGATAATGTGGTAATCCCAATGAAGAGACTGCCGTATGTCCTTCGCAATCTTTGACAGGGAAACCAGACCAAATAAATCATGATGCACATTGCAAAATATATTTTGAGTATAATTTTTCATACTTAATAAACTGTATTTTTTATTTGTACGAGTAATAGGCTTAACCTCAATCGCACCTGATGGAAAGCGAATATGCGGTAGATCGCGTCATCTCTTAATAATCATTATTAAGCGATGATGCGGTCAACCGCATCTTAACCAGATTATAAGGATCACGGAACACAGACATTACCATAGGATGGCTTAAGGGTTTAAATAAATAAATAAATATTTCACACCATCACATTTATTGATCTGACTCCGAGATTAGTAGCTCAAGCCCCTGATATTCATCTACAGATATCAAAATCAACAGTGGGATTACAACTATATACATATTATAATACTTTTCTTTTGTAAATACATACTTAAAATACATAGAAAACACCCAGACCAACATAAACAGACATATTCATGCATACAAATGTTTGTATTGTGCGGGGATCGAACTCGCAACCCTTGGACGAAAGGCAGTATTTACTATCGTCCACACAGATCGTCAAAAATAAAAACATAACTTACTATATTCTCCTTCAAGAACTTCATCTTGCTTATTAGCAGAACCAACAGACATGTTAGCTGTTCTACACTTTACTAGCTTGAATTTCACGTCGATATAAAAAAATCAAGATTTCATATCATCAATATTCATCTTATCTTGTTACATCGTATCTTTAGTTCATCTGGTATTACCAATATTTTGTGATAAAACATTCTTAGTGTTAGCCTGGAGTCTGAATGTTAACGGTCTTGTACCTCGTGCCTCAGAAAACGTCCCATCTCTTTTACGATTAATGTTTTATGTTGCTCAAATTGTTTAGGGTGTGAGCTCCTGCTCGGTGACTATGTTCAAAACCATAACGTGTACATGTATGTTGACAGAATTGACCGACCGACAAACTCTATTTTACGTTGTAAGTAGTCACGAACTTATTCCGCCAGTCCCCTTCTATCATCGAGAGAGCAGGCGAACTGTTGAATATCATCTCTTCTTGGTGAATATTCCTGGATGGCGTACAAAGCGCTTTTTGATTCTTCGTGATGCGCACTACCAAGAAGAACGCACTGCCTGCCTCTGTTTTCTCCAGTGAACAACCTCAATATTTTTAAAGTCAGAGTATAAAATCAATTTTGTGTAAGCTAGCTCCATAGTAGGTTTCTTCTTGATTCTACGCTTCAGTGTAAAGGCAAGGGAAAACCCTTCAATATAAAAAAAAATGTATCTCACTGGGACAACAGAGTGACTACGTAACCGTAAAAAAATAGTAAGGAATAGAGAATTTATTTGTGTGTGCAATGCAATGTTTTTATGTGATAGGTGGCAGACGAGCAGACGGATCGTAAGCGATTACCGCCGCCCATAGACACCCCAGTGAGTCACAAGGGCGCTAACAACCTTAAAATCCGCTTAACCCCCGAAAGGGGCCTCCGGTACACTCACTGTCCTGACTGTCACTTAATGTGTTGCGTGTTAATGGCAGTACCTATTCTTAATGTTTTTATAGAATGTCGTCATTATCTCAATGTATCCGGTTGCGACTAAAGCCATCACTTCACTAACCGTGGAAGAGCCACGTTCGGCATGAATGGGCCGGTCGAGCCGGCCCTCGACCGGAGTAAGTGATTCCACGGCCTCTCAGAAAACCGGCGTGAAGCAGCGCTGTGCTGTATTTCGCTGCGTGAGTAAGGGTACCGGAGGCCCAATCCGGGGGAAAGGGGGATTAAAGGTTGGCAGCGCACTTGTGTGTTACACCACTGGTGTCGCATGGGCGGCGGCAATTGCTTACCATCAGGTCATTGATCTGCTCGTCGGCCACCTATTACATAAAAAAATACTTACGAGACCGAGCTTATCCTTGGACCATGATTCAGGATTTGGTGAGACTAGCAATCACAATTATATGACTGACGTCTGATTTTTGTTGCACATTAAGCAATATCCTCCAACCGATTTCGAATAAGGCGGCCAATCTCAACGATCAGCCACTTGCGCAGGATATATTATAGTGCTCAAGTGAGTGTGCAAACACAAGTGCACTCTCTATTCTCTTGCCCTCATATTCCGATATGTCACCAGTGTACCACGACCGGAAAGGGATCAGGCGTAGAAACAACGGCTTGACATCCTTTCCGAGGCACAGGGATACAAGACCGCCAAATTCCAGTTTCCGGGCTGACACTAAGAATTTCTTAACAGAAAACCTCAGGTTACAAATATTCACACGACCCGGAGATCGAACCCGGGACCCCAAGCGCAGCCGTCGCTTTGAAGCGTGACGTACTACCCACTGCGCCAACGAGGCAGTCAATATGATGCACATTACGAGTATACAACAGTGGGAGAGCCACGCTTCGGCATGAATGGGCCGGCTCGACCGGAGTAATACCACGTCCTCACAGAAAACCGGCGTGAAGCAGTGCATGCGCTGTGTTTCGCTGCGTGAGTGAGGGTACCGGAGGCCCAATCCAGGGGAAGGGGGGTTAAAAGGTAAGCAGCGTACTTGTGACACCATTGGTGTTGCAGGTGTCCGTGGGCGGCGGTATTCGCTTACCATCAGGTGATCCGTCAGCTCGTCTACCACCTGTATCATAAAAAAGAAATACAGAAGAATCAGACCAATTATTCAATTGAAATACATCCCTCTTTAAAATGTAAAAAGGTTAAAATGAAATTACCACAAACAGATAGTATTATTTTTATTGTACCTAACAAAATAATTACAATTATATTATATATAATAATCATCTTCATTTTATGAAGCTTTGTACGTTTCACTTTACAATAATAAATTATGTATTGTTTTTCAACAAATTTACACTATCCACCTTTGACGTCAAAAACACAGTATAAGATACATACATACACACTGCAGATAGTTTGTATAATTTGTGTAGGTTATATTGTACTTTTGTTAGGTAAAATTCGTATATATTAGTGTATGATAACGTTTTATTATACGTTATATATGTATTTATACTACAAATTTACTTAATCAATGTTCAAAATCAAAAGGATTCAACCACCCTCCCCTTTTATTCTGTCATTTACCTGAAGGTTGTCTGGTAGAGATCGATCCCAGCGATAAGACCGACTAAATTGTACATTATATCTCTGTATACCTAGATTTTAAGTTTTGTATGTTGTGCAATAAAGAGTATCTATCTAAACACAACAATAAAATTGTAGACACCATTTTTTTCCAATATAATTAAATTGGTTTTATCTGAATAATAAAAATGAATCATTAACTATACGTTTAATTAAACTATTTATTTACATAAATCTGAATCTATAAATAAGCAAAAACTGACTGACTTGAAATTTTGCCCAGGGATGCATTTTATAGTGTAGAAAATCACAAATAAAGATATTTAGTTTAGTTAAACGAAGGTTTCAAGTTATATGAAAAACGACTATGTTCCGGCCTCGACGCTATGTCCCAAAAAAGAAGAAAAAATATTTTTCACACTTTATTGTCACTGTGCAAATCCAAACCCAAAATTTAAATCGAAGAGAGGATAGGCTACTAGTAATATTATATAGAGTTTACGGTCATACAGGGTTATTTTTAAACCTCTTGTTAAATTTAAATAATGGAGCCTAGATAATGCTAAAGTAGCCATAGATTACCTATCATTTATTTTACCTTTCCATCCTCAATCGACCAATATTCTTAGAAGACTTCGCTTTGGGAATGCTAGTAAGACCTTCAATAAAGGTGCCATACAATGGTCCAAATGTTCTTAACATGAATGAGGGGCTTCTCCACTCCTCCCCTTTTTACCCGTGTAGGCCCTATGTTATTATGTTACTCTAATGACCCTTTGGCATGCGTTGTCCATACACCACGCCAACGACCAATATGAATGCGACTTAAGGTGACGGGTAGGGCACACTAGCGACGCCATTTTATTTAAATTGTTAGCATCTAAACCGGATATCCTTTTAACAATTCCGAAATTCGAGCATCTCGAAAAAAAAAATATTCAATACTTGTAATTAACTTCTTGGTTTTTTGAAATATGAAATATCGCTAAAAAGGGCCACTTATGGCGTTAAGCAAAATTACGAGTGCAAAACAGATCAAAAACTTTATCATAAGTATTAAGTAAATAGTATATATTCTTTCCGAGAGGCTCGAATTTCGAAATTGTTAAAAAGACATCCGGTTTAGTTTCTATCAATTTAAATCATCGCTAGTTAGGGCCACCCGTCGCTTTAGTATAGCCCACCATAGATTTAGTATCGGATTAAGGTTGGCCTAATCGGGCCTAAATTGGACCTACTTTTACCAATTGTGAACCGTCGGAGACTCGTCTAACCTGTAATTCTATAAATTTAATCATTGTGTGGTGTCGCGGGTGTCCATGGGCAGCGGCAATCACTTACCATAAGGTGATCCGTCTGCTCGTCTGCCATCTATCACATGAAAAAAATTGTGCAGTACTTTAAAGCCAGTTTTTTATTCGAATCTTTGGTTTACGTTTTGGCTACGTTACAGCAGCCGTGGTCACGAGCGGACAGGTCGCTTAGCTGCCACGACTGACCACGGCTGCTGTAACGTAGCCGAAACGTCGAGTAAGGTATGTGAGTGCACAATGTTGTATCACATAATAAATATCGTGTTAATTCCTGTCTTGATTAATTATAGTTATAATGCAACGCAAAAATCTAAAAAAACTATTTATGTATCTATTCTCACTTTAGTTTCAAACACGTTTGTTTCAAAATCATTTGAGGTTTGATAAATAGTGGTAACATGATGTAGTGTATACTCGTAGGTCGTAGATCTATTTTTCAGTTTAATAGTCAAAACTGAGAAAAGACGTCTTTATGTACTTCAATTAACTTTTATTTACTCTTAGCAAGAGTGCTTAAAAGTAAAATACAATTTCTGTTATTTGTTGGTGTGTTATTTGTATATCACACAGTCACAGTCTTTTGTATATCGATTGAAGAAAAATATGACTAAGATAATACTTTATCACCTACATTATTTAAGTCTAATTTTCTTTGGTATCTTCTTTTTTCTCTACATCCTTACCTGAAAAGTAAAATGCTTCGAATAAAATGGACATCAACATGTAGTGTTTTAGCACACCGAAAACGGTAATCTGTTATACAGTATACGGTTATTTCGATAAGACACGACCGAATCAGTCACAAGACAAAAACTCTTAAAATTATCTCGTAGTACAAAGGTCTTAAAATTATAGAGTTAGTTATTGCTTTGTCAGGCAAAACATTCCGCAACTTCCAAACTCTGGCCTGACAATGATAATTCCTTAAGCTGACGGGTAGGGCACGCCAGTGACGCCAATCGATTTTAATTGTTAGCTACTAAGCCGGATCTACTTTAAACAGTTTTGGGGTTAAACCCTGTCGGCAAATACTTATCCTGATTTACTGAATAACCAAGCACAAATGTTGAGTACGTTTTAATTGATTACCGCCAAAAGCGGCCACTTTTGGCGTGAATAAATTTTTCGCATACAAAAACGCACCCAACATTTGTGCATGGTTATTTAATAAATAGTATAAGCTTTTGCCGAAACCCCGAAATTGTTTAAAGTAGATCCGGTTTAGTAGCTAACAATTAAAATCGATTGGCGTCGCTAGTGTGCCATACCCGTCACCTTAACAGAAAAACCCATTTGACCCAGGGATCGAACCCAAGACAATTTCTAGCACAATTTTCGGAAGCCTGTGGGTTCCCCTTCCTTTCTTTGCCCTGGAAAATGCAGGGTGCTTATCTGCGAGGGGAACTGCAGAAACTCTTTCTGGCGACCCCCGCACCGCAATCCAGCGGTGTGGGATTTGGTTTTGCGGAGGGCAGTGGGAGCTGCCCATGGTGTTTTAAATCCCAAACGACTGGCCGAGGCTGTGCCTCCTGCTCGTGGTTAGTGTGTGGTGCTAGGCGTCCAGCTATAAGCCTAGGACCCACTTGGACTTCCGGAGCACAGAAGGAAAAACCCCATGTGTTTTAGTTGGTAGGCACCTGGGATTCTCCCAAGGAAAGGCCCAAAAAATTAGACACTAAAAAGCATGAAAAACCAAATTTCTTCGAAAAAAACTTCCTTCAAAAACCACCAACTAAAAAGTGGAAAATATAGGGTAGATACCTAGAATGGGGCGCCGACTTCGGTAACATCTTTTCTCGAGTGTACTTTTATAAAATTTTATCTACCTATGAAATTGTCATTTTGTATGGCGATTATCTTAGAAGTTGTCCATACTAACTTTTTTTAATTTGTAAAGTAAATATGAATGCTACTGCCCCATAATTAACTGCGCTTTGATGGACAACATTTAGGAACGTGTAGGATAGTTTTTCAGAAAAAAGTTTTCTTTTTAAATTAAGAAGTAATTATTGGTAAAAACTTCAATTCTGCCAAGTAAAAAAAGCATTTTTGCATCACAAATACAATAATATCTGATCTGTATCTTTTTTAAATAAACCTTTTTTTAATAACAAATTTTATTTTGATTTTTAATTTGAGTATGGTGACTTTTGCTAATTAAAGGAGTTATAAATCTTACTGTGTTTAGAAAAATAGTAATTCATTGGTAGAGCCTATTATATTAACCTATTATTATTCTCCACTTTATAGTTAGTGGTTTTTGAAGGCGGCTTTTTTGTATATTTTTTTTTCATTTGTTCTATCATAAAATTATTATACGGCGTATTATTGGTGGATCTAAACAAGTAAATAAATACCTGACGCAGTAGCATTAATCTCTGGTTCATTCCAGGGCTGTCTCTCAGTGCTCCCGAAGACGAGGAAGATGATGTTGCCGACAAAATAAATGCCAGACGACAGGTAGAACACCTTCCGCCAATCTTCAGCATTGTTCTGTTGAAACAATAGCAAAGGTTACTTATGCTAATATGCCAAGAAGCTATACAAATGTAAACATTTATAGAGCTTTTTTAAACAGAAAGGGAAATTAACATCGCGACCAGATACTGTGAGTGTTGTGTGTCAAGAACAGGTGCGAGAAAATAGTGAGCTAGTGAACAGTGGTACCGGAGGCGCGTGTAGTAAAAGACTGCGAAGTAGGGTAGACCGACATGTCTGCCAATAACAACATACCCGAAAAAGCTTTAGTTATGTAAGCACTCATGGCGCCTGCAACAGCGCCGAAATATCCGAAACTCCCAGTAAGTACATGCTGGTAGAAGGTACATGGTAGAAATCTCGTAAATAACTATTTTAATAATTGAAAAGTAATGTTATTTAAGGGAACGATTTCTTTATCTACTAAAAGTAAATTTTGTTCATGGACCACCCCGGCCGGAAAGGGAAAAGGATAACCGGCTAAATTCACGTACCATGGGTGAGCCACACTTCGGCATGAATGGAACGGCTCAAAATGAGTGATATTACGGCCTCACAGAAAACTGGCGTGAAGCAGCGTCTGTTCTGTGAGTGTCTATGGGCGGAGGCAATCGCTTACCATCAAGTGATCCATCTGCTGGTCTGCCACTTAACACATAAAAAATATGTAGCAACACGTGACCTTACGTTAGCTCAATATCCTCAATATTTTTTATTGCGTCGGTGCACAAATTAGCATGTCTATTGCAGTCCTAACATATACGCCGCTACAAAAATGTTGGTCCTTCGAGCCGGATGGATATGATTAAATAAAAGATACATATTTATAGTCTAAATACCGACCTCATCTTTCAAGAGCAGGCCAGCAGCAAGAGGCGCGAAGATAGAGAGAACGTTGGCGAACCCGTTCGTGATGCCGGCCATGGTGCCTGCAAAGTTTGGAGCCATGTCTATGTGCACCAGCTGCAATTAGTAATGGATAAAACTTTTTTTTTTATTATTATAGTCTCATAGTATATTTGCTTGAATTAGCTTGATGGTCAGTAAAAGGTGAGCCAGCGTTGCAATTATACACATGTGAGCCAGTGTTGCAATTATACACATGTGAGCCAGCGTTGTAATTATACACATCCCTTACGGTGTCAAGCCACACCTTTTAGGTTTACCCCTTCTGCCGGGACCCAACGGTAGTGGCATGGCCAGACATTTTTTTCCCACGTACCTGTCTGGTTTTCGCTGGACAAGTCCGTGCTAACATTAGACGACCGACAACAACAGGCGACTCTCCAGCACACTGTCTGGTATGTCACGGACATGAAGGCTTTCACGCATGCGTTAGTTTCTCACGCGGTCTCTCCGCGTAACTAAACATATCCACCGCAGAATATTCATCTCTGTGACATGCAACCCTTGCTTGTGTCGCTCAATTACAGGCCAAGTCTCGATTTTGTACAAAAGAACCGGTCTAATGATGAACTTATAGACCTGTCCGAAGGAAGTTAAGTTAAAGAACTTAACCGGCATATTGGGGTTACAGGGGACACCCGTCATCTCCAGCCAAATGGCGCGGAGGAGGTGTCAACTAGTAAGTAATATAAGTAAGTAAACACATTTTAATTCGTTACCAAGAATCCTGTGAAGTGTCCAGCGTTGAGAGCCACTACAGATGTGAGCAGAGCAACCGCAATGTTCACGTTGGCTGGAGCATATGACAGACCAATCAGGGATAATCCAGGACCGAAGTAACCTTATCACAAAGAAATTGCTGTTAGTAACATTTTTTTTATTAACAAATGTTAGTAAATATAATGTCAAATTTGATTACCTGTTTTAAATAATTTAATTATTTTAGGAAACACTATACCACATTGTACGTGCTTATAACATTTGGGGATTTTCCTGTATTTTTTTTAATTGCTTTAAATAGGCAGATGAGCTTTGCGGCCCATCTGATGGGAAACGGTAACCGCTGCTCATAGACATCAACAATTCCAGATCACAGTTATGCTGCTGCCTACCGTGAAAAATGAACTCAATTTCTCGATTTTCTAGTTTCGTTTTTTTTTTTATTTAATAACCCTGTGTTAATAATAAGGTTGAACGGCTGGGATGAGTTTCAATGAATAAATAAAATAATAGGTATCACTTACCAATAGAATTGGAAACTTTTCTGACTACGTTGAGGCTGCACCACTTCTTCCGAATAACCAAATCTGCCACGTACCCGAATAGGAAGCTAACGATGAACATTGCCATGTATGGGATGGCAGACATCAGGCCATTCTAGAAAAGATTTTAATTTGAAATATTATACATGTATAATATAATATATCGTAATATAATATAGAATATAGAGTAAAATATGTTCTTAGAATCCATGCAGATTATGGTAAGTGGATATTCCTATCCTACCTACTTTATATATCTCAAGGGTCTTTCCTGTGGCTAACCTAAAATTTCAACTT
Source organism: Marasmia exigua (assembly GCA_019059595.1). Lineage (NCBI taxonomy): Eukaryota > Metazoa > Arthropoda > Insecta > Lepidoptera > Crambidae > Marasmia > Marasmia exigua. The sequence continues at coordinate 745,391 of CM032472.1, forward strand.
TTCGTACAAAGTTAGTTAAGTTTATAATAGGACTAGACTGCGCCCGCAGCGTTACTCACGCAGTTTTTCCTTATTACAAAAGTCTTCATTCAAACTTCAAACCCGCGCAACTACCCCTTAGGGGTTAGAAAGTTCAAAAGTCACTTTTTTATTCAAAACTCGTGCCCAAACATCCATTTCAAGTTTCTTACTCTTCTAATTAGCAAACCCCCATATTGCGTTTTATACCCTATTTCACCCCTTCAAAGGGTGATTTTCCAAAAACCTTAAAGCGAATTTCTGTTTATTTCAAATTATACGTATAAGTACATTTATTTATTTATTATTAAAATATTTATTTATTTAAATTTCAAGATTCTTACATTAAAATTGTTAAACCCCCATACCGCGTTTCTCGACTCTGAAAGAATTTTCGACCAATTCGATTGGTTAGTGGTATCCGCCGGTCAATTAAAGCTACCAGGCTAGACGATTGACGTTGATCGATACGTTCTATCAACAACACATCGATTGGTCTGGAAATGCCTTTACACTATGTTTCCAAGTCTGGCGACTGGCGAACTCTAATATTTTGACTGGCCCCATGGCGCGTCAGTGACCCTGCCTCATACGGTCTTGTGTTCGAGACGAAAGAGATATTGTATCCTTATCTTAAGCTTGTTATTCCCCGCTACGTCCTTAGCTGTCGCTTCGGAGCCTACTTTGGGGGGACACGCTTGGTCCCTATTTGTAATTACCAAAATTTCCCAAACAGACCAACTGGATCACGGTTCCACGTTCAGAATCATTATCTCAAATATTGTAGATATCCACAATTTTGAGAAACTATACAAGACGAGCAGGTTTCCTCACGATGTTTTCCTTCACCGATGAGCTAATGGTAGAAATGTGCACATAATAAGGATGGAGATATTTTTATTCGTTCATAACCCACCTCTTTGATGCTGACTCCCTGAACTTGGCTTAAATAGGTTGGCGTCAAGGTCATGAGAGTCCACAAGCCCCAGTTCTGAGCACAATTTGTTATGATCAGCGTTAAGAAGGGTATTGATGTCCACATCTTTTTCCATGGTGTTGCCAGTCTCTATAATGATAAAATTCATTTATTTAAAATTCAATTTTAAAAGACTCCAGATGATGCGTCACTATAATAAACAGTACGTCAACACTATAAAAGTTCAGAAGATCCTAACGAAATAATATCTGGCAATAAATCACAGAACTCTTCCAGCATCTATTTATTGAATATATATGACCTATTTATTGACTGTAGGAGCCAAACTGTGGTAATAGGCTGGCTTGACAGGAGTGGCCCTACTTAAATTGGTGTGATGCAGCAACGATGATTCACCGAGTGAGTGAGGATACCGGAGGCCAGACTCGGGGTGTAGCGGAGTTTAAAAGTTGGTACAGCACTTGTCACTCTGCTGATGTTGCGGGTTTTCTTGTGGACGGCGGCACTTACCTTCAGAAATGAGCGGAATTATGTTGATGATCTGCTTCGCACAGTAAAACTATGGAATCAGCTGCCACCGATGGTGTTTCTAACCGATACCACCTGGTGATATTCAAGAAAAAGGCTTCCTTTCCTTTAGAGCTGGCAACGCATCTGTGATGTCTCATGTGTTGCAGATATCAATGGGCAGCGGTAATCACTTACCATCGTTTGAGCCTGCTGATTAGTCCGCCATAATGTAAAAGAAAATGATAGAAGCAAAGTTAACAAACATCTCGTTATGTTTGTCGCAACTTGCCTTATGTCCTCCAATCTGTCCCAGTGAAGATTGAATAAAGAATCTCTCCCTTTTACTGATCCATCTGGAAGACTGCGGTGAGTCAGACCCGAAGATAATATACAACGTGAACAACATCGCCCCCATGATACCGTTGGTATAAAAGATGGCTGGCCATCCGAAGAAGTTTGTGGTGTAACCAGATATTAGCATCTGCACCGCGATACCGAATTGAGAACCTGGAATGAGAGTTAAAAGATAAACTTGGAAAGGTAATTTAAGATATACTCATACTTCTTCTAGTTTCGCAATATGGAGTCAGCTGTACTCATTTTTCGTGTAGAGATCGTACCAGTTTTCACTTCAGCCAGCCAAGTTCTTCAGGAATCCTAACAGCGCCTTAACGCTGCTGAAGATTTCCCGGAGAGTACTAGGTTTTCCATGGTACTGTGGCCACTCCAATAGTACATGAGCGCCTGTTTCGTCTTTCATTTTTTTAATACTATGTTGGTGACAAACTAATGGTAAGCGATCACCGCGGTTTTGAAGAACCTCATGCTGCATTCCCCCGGAAAACCTCTGATAGCAGCTCATTCCACAGCTGGAGCGATCGTAGGATTTTTTTCTGGACCTTTACTTTGTGAGACCATTTGGGTTACTTCTCCATGCATGCTCTGCATAGAAGTTAGTCTGTAACACCTTTATTAAACAGGGTTTGTTAATATACTTACCGGAGTAAATGAAGGTTCCGATGCGACTCTTTTCATAGAGAGGGGCCCATTTTCCGATTAGGTTATGCATGGACGGCATCAGAGCGCCCTGACCGATGCCCTGGATGACTCGACACGCACATACTAGTTTCCAGCCACCCTGAAATGAAAAATACATACTATTATCTCATCATCATCATCAGCCCATTTAATTCCCCACTGCTGGGGCACGGGCCTCCCTAAATCACATGAGGGGTAATTGCCATACTCACCACGCTTGGCAGACGGGTTGGCGAGGGTTTTGATATAAATGCAGAGTTTTCCTTCTCTGGGTGCTGATGATCATGCCAGCAGCTTTACCTTAGTCGCCTTTTACGACACCTCGGTAAGAGTGAGGGTGGCCTATTCTACTCTGCCGGGGACCACACGGCTACTATTATCTATCTACTAGTAATTCTAAGCAAGACATAAACTTTTTAGGGAGTGAAGAAACGCACCGAGGGAAGAGCCCTTAGCAAGTACCTGGTGAACGTCTCCAAAGAGTCCGTTCATATGCTGAGACGGTAGCAAGGACCATGGCTTGATTGCGGAATACGTCAGTCTTAACATTAAAAAATTGTTTTGTGTTTGTTTTTTTATTCTAATTGTGACCCTATTACATGCTTCCTAGGGTTGAGCATCGATTCCCATTCTGAACACAATTATGTAATAAACACTTCTGTATTTTCAGTGTCTGGGTGATATAATTTTTACTTCAGCTTTTGGCACATTTGGTGACCCTGGCTCATACGATAAATATCGCGAATTCAATTGTGTTCGGTTCCACTGAATTGTTTCAGTAAGTAAGGGGGGCTTAAAGGTTAACAGCGCATTTGTGATTCCACTGGTGTTGGCCCTTCATGGGCGACGGCAACAGCTTACCATCAGGTGATTCGTTTGCTCGTCTGCCACCTATCAGTTACAAAAAGATTTTTGATTATGATTATGATCCACTGGTTTGTCTGATCTACGGAATTATCTCAATATTACACTTTATATACTTGTTTTACCTATCTTGCAATAAAATTATTTGTGTAAAATTGTTTGTGTTGGCGGACAAACTGCCAGATGGTCCGATGACATCAAGGCTCAAGCTGTAGCGTGGTCCAGGAAAACTGACGACAGAAGAAAGTGGAGAGAAATTTGAGAGGCATATGCTCTGCAGTGGGCAAACACATGCTGCTGAAGAAGAAGAAGAGAAAATTATTTGAATACTCACATAATACGCAGCTGTCGGCAGTAAGAATGAAACTATCGTATTACTGAGGAGGCCGATGGTGAGCATCACCTTGCCACCAAACCTGGCAGCCAGCTCGCCGCTGGGGAACTGCGTGAACACGTAGCCCCAGGTGAAAGCGGACAGGATCACGCTCTGCTCTTGGATAGACCAGGAGAAGGACTGTGGAAAGAAGAAAGAGACTGAATTTTTATTTGAGTGAGACAAAGTCCTCGAGGAATAGCTAATGCTAGATAGATGTTTCAAATAAAGTCATATTAACATTGAAGTTAATGTTATGAAATCTAGTATACTTTTTACCCGACTGCGGCAAAGCAAAAGGAGGGTTATGATTTTGACAGGCTATGTATGTATGTATGTATGTTCATCTGTTTCCACGTAACTTCTAAACTACTTATCAGAATTCGACAAATGACATATCATTAATAGTGTCTTAATTGTCCGCTGGTTATAGGCTATATGAGCTTTCACAAAATCTAATGTGGCGCCCTCTAGCGGACAAAACATACAGAGTAAAAAATAAAGTTATGATAAATATGCCTTGTTAGGTATCATTTGAAAGCGCTTTACTTGTACATTTTGAATATTTACTAGCATTTGCTTGTGACTTTACTCATGGACTGATTGCATATAATTTACATCTTTTCATTCATAGCTTCTTTACTACTTATCAGAACAAAACCACTGCACAACCATTAGGAGGGCCTTGATATCCTGTTGGTTTTAAGCTATAAAGCTTTCCACTAAATTTAGTATTGCGCCCGCTAGACTTCTGTATTAACGCAAAATAATTACAGGTCGCAACAAGAAAGTGTAGCGCTGACCGTTAGTTTGCGCACTAGTAAAATATCTCTCTTTGTACTGAAAATGGTTTCTGCGCACTCAAGGTCAGCGCTTGACTTTTATGGCGCCGCCAGTACATATATGAGTATAAATACATAAATAAAAACAATATAGTACTTAGTTAAATGCGTAAAGAAATGATATTTATATATACTAGCAATTAAAATGTTTAATCTGAGCGATAAGAGTAAAAGCAGAATTAGATCGATTAAGAAATCTTTCCAGGTTCTCTTAATATATTATGTAACATCCAATCTATTTAATAATAACGACCTAATTCACTAATTCATGACCCATTCGCTGCCATCGACGCAAATGTGCGTCGCTACTACGAAATACTGGGAGCTTCATACGGGGAAACCGTGTTGCTATACGCGCTACGATCCACGCGCGTTTTTACGCGCTAGTTTTTAGTTCATTTATTTATTTAATATAATATTGTTGTTAACATTATGCGCCACAAATACACTTGGACAACAAAATAGTACAAATAAAAAAAAGTAAAAAAACTAAAACCCAACTACGACAAAAAACGACGCTGAGAAAGTATAAAACAAGATTTTCAGAATACTGAACTGAACAAAGTTGCTAATGTAGATGCAAGTAAATGGACACAGTAGACTTTACCAAGATGCCTTTGTTGTCAATTTACAATAATGTCATACAATACTATTCTGAAGTATGCAATATTCACTATGTAGAGATAAATTTTCAAGTTTGGAAAGGCGTAGTCACACGTTACATATACCTACCTACCTACGAATTCCCCGTAATGTCAGTTGTATGTTGTATCATTAACGAGTACCATTAGTAGTACAAGTTTTTTTTATTTTTTATATGAGAGGTGGCAAACGAGCGACGGATCACCTGATGGTAAGCAATTCCGCCGCCCATGGACACCCGCAACACCAGTGGAGTCACTGGTGCGCCCTGCCAACCTTTTACCCTTCCCCCATTGGGCCTCCGGTAACCTCACTCACACGGCGAAACACAGCGCAGGCGCTGCTTCACGCCGGTCTTCTGTGAGGCAGTGGTATCACTCCGGTCGAGCCGGCCCATTCAAGCGTGGCTCTCCCACATTTAAGTGACACACAAATAACAGCAATAACATGAAAATAAGTAGATGTTTATTATTTTACGTATATATTCTAGAATTTTTTATTATTATTTTTCGTCTGCCTCGATGGTACATTGGTTAGTGGGTCGCACTTTAAAGCGACGACTGCGCAAGAGGTCCCGGGATTGATCCCCGGGTCGGGCCAAAAATTGGACCTAAGATTTCGGTAAGAAATTCGTAGTGGCAGCCCTGAGTCTGGAAGTTGGCGGTCTTGTACCCCCGTACCTCAAAAGGCACGAAAAGCTGTTGGTCCTGCGCCCGATCACTTTCCGGTCGTGTCATAGTAGTGTCCCATCGGAATATGAGGGTAAGGGTAATAGACAGTGCCTATGCGTTTGCGCACACACTTGAGCACTATAATATATCCTGCGTACGTGGCTGATTATCGAGATTGGCCGCCGTAGCCGTAATCGGTTGTAGGATATTTATATTATTGTAGAATGTTCTTACGTAGCTATTAGCATGTGACGTGTTCAAGTTATACGGAATCATATAGGTAAGATAATGATCATCAAAACATGGTGAAGATATCTTATCATTTCTTGATGTCAGTCTCCTATAAAAATCTGTGTATCGTTGCTATCTAATAAAATCTGCATCTTCATTGTTCTGATTACATCAACTCACAGAATTTTAGCGTATAGCCTCGCCGCCCGTGCTGTGTTTTGCCCAGTGACTAGGATACTGGGAAGAATGAAAAGGTTAACTGTGCTCTTGTGACTCCACTATTGTTGAATCCATGGGTGGCAGCGATCGATTATCATGAGGCTATCTCTCTGGGTAGAAGTAAGACTCTTCCACCCGTACTCATGTCTGACGGCGACATTTCCCAGAGTGTAAAAACGTGATCCCACCACCTATGACATAAAAAACTCACATTTTCATCAGTTTTGTCCGTCATGGCCACCACTGCTAAACTGATGTTGACTCTGAAGGAGAAGCCAAGACTCATGATAAGAAATAGCAGTAGAGCTTGGATGTGACGGAAGCCTGCTCGGCCCTCTGAAAATGGACATAAATCATAACCAATTAGTATGTTATTTTCACATTAATTCACACTCTTAATATGTTTTTTTTATTATGTCTTATATCTTATCAGATTTAATATTTAAGTTATAAAACTTTTCTTCTTAATCTTAGAGTGGAGCCCAAGGTACGCTTATTTGATACGCTATCTGGTCGCTGCCGACTGTATCTAAACATAGCATGATGCTAAAGAACCGAGATTGGTTCCTGGCACATTCTCTAATCTTAATTATGTAAAAAAAATATTTATGTTCATGTTATAAATCATTTAATTAATTTAATAATCTATTTCTTTAATTATTCAAGATTTAGGAATTTAATACGAATAATATTAAATTGGCAGGAGGTTGGAGGATGTGTTTAAACTTCTGGACTTGGATGGACTTGGCATCAATATAAATGGCGAGCACATGACGCACCTTCGATTCGCTGATGATATCGTAGTCATGGCTGAGACCTTGGAAGACTTAGACACAATGCTTGACGACCTCAGTAGAGTCTCCCAACAAGTGAGTCTGAAAATGAACATGGAGAAGACGAGAATCATGTCGAATTCCCATGTCGTACCCACTCTTGTAAACTTGGAAGCTCTACACTGGAAGTTGTAGACGAGTACTACCTCGGACAAAAAGTCCAGCTTGGTAAGTCCAACTTCCAGAAAGAGGTCGATCGCCGAATCCAACTCGGCTGGGCAGCGTTCGGGAAGCTACGCAGCATATTTTCGGCCCTTCTACCGCAGTGTCTCAAGACGAAAGTCTTCAATGCGTGTGTGTTGCCAGTGATGACATACGGAACCGAAACGTGGCCGATTACAATGTGCCGATTAAGAAGGCTCAAAGTCCCCCAGAGAGCAATGGAGAGGGCTATGCTCGGAGTCTCCCTGCGTGATAGTATCAAAAATGATGAGATCCGCAAAAGAACTAAGGTCACAGACATAACCCAAAGGATTGCATGCCTCAAGTGGCAATGGGCAGGGCACATAGCGAGGAGAAACAGACGGCTGTTGGGGCGGAAAGGTCCTCGAATGGAGGCCACGTACAGGAAGTCGCAGCCGTGGCAGGCCCCCTACAAGGTGGACCGATGATCGCGGGAATCCATTGGATGCGGGCGGCACAGGACCGATGTGTGTGGAGAACATTGGGGGATGCCTATGTCCAGCAGTAGACGTCTATTGGCTGAAATGATGATGATGAATATTAAATTATTAAAATTAAAATGTTTCACAACAATGACAACTTATAAATGTATACATTTGTGTCAGCTATGCCCAAGAGGGTTACTTGATGTTCTGGAATATTTCTATACCACCTGTTTGTAACATTGATGACAGCAATAAACATTTTTGAGTTTGAGTTTGGATTCTGGTAATCAGAATGAAGCAACTGCTGTCTGATCTTCAGGACCGCCAACTGAATCATTGTTACACGTTTCAGAAACTATCCGAAACGTGTTTTCCGAGTGTTTGAAATGTTTTTATCTAATTTGAATAACATGCCATGTACGTATGTATCATCATCATCATCATCATCAGCCCATTTAAGTCCCCACTGTTGGGGCACGAGCCTCCTCAATCACATGAGAGGTAATTGCCATACTCACCACGCTTGGCAGACGGGTTGGCGAGGGTTTTGATACAAATGCAGAGTTTTCCTTCTCTGGGTGCTGATGAACATGCCAGCAGCTTTACCTTAGTCGCCTTTTACGACACCTCGGTAAGAGTGAGGGTGGCCTATTCTACTCTGCCGTGGACCACACGGCATCACGGTACGTATGTATATATGATACTTAAAGGGGTACCTTCAAAATGATAACAATGAACAAACTATCCATTTGAGTAAATAATGCACTTAACATTTTTTCGACAGTGTTCGGGTGGGACAAAACCCTCGATTTTTCGCTAACCGGGCAACTGCTTTACCGACTACCAGGGACCTTGGTATGGCGTCGAATTTTGTAAGTGACTATTGCTTCGCCGTGAGCTGACGATAGTTTCATCAATATTATAGGTATATAGGTACCTGCAAATATCCAGTGGAAATATTGTTACAAATATTTTGACTGTAGTTAAGATGAAACTGCATAATAAATATTAATTATTAAGCAGATCGAGTCCCACCTGAAGACTGTCTATAATTTTTAATTGCATTATTAACTTTAAAACTATCCATTTGTCTGTTTGTTAGTGAGTCAATACCTTTTATTTCAAGAACGCGTAAGAGAGTTCATTATGCACATTGTAAAACATATTTTTGATGTTTGATTTCCTATAATATGTACTGAAAAAGAATTGGTTATTTTAAATTAATAATAACAGAGTTGACCATAATCACACCTCGATTAAGGTGACAGGTAGGGCACACTAGCGACGCCAACCGATTTTAATTATTAACTACTAAACTGGATCTATTTTAAACAATTTCGGGACTACCAATTCTCGGCAAACACTTATACTATTTAATAAATAACCATGCACAAATGTTGAATCCGTTTTTGTACGCGAAAAATTGATTCACGCCAAAAGCGGCCACATTTGGCGGTAATCCAAAATTCGAGTGCAAAAGCAGACCAAATAGTTAACTATAAGTTTGACTATTAGTATAAGTCAAATTTGTTTTAAATAGATCCGGTTTACTGGCTAAAATTAAAAATCGATTGGCGTCTATAGTGTGCCCTACCCGTCACCTAATTGGTGATCACCTAATGGCTAATTTTAAGAGTTTTAAGTATATTATATAAAAACATAACTTACTATATTCTCCTTCGGTAACTTCATCTTGCTTAGTCGCAGACATGTTAACAAGCTTACACGTTACTAGCTTGTATTGTACTTCGAGAGAAAAATAATTTCATATCATCAATAGTCAATGATTACTACACTTCACCTTATCTTGTTACATCATACCTATAGTTCACCTGGTATTATCAACATTTTATGATAAAAAATTCTCAGTCTCACCCCGGAGTCTGATCTTGTACGAGCAGACGGATCACCTGATGTTAAGCAATTGCCGCCAGCCATGGACACCCGCGACACCAGTGGAGTCACAAGTGCGCTGCCTACCTATAAATCCCCTTTCACCCGGATTGGGCCTCTGGTACCCTCACTCACGCAACGAAACACAGCACAGCTCCACGCTGGTAAGCTTAAACCTATGATTCAGGATTTTGAGAGTCTGCTTTATAATGACTGCCGTCTGACCTTCGCAACCCTTTATGGGGGAATCAGACCAACTGAATCACGGTTACACTTTTCAGAAACTATGAGGAACGTGCAGGTTTCCTCACGATGTATTCCCTTTCCTCCAGGCTAATGGAAGATATATGTACATAGATTATAAAAATCCATAGGGGCATGTTTGGGTTTGGATAAAGGTACGTTCTTATCCACTTACCTTTTCGTAGGGTAGGTATTTTTTTTGTGGCACAGTATATCGGCCATCAGCCAGATGGTAAGCAAGAGGAAAGCCCACAATGCAATTACAATGGAAGCGTTGTCAAGGCATCACTTCCGTTAGCACTGCCATAATGGTCCGCGAGATGCTTCTTAACGCTTCGTTTAAAGGAATCCATATTGAAGGAAGAAGGATAATAGGAAAACATTTCTATGGTGTGATACTAAATTTATTGTATAGCTGCGTTTCTTTACCTGGGAATTCTTCCTCTTGCCTCCTTTAAAATACATTTAAAATTTACATCATCGCTGCCTGAGTGAGGGTACCGGAGGTCCAATCCGGGTAAAGGGGAATTAAAGGTGCCAACCTTACACTTGCACACCATTGGTGTCGCGTGTGTCCATGGGCGGCGACAATCGCTTACTATCAGGTGATCCATCTTCTCGTCTGCCATCTATTACATAAGAAAAAAAACTATTTTTGAATTAGTTATTATTGCAGTATAATGTTTTAAAAGGTCATCATCATTTTAATGTTTTATTATTCCCAGTTGCGATCAAAGCAAACACTTTGTAGCCCGAGTACACTTGGACCAGGATCCAGGATTTGGTGAGTCTAGTAATTACAATGGAGCGACTGCCTTCTAATTTTTGCACACTATACAGAACTGCCGTCTGCTAACTAAATTATTATTTATTTATTTTGGGCTTACTAAAGCGTGAAAGATTAATATACAGTAGGATACATTGTACCCGGTTATTCACTTCCACCAAATATGAGCCTCATTTATATGGACGCCCGTCAAGGAGAAACAATAAAAAAAATTTCGCGGACGCGTCAGATTAAGGTAGGGTGAAGTATTTACATACTAAAAACGTGTAATATTCTCTAATCTGATAATTGAAAGGTGACGTACCGAAAGGGGAGGGCTACAAAGCTGAAAATAAAATATCATCTCAACATGTGAGTCTAATTTTTTTATCATTTTGAAGCGAATAGATCAAGATTTGTGAGAAATATGTAATCTGACGATTTCCACTTGCCAAGGTAACAAAAAAAAATATAAAGTTTAATTCATCTATAGCTGTTCCCCCACCGATGAAAAGGTATATATCATATGACATTTTTTTTCTTCTTATCATCTAAGCTTCGCATCCAATAAGTCTCTATGACGCTCGAGTAAATTCCGATTTAGCACCGTGGGCTCCCCTACCACAGGGAGTCGCTGCGACTTCTTAGCGGATTGCAGAGGAGAATCAGACTAATTTGTTAAAATGAAATAACCATACACTGATAGTATTATTTTTATTATACCTAATAATTACAATTTTAAATAAATAATCAGCTACATTTTATGAAGCTTTGTACGTTTTACTGGTTTTACTCTACAATAATAAATTATGTGTTATTTTACTTTATATTTACACCTTTCACGTCATAAACACAACAATAAATTATGATAAGCATTTTCGAGTAATAATATTGGTGTCATCTGAACAATAAAGTTGAATCAATTAAGTACACATTCACTGCAACAAACAATACGTTTTACTAAACTATTTACATAAATCTATAGAATGCATAAATCTAAATCTATAAATAAGCAAAAACTGACTGACTGATCCTGGTCAAAACCGAAAAACTTCGAATCGAAGAGGGCGCTATCAATAATTTAAGGCAGACTTTGTGATGCAGGGTTATTTTACCTGACCTCTTCTCTATAGGTCACAGACTTGATAGAATAATAGGTTAGAATGGAAATGACAAATCCATGGGGATTACCCATCAATTATTTGACATTTCCATTCTAAATCGACCAATATTCTTATTAAAAAACTTACATTTTCCTAATGACTTACTTGGCTTTGGAAATGTTTGTTAGGCCTTCGGTAAGGGTGCCTTATATTGGACCAAAGGTTTTTAGCCCGAATGAGGGGCTTCCCTGCTCCCTTAATACCCGCGGGGAGACCGTGGCATGTGTTGTTCAAACGCCACCCCAACGACAAATGTGAATGCGCCTTGATCTTTAATTGCATTTTATCCCAAGAGGAATCAGAATAGCTGTGTGCGATTGAGGTATATCAATTTCAAACCAACCTCTCCCACCAAAACACATGTTTTTTTTACTTCTTCAAACATGAATGATGAATGAAAATTGTTTATTCAATTTACGTCCATACAGAACACTTATGAATGTCAACATGTTTACCACTGGCTCGGAATGTAGTTTTCTGCCAAGAAGACACCAGCAAGAAACTCAGCAGTTACTCTTTTAAAAAATATGTTTTACAAAATGTCACCATTATCTTAAAAATATACTACAATTTTTGTGTTACTAATATGTCCCTAAATTATTGTCATTAAAAAAATCGTCTATTTTATAATAGCCTTTCTTTATTAAACAGTTATAATAGTTCTCACAATAATAGTTCTCACAACATCTCATAGGTTGACCTGATTCCGTACTAAGTAGCTTAAGCACTTGTGTTACAGATATCAGACAACAGATGAACACAAATATATACTTAAATACATATACAACAGTTTTTTATATACAATTTAAACTTATGTGTGGGCAAGTCAATAATAATCTGAGGTAACTTATTAAACATTTTTATGCTCAATCCTATAAATGAACTGCCAACCTTTTTTTTTGCCTTTCTGCCAACCTGATTTGTAACCTGTATAAGCACTGAATATATATTTTTATTCTTAGTCTTTTTTAGAATAGAATAGAATAGAATTTTATTTGCAAGAATGAGATACATTTCAGGTGTTGCATATACAAGCTAATTGTGAGGAACTAAACACATTCACCCCTTCAGGGCATGTAAATCATTGTTTTTTTTCTAAATATTAGAGTATAAAGAGTGTACTTTACGCTTACCTTTACGATTACACTTGGATACTATCATTTAATACTATCAGTTAATTTAAAAAGTCATAATGTAACAAATCAAAATATCAATTGAACTAGTACATAGATTTTCATTCTATACATAACTAAAGAATAATTCGTTCTCTAAATATACTTCTTCTTCACGAAAAATCAATTACGACATTCTTCGCCGACATCCATGAATAAATAAATTTAAAATATTTGAATTTGATGTTATCATTTAGTCCATTATAATATTATTAAATACCATCAAATTCAAATTGGTTACTAAGAAGAGTCTTTAGACCACTTTTTCTACTTTTTGTTCCTTCGCGTTATCTGAAAAGAGACGTAAAATATCAGGAAATAATAAAGTTATTTTGTATTGATCAAATAAACATATGTATATATATTTTATTATGTAACGTATAAACCTAGGCAAAAGCCTAAATGTATAGCTTATTTTGGTTTCTAGCAACTTTCATCAGCTGAGGAACAATCTTTATCCATCCGACCGAATATCATGGTGATGCAGGCGAAGCCTCCCTCCCCGATATTCCCCGGGCGGATGCCCGCCTGTACGGCGGACTAGGCGGTTCCACCCCTGGACGTGCCGGGAGAGGGGATAGGGACAGCCGTCTCCTCCCCCTCCTCACCCATTATTGTAAAACCTAGATTAATTTTGGGTGCAACCTATAACTAAAGCATCAAATAAAAGATTTATTGATATGCATAGAATAAAGTGGTCACCGGATCGCTGGAACGTGGAAAAATGTGGAGGCCTAATCCGGGGGTAAGGGGGGTTCAAAGGTTGGCAACGCACTTGTGACTTCACTGGTGTCACGGGTGTCTATCATGGCCGGCGGTAACCATTTACCACCAGGTGATCCATCTGCTCGTCTGCCATATCATCATATATAAAAAATGTGGGATTAATCATGCCTGTACACGCGATGAAATATTCAAGTTCATTATTTACTTAAGGTGACGGTGCACACTAGCGACGTCAGTCGATTTTAATTTTTGACTACTAAATGGGATCTATTTTAAATAATTTCGGGGTTACAACCTCTCGGCAAACACTTATACTATTTATTAAATACCCATGCACAAATGATGGGTCCAACGCATACGCGTAAAATTGATTTACGCCAAAAGCGGCCACTTTTGGCGGTAATCAATTTCTCGCGTACAAAAAGGTACCCAACATTTGTGCATGGCTATTTAATAAATAGTATAAGTGTTTGCCAAGAGGTTGTAACCCCGAAATTGTTTAAAATAGATCCGGTTGAGTAGCTAAAAATTAAAATCGATTGGCGTCGCTAGTTGACCCTACCCGTCGCCTTAAGTTTAAATCAATAGGCCATTTTCATCTATCAGCAATAAATTATGAAATTATATTACTTGTATAGTTTTCATCACGGGAAATGCAAATATAACGTTATTTTCCCATGAATTCGTAAGATAAATTTTATTTTTCAAAATCATAATCGAGGTTTTAGTATCTGTATGTCACGTGATTTCAAACGCCGACCGCCATGATGTGACGTCATTATACTAAAACATTTTTTTGACATCTTTGTTTACTTACCTGAGCATTTTGACATTTCTCAAGTTTAGTTCAATGCCCTTTGATTTAGTTGTAGTGACGTCATGCGCCGTCACCATCATGGCGGTCGGTGTTTTAGCGCGTATATTTTACGTCAAATTTTTGATAATTTTTTTATAACATTTAGCAGGCATATTTTGCAGAAATAAAAATAATGCTTGATTATCTGATATATATGAGCATTATAAAAATATTTGAAAAAATAGGAGAATTCCCTATTGTCCACTTTAACCGCGTTAGTTCCAATACCAACGTATTTACCAATGTACCCTGTACAAAGTTCATTAACCTTGAATATTTTTATTTTTCTTTAAAACAAACCATGCAATTCATCTCTTACCAGTCGTGTTATCTGAATTTCTCTTGGGTTCATTCCAAGGCTGTTTCTCACAAGTGCCAAAGATCACGAAGAAAAGGTTGCAAGCCAGATATAGGAATGAGGACAGATAGAATACGATCCTCCATTGGGCAGCATCGGTCTGAAAAAAAAAAGTGCTCCTAAGACTCATCTGGCAGAAAAAGCGATGTTGAGGAGAACAGCAAATCCTCCTTATCATAACGTGTAGTTCCCGGTTGCGTGTCGTTTTGGAGCCCAGGGTACGGTTAGACCATGATTCAGAGTTTGGGGAGTCTGGTAATTACAATGAATCGACTGCCGTCTGACCTTAACAACCCTTTTACAAGGGAACCAGAATAACTGAATCATGGTTACACGTTTCAGAAACTATGCGATAAGTGCAGGTTTCCTCAGGATGTTTTTCTTGCCTACGTAATGGTAGAAATACGTACATAGATTTGATAAATTCAGAGGTGCATATTTAAGGTGTCGGGTAGGGCACACTAGCGATGCCAGTTGATTTTAATTTTTAGCTATTTAACCGGATCTATTTTAAACAATTTCAGGATTACAACCTCTCGGCAAACACTATACTATTTACTAAATAACCATGCACAAATGTTGGGTTCGTTTTTGTACGCGAAAAAATGAATAAATTTTTCGCGTACGTGTTGAACCCAACATTTGTACATGATTATTTAATAAATTTTATAAGTGTTGGCCGAGAGGTTGTAGTCGTGAAATTGTTTAAAGTAGATTCGGTTTAGTAGCTAAAAATTAAAATCGATTGGCGTCGCTAGTGTGCCCTACCCGTCACCTTATTATTATTCCTCCTCTTCGCTCTTCATACTTTTAAAAAAAATACTTCATTTACAGCCCCTTAGTCAGAATGGCTCGTCAATACGAGACGGCAAAAGTAAATCCCATTTCAGCTATTAGATGTCTACTGCTGGACATAGGCCTCCCCCAATGTTCTCCACACTCAATGGATCCCTGCGACCTTCACCAGATCGTCGGTCTACCATGTGGGGGCCTGCCCGGCTACGACTTCTTGTACGTGGCCTCCACTTAAGGCCCTTTCCAACCCAACGGCCTCACACATCCTTTGGGCTATGTTTGTGTTTTTTCCATATGAGGTTCAAATTTCGTGATCAGTGTGGCGGTCACAACCGTGAATGAAGATCCAGCTGTCCCTAATTGCCAGTTGAGTGAGCCTATATTTTACTCTATTTACTGGTTATTATCATTTAAATAAAAATATTGGTTTTACAAAAGCTTCAGAACATTTTTCTAATTGATGATTATACATTTATTAATTTCTAGAGGGTGCTCACTAATATATGTTGTTCACTCAATCGACACACACACACACACACAATATAGCCCTCATCGCTTTAACTTTTAAGTAAATGGTTAAAGTAACGGCTTAAAAGCGTCTACGCTGTGGCGAAGTGAGGCAAGAACTTTATATTAAAACAATAAATTGGCTTCTCACATGATGAAGATGGCAAATTCATACTGGTAACTAGTCCTCTTATGAAACCTGTTATATTTTAGGCTAACAGCTGTGAGATAATAATATAAAACTTTAGCGTTGCATTTAATCAAGCAGTTAGTACTAATAATAACTTTTATTGCCGGTAGTCTTTTATCTAATAAAGTTACAATTTCTATAATGTATCAATACGGGGATTAACACGATATTTATTATGTGAAACAACATTGTGTACTCACATATTTGGCTCGACGTTTCGGCTACGTTACAGCAGCCCGTGGTCACGAGCGGACTGGCGGACTGACATTATAGTTATAATGCAACGCGAAAATCTAAAAAACTAAGTTACAATTTCGTCCGTTGTGATTGCAACGCTTTACCAATAGACTGAGGCAATTTACATGCAAACTGGCAGCAAACCTGTATACATTCATTTAATTAAATATTTAAATATTTTGCACTATTTTTTGGTCTGTTTTTGTACTGGAAACTTTGGTTAAGTGGTCAATAAAAGTTTCTACTACAAAAGCAGATCAAACATTTGTGTATGATTATTGAATAAATAGAACACAGATTTGCCGAGTCTCCGACGGTTCACAATGGACAATACGACAAAAAATATTTTACCATTTTGTACTGGGTGTATCTGTGAACATTTACATCCCTTTAAACACGTGTTCTATCAACCATTCTGAACAACTATTTGTTCTATGACTTTGGAAATTCGCATGAAAAAAAATTCAATTTCTCATAAAAAGTCAGTCACGTGACTTGGTCATTTTGTATGGGAAGTCGAAAAATTTTCGACTAATTTCGAAAAGTCGTAGAACAAATCTGTGCGTCCTGTGAAAACTGATACAAGTCGACTCATATCGAATTTGATTTTCTTCTTGCTACGTCATCACAAAAAATCGATATAAGTCGACTTGTACCACTTTTCACAGGACGCACAGAAATGTTGTTCAGAATGGTTGGTAGAATACGTGGTAAAAGGGATGTAAATGTAAGAAAGAAAAAAAAGATGACCCGTATTTTTTAGTTTACATTAAATGTATGTTTTTATTGAATAAAAAATTAATAAAAGATAGATAAAAATGCAGGAAATGACGTAGTCCTGAGGATTTATTAAGTGATGTCTTTCAATAAAAAAAGTTGGCTCTCTCTGTCATTATTCACTACTGTCATCGTCAGCCATTTTCTTTTTTCTTAAGTCAACGTGAGCAAATACGTCATAATTTGTCATGCCAAACTGTGACGTCACACGTTAACATATTTTTACATTTTATTCAATTTTTCCCTTAATGTCTTTAAAAAAATTGTAAAACAATTTTTCTTACAATCCTTTAATGCTAATCTAGTAAACGGTATTTTTTATTTTGGAAAAAATTGTCGTGTTGTCCATTGGTGATATTGATTCCAGTTTTATAGTACAAAAATTAAATCAAGGAAAATTGTACTGCCTTGAATGAAAACTCAACTTAAACATACCTGGTCTGTTAAAATAACACCAGCTACAAGTGGAGCGAAAATGGAGACAAAGTTGGCTATGCAGTTCGTTATGCCCATCAGAGTGCCAGCGAAGTTCGGCGCCATGTCTATATGCACTAACTGTTGAAATACAAACATCACCATTATAATCCGAATATATTTAAGGGAAAAGTGAAAAGGCATCTTTTATGCAAATGTTAATTACATCCTATTACTTTACCGCCATAAAGTGTACCTCCCAATGGTCGGGTCTTGGGATTTTCTTTATGGACCAATCAGCGGAGAGCGAAGCGACCAAACCAAACCAAACAATAAGTTTCCTTTTCAGCTCACGCAATCGCACGGTTTATCTGCAAACGTCATTCTTTATTAGTCTGTGACTAATAAGAATGGTGTTTATGGATAAATGCCTTTCGGCTTAAGAATGACATCAACTGATTGATTGGCCCAAACAGAAAATTAACTTTTTGGATTGGTAGAGCGCATTCCACGCCTTCGCAATTTCGCATCCCGAGAACAATGGAAAGGTTGACTTTGTGGCGGTAGAGTTATAGACCTCATCGATGCTTTCCAGGTGTGAAGACACCCACTACCCTATCTCGGAGTATGCGTGAACTACTTCGAAGTTTAAAACATGATAGATAAGTTTCTTACCAAATATCCAGTATAGTGTCCAGCATTTAAACCCACGACGAGAGACAGGATTGCCACCGCTATTTTGATATCAGCAGGTGAGTATGACAGCCCGATCAGAGCTATGGCTGGTCCCCAATGTCCTGTAAAATATAGAGTGATAGCATAGTTAATGCTTTAAACTTTCATGGTCACTAACATTAGAATATTTATTTACGGGATTTCTACCATGGACCTTATTTTTGAGCTTGCGCCATGGTCACGGAGTAACTAAAGTTTTTGCGGTTAAGTTGTTCCTGGCAGGCAAATCGGCCTACCCTTCTTCGCAGTAAAATAATCGCATATTTAAAGTACTCTGTGGACTTCACAGTAAGTGGTACCGCAGGTGCGCGTAGTAAAAGACTGCGGAGGAGGGTAGACCAATTGGTCTGCCAGTAATAACTTACCCGCAAAAACTTCAGTTACTCCGTGACCATGGCGCTTGCAACAGCGTAGAAATATCGTAAACTCAAAAATAAGGTACATGGTAGTAATCCCGTAAATAACTATTTTAAAGTCCATGCTTTGAATAAAATAATATCCTCCAACCGATAACGGTTACGGGGGCCAATCTCAACTATCAGCCACGTACGCAGGATATAATATAGTGCTCAAGTGTTTGCGCAAACACAAGTGCATTCTCGATTCCTTTATCTTCATATTCCGATGGGACACCAGCGTGACATGACCGGAGAGGGATTGGGCGCAGGACCAACGGCTTTACGTACTTTCCGAGGCACCGCCAACTTGCAGACTCCGGGCTGACATTAAGGATTTCTTACCTAAGACCTACGGTTTCTTAGAGACTTATCTCTCGTAATGCCTGTATCGATTGGAGTGAAATGATGGCTGACACATACGTCATACTTGTGAACAGGTTCCACCTTTGGGGACTGTTCTTCTTCGCTTTACCTCATAATATTAATTTTATTTTTTTCGTTAAATTTATTTTATGCTACAATTAAACTTTATGACTTGGTATGAGGATGATACAACATTGTATGAAGATTCTTGCCGGTTTTTTTTTTACATTATGACTGACAAACGAGCAGACAGCTCACCTGGCGGTAAGTGGTTACCGCCGCCCATGGACATCTGCGACACACGGCCGAAAACAATTTTCCGAACCGGTGGTAGAATCGCATTACTTTTAACTAATTATTTTAATATATTTTACGTATACATATTTAACATACATAGATATGTAAATTATACATAAGTACTTATAAATAGTTTTAAATTACATAAATGACGGTACAAGCCTATGCACCTAAAAGTTTTTTCCCATTCCCGTACAATACAAGGACAATCCAAAAAACACTTTGAACGCAGTTTTTTATCTTTTAAAAAATAAAGTGAACTTTTCTTTAAGTAAAAAAAGTCAACTTAAGGATTTTAGTCACTGTCATGTCCCCTAGTCTTGGGACGAGTAGAACATTTCAGAACGTAATCCATAAAAAAAAGATCGGGATAACATGTACCGATTGAGTTGGATATCTTCCTGCTTGTAGTTATGGTGATCCACTTCTTCTTCACCGAGTAGTCTGCCAGGAAGCCCAGGGGGAAACTTAACAAGTACATTGTCAAATACGGCAGAGCAGACATCACGCCATTCTAGAATCAAAACAGGTCATCATCATCATTTCAGCCAATAGTCCACTGCTAAACATAGACCCCTACAATGTTCTCTATACAGATCGATCCTGGGCCACCTTCATCCAAGGGTTTCCCGGGACCTTCACCAGATCCTGGGTCCTCCTTGTGGAGAGGCTGCCACAGCTGCGACTTCCTTTACGCGGTTTCCACTCGAAATTTTAGGATACAAGTTACAGAATTGAGAATAATAAAATCGTTTTAGGATAACGTCTGTCAGAAGGTTTGTTAGAGATGCTAAAAGTTTACTTACAGACTTAATATCGACTCCAAGTACTTGTTTCATGTACGAAGGTATTTCAGTCATGAGAGTCCAGAAGCCCCAGTTCTGACCGCAGTGAGCTATGATCAAGGAGATGAAGGGCAGAGATGTGAAGATATCCTTCCATGGTGTCTTGAGTTTCTGTAAACATATAAATTCATTTCTTTTTAAGTAATAGGTGGCAGACAAGCCGATGGTTCATCTAGTAAGCTTGACGATTGCCGTCGCCCATGGACATTCGCAACACCAGTGAAATCACAAAAACACTGCAAACCGTTGAACCCGTCTTTCCTCCAGATTAGGACATCCATTGCTCTTGTTCATGCAGCAAAACAAAGCAGAGGCGGTGCTTCACTCCGGTTTTTTTGTGAGGCCGTGGTGATATTACTCCGGTGCGAAGAGCGGCCGAAGCGTGCATCTCCGGTTTTTTGTTTTCGTGAATTTTATGTTACTTTTGACTATCTAGATGCAGTTGGGTTTTTGAACCAATGATCTTGTTTACCTCTACTATTCATTATGTTCAAAGGATCTTAGAAAAAACAAACAAATCAACTTAAACAAAAAGAAACAGGCTTACCTTCTTCTCTCCAACATGTCCCAAAGAAGTCTGAATATACAATCTCTCCTCGTCACTGATGATGGTGGACGTCTGCGGTGACGAGGACCCCACGAACACATACACAACTGTCCAGATAGCTCCAAGTGTGCCGTTCACGTAGAATATGGCTGGCCAGCCCCAGTACTGAGCGATGAAGCCGGAGGCTATCAATTGAATGGCTGTTCCTAATTGTGCACCTGAAAAGTGAAGATTAACGGAAACTTTACTCTCTTCTCCTCATCTTAGCTTGTGATTCCCGGTTGCGTTACCCGGAGTACGCTAAGATCATGATTTAGGATTTGAGGAGTCTGGTAGTTACAATAATTGTGCAACCAGACCAACTGAATCATGATTACACGTTTCAGAAACTATACCAATCGTGCCTCACGGTGTTTTCCCTCACCGCCGAGCTTATAGTATAAATATGCACATCATAATCATCATCATATATTTGCAAATATACGTCCACTGCTGAATAAAGGCCCCCCCTCCATGGATCTACATAGATCAGTCCAGTGTCGCCCGCATCCTAGGGATTCCCGCGACCTTCACCAGATCCTCGGTCCACTTTGTGGGCGGCCTGCCACGACTTAGACCTCCTATACGTGGTTATCACTCGAGGACCTTTCTGCCCCACCAGCCGTCTGATCTCCTGCCCATTGCCACTTGATGTATGCAATTCTTTGTTCTATGTCTTTAGCCGTCATTTTGCAGTGGATCTCATCATTCCTGATACAGAGATTGTATCAGAAATGATGAGATCTGGAAGAGATTTGAAAAATCCAGAGGTGCAAGATTGGATTCAAACCACGGCCCCCCGCATGGAAGGCGCTTTCTTATTTACTGAGCTACCATCGTTCTTTTTCTTTATTCTCTTCTGTTCTTGTGGAAATAAGGTCTAGAGACGAGACCCCATTAAATGTAGTAGAATAGGAGTCCCACCGGTAAATAATACTGACGAAGCGTTATAGCAAAGTGGGTAAGATTTTATAGAAGCTCAGTCTTAAATTGCGCCGCGTCATGGCAAACGTAAACGTAGCAAACGTAAACGTGGCAAACGTAGGGCGCCCTCTGGCTAGGTGGGGGGACGATCTGCGCAGGATGGCTGGCAAGAGCTAGATGCGAGAAGCCATGGATAGATCACAGTGGCGAACAATTGGAGAGGCCTACGTCCAGCAGTGGACTGCGATAGGCTGATGATGATGATGAGTCTTAAATTGGCCAACAGCTCAACATCATAGTGATCTTAAGAGTCTACGATGAAATCGGACCGCAGGATACTATCAACGTTATAGGTAGCAAACGAGACAGATCACTTGATGGAAAGCAAGAATCCAAATACACTGCCAAACTTTTAACTTGCCCCTTTCGCGATTGAGCCTTCGGTGATCTCACTCTCTCGGTAAAACATAGCCCAAGCGTTGCTTCACGTCAGTGTTCTAAGTTTTTTCGTTCAAGCTGACCAAAACATGCCAAAACATGTCCCACGGGCATTATAGAGATGAGATAGCATAAGGACCCTAACCATGCGACCACTGTACAATAACTAAGATAGCCCACGTCTAAACCAAATATTTTCATAATTATATGATTTAAGGGAAAAACCTGAATAGACAATAGTGCCAAGTCGACTCTTCTCCTCCACCGGTATCCATTGTCCTATCAGACTGTGAGTAGTCGGGAATATAAATCCTTGTGACAATCCTTGTCCCACGCGACAAGCACAGACGAGTTGCCATCCACCCTAAAAGGAGACAATTGCATTAGTGAGAAATTCTAGGTTGTTACCGAAGCCCTCTTTTTGGAGCCGAGGATACGATTGAGCCGTATAAGATTTTCTGAACCCAACATAATTGGAAAGATCAAATCTTTCAGACTGCGTTGGCTTGGGCATCTAATGACAAATGGTGAAGAGAGCACACGTGGGATGGCCAAATGGGCGGCATCCGGTTGGATGTCATAGGTATAGCGGGAGGGTCGAAGTTAGACAGGACCAGCTAGGGATGCAGATCAACCGTGGCCTAAACTACAAAGGAATGGCGACTTGGTGTGTCGCAGGCCAAGATCCACTACGGGTCGCTAAGCCATCAGAGTAAGTATAGGATCTACAAAGTACAGTGAAGCAATTGCCGCCGCCCATGGACACCCGCGACACCAGTGGAGTCACAAGTGCGTTGCCAACCTTTAAACCCCCCTTTCCTCCCTTGAAACACAGCACAATGCTGCTTCACGCCAGATAATTCTTCGTTTTTAGTGGACTTCCACAAAAGTTAAGTCTAATATAACTGCGAAAATTATATCAAAATCCTAAAAGGCCTCTTCTATAAAGAAAATAGATAAATAATAATTTCAGAGTAATATTAGATTATGGGGCAACCACAAAAGTCACATCTTGTAGAATTACTCGGGTAAAAGAGAGTGCACTTTTTTATCATATATGGAGGGTAGCCGAGCAGACGTGAGCTGATGGTAAGCGATTACCGCCGCCCATGGACACCTGCCAATTCAAACGAGTCACAGGTGCGCTGCCGGCCTTTTAAGGGAGTAGGCTCTTTATCTAAAGGTTTGCAGGTCGTATCGCACTAGTGTCAGAACTATAATATATCCTGCTTACGTGGCCGATCGTTGAAATTGGCCGCCGTAACTGTAATCAGTTGGAGGATATTCTCACAACAGCATCTCATCTCATACGTTGACCTGATTCCGTACTAAGTAACTTAAGCACTTGTGTTACAGATATCAGACAGCAGAGGAACACAATATATACTTAAATACATATATTACACCCAGACACTGAATAAACACAAGTGTTCATCGCATGAATGTTTGTCCAGGGTGTTGATCGAACTCACGACCTTTGGCGTAAGAGGCAGGGTCACTAACAATTGCGCCATCCGGTCAGCCGATATATTAGATAGATAGATACACTTTATTGCACAAAATTTACAGATCTTAGTCTATGGTATTATGCTAGACAATTAACGATCTCAAGCTATTAGCAATCTCTTCCAGACAACTCAGTATTAGTAGATATTAGTATTTTATAATTAGTTATAGTAAAACTTACATAATAAGCTGCAATAGGGATCAGCAGAGATATAGCAGAGTTGATGCCAATACAGCAGACGATGAGCACCTTCCCTCCAAACTTGCCAGCCAGCACTCCTCCAGGGATTTGAAGTACCACATATCCCCAGAAGAAGGATGACAAGATCACACTTTGCATCTGCGAGCTCCAGTCGAAGTACTGAAAAAAATATTTGATATCGTTGTTAGAAGAAACCTCATTAAGGATCGATTCGACTAATATTTGTCCGTGCCTCTATCTCAGCATATATAAGTTACTCTACGGTATAACGTCAGATTTGTATTGAATGATAGCCTTATACCATAGATTTAGTTTGGGATTAAGATTGGTCGAATCGATTCTTAGGAGTCTAAGGCATCTTCCATAGAATAGAATAGAATCGTTTATTGCTTTAAAATATGGTGTTACAGAAATGGTCTTAGGGTACATACAATGTTCAGCATATTTTGCCATAATAGGCGTAAGAATGTCATTATTAAGGTTAATATTATTTGTATTACATAATTCCAATCGGGTCTGATATTTATATTAATAGAATACACAGTGCAAATGTCAAAATAAGTAATCATATAATTTTTAGGTTATTAATGTCATGCCAGTTTACTAAAGAGTCTAATGCATCGTTAATTATTGTTCCGTAAGAGTTAACATCGGTACATTTGATAATAGCGGTACTATCGTCTGCATACAGTACCATGTTATGTTTATTGAGCGCTTTAGGTAGGTCATTTATATAAAGAAGGAATAAAAGTGGCCCTAGTACACTACCTTGTGGCACACCATATTTAATATACTTTTGCTCTGATTTGTATGTTTCTTCATATCCCGACTTCAAACATATTCTATTTATTTCTATATATTGCGTTCTATTGCTCAGATACGATTCTATTAATTTATTTGTGTTACCTCTTACATCATACATATCTAACTTCTTTAATAATATTTTGTGATTACGTAGTAAAAGGCATAATAAAGGCATAAAGTCATAGTTAACCAAAAGAAAAATGATACATTGTTTGGCAAGTCTAGCTGCCATCTGATCTTTGTAACACTGCTGCACTCAGAGACGTCAAATTAACTTTAATGGGTACTTAAGAAAAATATTAGTAAATAATGAAATTAGTAAAAATTAATACCTATTTAATGATAAATTAGTTTTTTATGAGGAGGAATGAGTTTTTTAATGAAATGTCAAAATTTAATGAATGATAAATACTGTACGTCCGAAATGGACAGCCTGTTGATACTCACTATGTACTACTTATAACAGCTTTTTGTAACACATTTTATGGCAATAAATGTTATCGTATCTTATCTTATCTTATCTTATCTTATCTTATCTTATCTTATCTTATCTTATCTTATCTTATCTTATCTTATCTTATCTTATCTTATCTTATCTTATCTTATCTTATCTTATCTTATCTTATCTTATCTTATCTTATCTTATCTTATCTTATCTTATCTTATCTTATCTTATCTTATCTTATCTTATCTTATCTTATCTTATCTTATCTTATCTTATCTTATCTTATCTTATCTTATCTTATCTTATCTTATCTTATCTTATCTTATCTTATCTTATCTTATCTTATCTTATCTTATCTTAGTCAATATTCAAATATTTTTTGTTTGAATGCAGCAGTTAGACATTTAACCAAACCAAGTTAATAATAATAATTCTCACAACATCTCATACGTTGACCTGGTTCCGTACTAAGTAGCTTAAGCACTTGTGTGTTACAGATATCAGACTACAGAGGAACACAAAAATATACTTAAATACATATATTACACCCAGACATCGAACAAACACAAGTGTTCATCGCACGAATGTTTGTCCAGGTTGATAGAGGTGTATCCCCAGCAGTAAGACAATCTGACCAATACAATCATGGATTAATTATGGTATAGCGTCAGATTTGTAAACAATGACAGTGCAGCGCTGTCATCATCATCATCTTAGCGTTTTGTCCCGGTTGCGTCCCAAGCTGTCGCGGTCCGCTTTCCAATTTTGACTCCTCCACTTCGGACGCTTTTGTGCATTCCAAGTGGTCAGTTTATTAGCATGCGTGTCATCCTTTACGATGTCAAGCCACTCCTTTTTAGGTCTACCCCCCTTCTGGGATCCAGCGATGGAGCCATGACCAGAATGACAGCACTATATACCATAGATTTAGTATGGGAATATGATTAGTCGAATCGGCTCTAAGGCCTTCAAAACTTGAATCTAGGAAAATATTGTGATATGGCAAACTCAGAAGTATCTAACTAGCCACAACTTTCTCAATAAGGCGAGACGACAACATTCTGGTTTATGTGATTCTGTGAGAAGACTCTTAGACTACTGTCTAAGAGCCTAAGTGCGTTGTATATTTGGCAATCGAATTATGTCCATGGTTTTATTGATAACTGTAGATAAATGTTGGCAATGGGTTTGATTCGTTTTTATTTAAATAATAATAAATATTTCACATCACATACATTGATCTCACTCCGAGATAGGTAGCTCAAGCACCTATGTTACGGATATCAGTACCAACAACGGAATAGCGTAAATAATACTATTATAGTCATAGAAAACACCCATTATATTTTAATTATATTATTATAATAATTATTATAGCGACCCGTTTGGAACAGTGGTAGTGAACGCTGCCTTTGGTCCAAGGGTTGCGGGATCCCCGCACAGTAGAAACATTTGTGTGTATGAACATTTGTGTTTGTATTGGTCTGGGTGTTTGTATGTATTATAAGTACGTATTTACAAAAGAAAAGTATTATATGTATATATTTGTAATTCCGCTGTTGATTCTGATATCCGTAATCACAGGTGCTTGAGCTACCTATCTCGGAGCCAGATCAATGTATGTGATGTTGTGAAATATTTATTTATTTATTTTATTATTTATATTTATTATATTATTATATCTAATATCAAACACATTTTTTTATATGATGGGTGGCAAACGAGCAGACGGATCAATTGATGGTAAGCGATTGCCGCCGCCTCTTGACACCCGAGACACCAGTGGAGTCACAAGTGCGCAGACAACCTTCCCCATTTTCCCCCGGGCTTCCGGTACCCTCACTCACGCAGCGAAACACAGCACAGTGCTGCTGCACGCTGGTTTTCAGTGAGGTCGTGGTATCGCTCCGGTTGAGCCGGCCCATTCATGCCGAAGCGTGGCTCTCCCACGGTAAGAGGTTCTACGTGTTGTAATCTGTACGTAGATTAAGCATGGCTCTTGTACTAACAAGGAAGTATTGGCTGGCGGTATTGACACTTGAGCTGCAACAAGTAAGGTTGAGAGTGTACATTATAAGAGTTAAGACCTTGTCGAAACTATTTTTTATGGCGATTTAATTTATTATGGCGAATATGAGACATTTAAACAAAAAGTGGTCTTGAGAATGATTTTAGAAAAGTACATATTTACAGTCATTTAATACATCCTGTTTGTATGATATTGTGTTTGTACAAGTAACCATCATTTGTATAATTGCTACTTTAGGAGGTATAATTACAGTTGCTCAAACAAATTTACATAATACTAGGTATACAAATACATCATTAATCATTCCCACAGAAAACCGGCGTGAAGCAGCGCTGTGCTGTGTTTCACTGCGTGAGTGAGGGTACCGAAGGCCGAATCCGGGTGAACGGGGTTAAAAGGTTGGCAGCACATTATCGCAAGGTGATCCGTCGGCCATCTATCTCAAGAAAATGAG
The DNA here is from genome assembly GCA_019059595.1 of Marasmia exigua. Lineage (NCBI taxonomy): Eukaryota > Metazoa > Arthropoda > Insecta > Lepidoptera > Crambidae > Marasmia > Marasmia exigua. The sequence goes on from CM032472.1 coordinate 773,300, forward strand.
TTTTAATTTTTATATGCGAGGCAGGAAGTCGATCACTACACTGGTATCCGGACTGCCTCGGTGGCGCAGTGGTTAGTGGGTCGCTTTGAAGCGACGGTTACACAAGAGGTCCCGAATTCGATCCCCCGTGCCTCGGAAAGCACGTTAAGCTGTTGGTCTTGCGTCCAATCCCTCTCCGTGTCACAATTGTGTCCAATCGGAATATGAGGATAAGGAAATAGAGAGTGCACTTGTATTTGCGCACACACTTACGTACGTGGCTGATCGTTGAGATTAACCGCCGTCGCCGTAATCGAATGGAGTATATAATTATTATCCACTCCAACTCCACTGCGCCAATGACCGTTGAAGTTAGGTTAGTTACCGTGGGAGAGCCACTTGACTTCATACTACGGCCACGGCCTCACAGAAAACATGCATGGAACATCGTTTGTGCTGTTGTTGTCATGTGCGTGGGTACCCGAGGCTCAATCTGAGGAATAGGATGGTAGCGCAATGGACAACATTTCATATTTTCAACATGTCCATATTGTTTTTTTATATGAAAATAGACATAAAATGAACAGACCCCCATTTTTTCTTTTTTAAAAATTTTGCCATACAGAAAATAATTATTGAAATGCTTTATATTCTAAATAGACGTAAGCGCCAAATGACGTCATCGGACGGCTTAATACAGCGATATTCTATTGCTTATCATTGCTTTAATAAAAAAAGGTACTACTGTCAAAGGTAAAGAATACTAGTGTCAACATTGTCAACGTAATTCATTCATTCAACGTTGACAAGTTGTCTACTTTGTTTGACAGTAGCATGTCATGGGTTTGACATTTCGTAAATTTAAAACTATGATGTGCTAAGCAAAGAAAAATTTTACATTCTGCCGTCCGATGACGTCATCTTACGTTTTTTAGTTTTTAATTATTTTCTCAGTAAATAAGCAATATAAAATATAAATAAATATTTATTCGAGAAACGGAAAAGTAAATGAAGAAATGGTATTTTTTGTTTCATAGCTCAGCAATTTTGAAATGTTGTCCATTGTGCCTTCAATGGTGTTACAGATGACCATGGGCGGCAGCAATCGTTTACCTTTACGGTTAATTTTCCCATAAAAAAAATAACTGAACGGTTCCGCAACCATACATTTTTTTTAATGTGATAGATGGCTGAAGAGCAGACAGATCGCCTGATGGTAAGCAATTGATCTGGACATCTTTAAGCCAATAGTGAACAAGCATCTTCTAGGCAAACGTGTATCATCCTAGACCTCATCGTTGCGTTCCATCAGAGTGGGGGGTGGGGGACACACAATTTACCACTTCGGGAGCGTCTCTTTCGCAACATGATTTTTTTTCTAAACACAATTAGAAAAAAAATGATGTTAAAAACCTCTACATAATTTTTAAATACCTATCCATAGATACCCCATACGTGTAGGTTTGATGAAAAAAAAAATCGAGTTTCAGTTTCAAGTATGGAGACCCCCCCAATGTTTTTATATTTTCCAATTTTTGTGTAAAAATCGTAATGCGCTTACCAAAATACATCTATTTACCAAGTTTCAATAGTTCTTATAGTTTCGGAGAAAAGTGGCTATGACATACGGACGGACGGACAGACGCACAGACATGACGAATCTGTAAGGGTTCCGTTTTTTGCCATTTGGCTACGGAACCCTAAAAAGGGTGTTCGCCGTGGGCAACACAGTATGTAGCAGCCATAAAAAAAAAGGCAGAAAATCGGCTCTACTTATCATTGATATCGAAGGTCGTTAACTTACGCGCTAGACAGTATCGTATCGTATTACTCATACCACACGTGAATGAGATGGATACAGACCATATGTACATGTCATATTTTCTGAAACCGGTTGAAAATTATATGATATTATGTAACTTATCGTAACAATAAATCTTGGCAGTTATAATCTCAAGAGGCCAGTGAATGATATCTTTGGCAATTGTTTTAAGTTTCCTGTTTTGTTCTAGTGATATATTATAATAGGTATTTCAATCTATGTCCTATACTTTGTACTACTTTCAACCTACGCATGAATATAACCCGTGTTTTTTTTGTCGTTTATATCCCAAAAACCTTATAATAGGTTTATTGAATTAAGTCCATTTAGCATTTAGCATGTAAAATCAACAAATTAAACCAAAAAATCTGCTGTTCCATCATCATTTTAGCCAATAGACGTCCAATACTGGACATAGGCCTTCCCAATGTTCTCCACACAGATCAGTCCTGTGCCGCCCGCATCCAATGGATTCCTGCAATCATTGCCACTTGAGACATGCAATCCTTTGGGCTATGTCTGAGACCTTAGGTCTCCTGCGGATCTTATCATTACTGATACGATCACACTAGTAGACTCCGAGCATAACCTTGAGTATAACCTTCATCATCAGCCTATTTAAGTCCCCACTGGTGGATAATGTAGGGAACAGGGATTTTTTTTCGCTTATTTTGTTGATCTAATATGCTAAATATATATACTATATATATTTAGCATATTAAATCAACAAAATAAGTGGCTATCGGGATGTAAACAATAAAAAACAACGGTGTATATTTACACCCAGACACTAAACATAAACAATGTCCATCACACGAATGTTTGTCCAGGTTGGCAGGTACATAGGTACAGTCATATGCACTAATAAATATACAACCCCATTCAAATATGAACCTTATTGTTTGTTCTTAAGAGTCAAGATGTTTACATTTCATTGCAGGCGCATGTACAGTCGCCTGCACGCTTACGCTTAGTGTGAGACAGAGACAGATAGATTATCGGTTCGAGAACTACGATGCCATAGACAAACATACACATAGACACGTCAAAGTTATAATAACACCCCGCCGTTTTTTTGTCGAGGGTTAAAAGTAATCAGAATGCATAATAGAGAAATATTTTGAGGGATACATTTATATATTTTTGTAAATATTTATGTTAATAGCAAAAAACTTAGTTGTTTTTTTTCCAGTCTAACTTTTGAACTTAGCTTAGTAAAAAGATAATACATATTTAAATCTTCACCATTTATTTCCTCGAAACGCTTTCATTCTTTCTCGAGAAACTCCCTTGTTAAACCCAATGCTTTATAAGCTTCCTCACGATGTTTTTCCTCACCGACAAGCTATTAATAGTAATGATTATTTATTGCAGAAATACGCATACATTTGAAAAATACATTGTCCCACAATGGATTCGAACCACAACCTCCCGCATAGAATTCCCGTTCTTAACCACTGAGCTAAAATCGCATAATTTTAGTAGATGAAATCCGAGAGTAACAAACAAGTAAATTAGGCATTGTTTCGAACCGGTTTGTTGATCCACAAATACAGCCGCCAAAGCTTCGCTTATATTTGAAACAAATCTTTTATAGGGTTCAGCGGGGATAAGAGTAACCCTTAAGCCGAAGCAAACCACAAACGTATTAAGATATTCTATAAGCTACCACCAAATATCATTAACCCATCACTGGACAAGTTTAAGTCTCATATTAAAACCTGCCTAATGAAGAAAGGTTACTATTAGTGTACACAAGTCTACAAGGATGAATAATAAGGATTCTTGGACATGTTCAGATAGCAGCAAGTCAAGCTACCCCTTCTCAAACATAAGATCGGTTCAAAGTCCAACAAGGGTGACTCGACGTGACGACGTGTACTCATCGATTAGTCCTCTTAGTTGTTATTCATATGATAGTAATCTGTTAACCTTGATAAGAATATATTTTGTTTCTCTTCTCAACTAAAACTCAATATATTTCTTTCTTTTTAGGGTTCCGTACCTCAAAAGGAAAAAACGGAACCCTTATAGGATCACTTTGTTGTCCGTCTGTCCGGCCGTCTGTCAAGACCCTTTTTCTCAGGTACGCGTGGAGGTATGAAGCTGAAATTTATATCAATTACTCAGGTCTACTGTCCCTTGAAGCTGTGAAAAAATCAAGCTTCTAAGCCAACGCAATCAAAGGATACAGCCGTTTATGCCGCAAATTTTCGACACTTGCAAGGGAATCAAAACCTACAGGGTACTTCCCGTGAACTCAGAATCTTGTAATTTGGTACGAAGCAACGTCTTATAGCATAAATAAAGGAAAAATTACGAAAACCATAAATTTGAAGTTACTTCACATAATATATATTTTTTTAATAATTTTAAACCTACTACCCATTTCCTCATAAACGAGTAGAGGTATTAAATTGAAATTCATACCAAATACTCAATTCTATAATACCTTTAAGCTGTAACAAAATCAAACTTCTATGTCAACGCAATCAAAAGAAACAGCAATTTAAGCTGCATATTTTGAAACTCGCAAGTACTCGCAAGGGAATCAAAACCTAAAGGGTATTTCCAGTCGACCTAGAATCTTGAAATTTGGCATGAAGCAACGTTTTATAGCACACATAAAGGAAAAATTCCGAAAACCTTAAATTTTTTGTTACATTACAAAATATATATTTTTAATAAATATAAACTTATTACTTTTTTCCTCATGAACGCGTAGAGCTATCAAGTTAAAATTCATATCAAATACTTAGATCTAATTGTCTTTAACCCGTGAAAAAAAAAAACTAAGTCAACGCAAAAACGCAAAACGCAAAAGTACAACCATTGATACCGCATATTTTGAAACTCGCAACTACACGCAAGGGAATTAAAACCTAAAGACCACTTCCCGTTGACATAGAATCTCGAAATTTGGTAAGAAGCAATTGCTTACAGCACAGGTAACAGAAAAATTCCGAAAAGCTCAAAATTTTAAGTAGTTATACCACCAAAATAATTGTGATTGTAAACATAATTGTAGTTACAGCAATGACCGCGAGTTATTATACTATGTATGGGGAGGGCAACATTTAAAGGAGACGAAATAGCCTTTTTCTTTATATTTTGACAATCTTTTATCGAAATGATATGTGTTAATATAAAATAAAGGATTACTTAAACGATAAAGAGATCTTTGTCTTAAATTTATGCTCCTCCATCTTTCCCCATTGTAATGTTATGGATTTCATTTTGCAATAAAAATACCATAGTTATGACTCGATTGTCGTAATGAACGAACTTTGTAAACCTTGCAGGTTTGTACGGAACCCTCGGTGCGCGAGTACGACTCGCACTTGGCCGGTTTTTTCTGTCTCAATCTCAATTATGCATGGATATGGAACAGACGCGCAATAATGTAATGGTAGTCGCTGAAAACCAGCGTCAAGGTTGGTCTCATGGATCAGCACCGACTATTGCTGAGCGGCCGCCTGTTTGGCACTTACAGGGATAATGTTGTCCTATTTTTCATGTCTAGGTTATGTTTCTTATTAAGTTTCCATGTTTTTTATTGTGCCAAATAAAGTTATGGATTGCATTCATTCATTCATATTTTGATATGAGTAACAACAGAGTTTCTTGCTGGTGTCTTTTCAGTAGAAATCGAAATTCCAAAACCGCGGTAGATTAAAGTATGTGTGCCTATTTTGACATTCGGCGTATTTGTCCATTTATGATTTATCTATAGTCTTTTCTATTCAAAAAGAGGTAAATTCTATTACACCATGACAAAGCTTGTATGAAAACAGAAAAAGCGAAACAACTGCGCGATGTAATCAACGCCCAACGTCATCTATTGTTAAAGGCTGAATATAATTCGTTGCCACTACTTTTTTGAAGCATCGCCCATAATTTTGGTCGTATGAGGTTCTCTACTGCAGAAGAACTCTATCTTAATAGCCATCGCTCCGTTGGTAGTGCAAGCTAAACCTAAGTTACAGTCAATATTTAGTGTATAACTTTAAAAATAAATACCGCAAACTTGTGAATACGCAGAGAAGGCGTCACGTGAAGTTACCCCCCTACTCCCTCCCGCAGTGCAACAAAATCGACATCGAAGTACTTGTGTCTCAGACAAAAAGACTGTCCGAAATCCAAAAAAAGTAATGCCATGTGTACATATGCGCTGACATCCATCATAGGCAACAACCCCAATCAAAAAATGGAACTAGTTACCGGTGCATATATTTCCTCCTTCCTACAATTGAAGCGTGAAGAAGCATCTCGGGCTCTAGTATGGCGGTGCCAACAGAGGTGATGCTTTGACATCGTAATTGCAACGTAGGCTCTCCTCTTGCTTACCATCAGGTTTAGGAGAGCCAATAACTGTGTTAATAAAAAAAACTACGGAACCCTAGATTGCTCGATGCTGGTACACACTTGACCGGATTCTTATTCATAAGTAATAGTGTTCAAATAAAAAGCTATTAGAAACAGAATGCGATACCCGAAAGAAAGATAAACATTTTTTCCGATAAGTACAAAATAAATGGAATACGTTCCTTTAAGAGGCTTCTATTCAAGTTATTCGTGTTCATATTGTGTTTGTTACGTAAACACGTAAATGTTTTATCTGTTTTCTAAAGTTAATATTGTCACGTATTAGTTGATAGTAACTATCGGGTAAGTTAACAATGTAAAGTAGTGTACACATTCTTGAGTTCAAGTTACAAGCAAACTAATGAAAGTGATGATTACGATGCTTCTATTTTGAAAGTATTTATCAATACATACACTTCCCAGCAGTACTACTAGTTGGACCAAAGAAAGAACCACTCACTCAGGTTGAACTGTTGGTAAAGATATATCCCCAAGACAACCAGTTGAACCATAGAGTTATGGACTCTTTACATACATACAGACTGACCGCACCAAGACATAATTAGGTATGAGTAGACTGATAGACAGATGACATGGGCTCTTGATTTTGACACGACGAGTGATGATATTGTAAATATATCCGACTCGAAGGACCACTTGTACAGAATTAAGACTACATTTTTTTATATACTGTAGATAGGTAAGCGTTTGACCATATTTTAACACGACGAGTGATGATTTTGTTAATATATTTGCATATTTAATTCTGTACACAAAGGTAACTTTACTTCTTCGTATTACAACCAGGACATCGCAGTTTTATCACGGGTCGGTAGGGCTTCCATCTTTAAAGAATTTATCCAGTTTACATGCGTACCAAAAATTACCACAATGGATTTTTTAAACTTAATTTTATGTGGAACACCAACAGCCTGATTGACATCATGTTATAGTTACAAAGTTTTTATGACTAATACTATTAATACGTATTCGCATATGGATAGAAATAATGTAAACCATGCTATACAATACAAAACTATAATGTAGTACAACAATAAAATGAAAGCATTTCATATTCGGTGGAGAATAACTACTAAATTGATCACAATGGATGCACAATATTAAAGTGGAGGAATAGACGCAGGAAAACGGTATCCAAGCTCTGGAGCGATATCTTGTATCGAGCGATAACAGTATTTCATCACTTTCTATGACTTTTGTATTTTCGTTTCTTATGAAATTCTATCTGTTCATTTTCCTTATATAGTACCCATATTGCATTAGATTCAAATCAAGTAAAATCAGGTGACGAGAATGTTAGTGACAAGAAAGGACTTATTGAGTGAACTTATTTATTTGAACTAAATCTGGAACTACATGACTACTTTTATAAAGGGATTTCCTTTATAGGGCCATAATGACATTCACTATACGAGAGCAAATTGAATGAGTAATATGTTATAGGAGAGGTTGCAAACGCCAACCCCCTTATTCCAAATCGCTAACTAAGGATAGTCCCGGAACAAAACTCGTGCTAGCTCCTTTTAATATTGCGTGTTGGAACGGGATGACGGGAGCTTAAGTACGGTAATAACTTGGGATCACAATTTATAATAAAGTGATAAATACCAATCGGAAGGCCTATGCTACGCTGGAAGGATTGCGTAAAGCGTGACTGTATGTAACGCCTTTCTCATTTCATCTACTGGCTGGGAATAGCTCGCCCTCGATCGTTTGCATTAGAAGCACTATATCGGAAGGAGTTGGCAAGCATGATATATAGTAGTAGTATATAGCCTGGATAAGCTAGCAACCTAAAGCCAAACGTCATGTTGGCAACCCCAGTGGCAACAGAGCTCGGTTAATGTGCAGTACATGCGGACGAAAAATCTACTCCCGCATCCGTACAGTTATGAACGCAATTCACATCCCGTTTAGCTACTTAAAGTACTATCATAGATGTAAAGGCTAATGTATATATACACAAGTCCTTTCGCAATATCTGGCCCAGTTCATAGAAATCTTTTAAAGAGCAATTGAGTGCTTATGTCAACGAAAGTAGAGCGAATTTGGGCAACATTTTGGGACGGTCTGTAAAAAGGTAGGAATTTTCGGGTTTAGTTTTGTCATCATAGTTATTTCAAAGTTCTGTGTGGTCAGATAAAAGGATGGTCGGCTTTACCCTTTAAATATGACGGTCAAAGTTTATAATGGATTTATCTTCACTAATTAAATGCAAATTGAAAGCCATTTCATCGGTCTAATATTAAACCATTTAACAAGCGGGGATGTTCCGGAATCGATGTCCCAGCGGGTACTGATATGGGACAAGAAATGTAAATTTCAAGCTTGTCATGCTTTTACCTTATAGTTGTTTAAGTAATTCAAAATTTGGGGAGTCTGGAAATTTAAATGAAGTGACTGCCGTCTGACCATTGCAACTATCCGAAACGTGCAGATTTCCTCACAATGTTTTCCCTCACCACCGAGGCAGGTAATGCTCGAATTGGAATCACGACCCCCCGCATGGTAGGTGTGTTCATTATACATTGAGTTACCCTACCAGCGCTCATATGCCAAAAAATTAGAACCATCAAAATTTAAAGTCAATAATGCCAAAAAATTAGAACCCTCAAAATTCAAAGTCAATAATTTCAAAAAATTAGAACCCTCAAAATTCAAAGTCAATAATGCCAAAAAATTTGAACCCTCAAAATTTAAAGCCACACGTACGTAATGTTTTTGTATCTTTCTTCAAAACTGCATTAGTATTTACGACTGATTGTATTAATTTTGTGGCTCTGCTGATGATGAAAGGTCAACTCCTCAACGGCAAGGATTTAAGGATAACTCTTTCAATACTGTATTCACAATATGTCAAAAAATGAGACACTAAAAAGCTTAAAAAAAAAATTAAATAAATTAAAAACCGCCCTCAAAAACCATGAACTAAGAAGTGTAAAATAGTATTTTTATCACTTTATACACTTCAAATAACATTTTAGAACAGTACACTCGAGAAAAGGTTTTACCGAACTCAGCGCCCAATACTATATTGTAATTTAATACAACATTCAATTATTCTTTTTTTTTTACGTTATAACAGACAAAAGAGCAGACGGCACATCTGATGGTGACTGATGAATGCCGCCCATGGACATCTGGAGCCCAATTCTCATGCTCGTGACATTTATCATCATACGACATTTATCACTAAAACATAGTTTTTTTGTATGGTTTTCAGGTGATATCCGCCATGTTTTTTTCATATCGAAATCCCCAGAATTGGGGTCCTGCATCTCCTGAAGTATCACATATGCGTTGCGTGGCGTTGCGTTTTGTACGAGTATAGTAGCAGTACGCGTGTTGGATGGGTCGTGGAAATTATACTCTGTTAAATATGTATAGCTTGATTAGATGACAGCTATCATTTGAACTTTATTTCAAAAACATAAGGCTTAAGTAAATAACACACTTAAACACAATCCAGGTGAATATTCTACCATTTAAACCACTGAACGCGTTACTAAGCCGACGAAATTTGTAAGTGCTTGATTCGACATGAGCAGGACATGAGTCCCGCCTGAACACGAGATGAAATTTTTAAGTGTGTTATTTACTTAAGAATAAATTGCAAAATATTGCTATAAAAATATCAACCTAAGGTTTATCATTTAACTAAGTTTCATTACATAGAATTTTATGACTATAACAAATATTGCACATCACATACATTGATCTGACTCCGAGATAGATAGCTCAAGTACCTGTGCTACGGATACCAGAACCAACAGCGAAATTACCAATATATAGGTACATTGAATACTTTTATTTTGTAAATACGTACTTATAATACATACAAAAGACCGAGACCAATACAAACAGACATACATGCACACGAATGTATGTACTATGCGGGGGTCAAACCCGCAACCCTTGCATCAGAGGCAGCGTATACTACCACTGCTCCAAACGGGTCGTCTCACATCGTCGGATCGTACTATAGTACGGTTTGACGACGATTATTTTTAGATCTATAGATCTAAAGATAATTTTTCTTTGACACCAGAGGCTGTCATTCCAATAAAGCAACATTTTATGGACGATATTGAATGCAGTTGACTAGCTTTTGCGGTATTCATGCAATACGACATGGCAGATTGGAGCGCGATATATTAAATAGTTGGTAGGACATAAAATCCTTCGTTCAAAATCGTTTTAGAAATTCATTTCTATATTGAAGAGGTAAATATAAAGACCCGACTATTATTTCTTACTCAATGGACAGAACTTACAGGTAAACCCAAAAGGCAAAACACTTGCTTTGTAAGTAAGTAAACACGCACCCCTTTATTACAAATCGCAAACTAAGGATAGATATAGTAGTAAAATTCGTGCCATCTCCCTTTAATATTGTCATGAAGTCAAGTAGATAAGTCATGAACTTTAGTACGGTAATAACTTATGATCGCAATTTATAGTAAGGTGGTAGATGTTTTGTTTACAAACGTTCAATAAACCTTTGTTAGCTAAACCGGTGTTATATATATTGTATATGTTTCAGTTTAGCGTATCAAACAAAAAAAAATCTAATTTTTTTTTTGAAAAAATAATGAAATCTGCTTTATTATACCGTATTAGATAACAAACATTTAAGAATACTACCGTTATTTCTGACCACATACACGAAATACAGTTCGATACTGTGATGTAATCAACACCCAGCGCCATCTTATTATCGGCCAGCAAAATTAAGTATCGAAAGCGGACTACTACCACCTACTCGTATCTATATTTTTGAACAAACCCAAAAACCGTATTGGCGGAATAGACTGATAGAAAAAATATAAAGTTTACTTTTTGAAAAATAATGCACGGAACGTGTACCTACCTACGTTGTATTAAACTTTAAAATTGAATTCACAACTACTGGTGAAGAGTAATCATGTGATCCGTCTGGTCGTCTGCCACCAATCACATAAAAAAAGTAATCAAAAACAGTAAGAAAATTCATAACTAGAAATTTTGTGACACTCTTCATGGAACTTTCAGGCTATCTGTAAAATTCACAACTATCAAAAAAAGACAATAAAATGTTGTAGCTGTAAATTTGAATGGAGTCTCTATGGAACTTCTAGGCTGTTTGATCAATGAATCGTAGAGCTGGCGCTGATTAGCTGCTGCTGCCATCGATGCGGTCGCAATCCAACGGATTTACGAGCCATTCCGCATGTAAATATCTAATATAAGGTACTATCGGGGACACTAATGGTGAATCAGTACGTAGCAAAAATCGCTTGTAAACGCAATTTATTTTACAGCACGCGGCTCACTTAATGATAAGTGATTACCACCGTCCATAGACATCTGCAACACATGAGGCATTACAGATGCGTTGGAAAATCGGCAAGCAACCTTTTCGATTGGGTAAGAGCTAAAGGGATTTAAATTTTACCACGTGGCAAATAAGCGTTAAACAGCAGCCAACATTGACAGGGGCTAGATTTATAATAATTTGAGAATTCCTGAGAAGAAAGTTAAAGTTCCAAACTATCCCTAATATACTAATATTATCGACGAAAAATCGGCGGGGTGTTATAAGTTTTTAGTTAGACGTGTCTGTCCGTGGCATCGTAGCTCTTGAACGGATGAACCGATTTTCATTTTGTTAGAAAGGTGAATTGATTGGGAGTGTTCTTAGCTATGTTAGATAGAAATTGATGCAAGATGGCCACCGCCACAAAATATCGGATAACATTACTAAACAACTATGTAGGTATATTACTGTAGACAAACTCCCTCGATATAGATATCAAAGAAAAGGGTTATAGCAGTAAAATACAATACGCTATGAAAAATATCAAATCAAAGATGGCCGCCCCCAAAAAATGGCAAAATAGTAAAATAAAGATAAGATAGTTTTAGCAAAAACTAATAATTTTGGTTTGTAAATTTTAAATAATGCGTAGAATAATTAACGTATGCATAGTAATTAGCTCGTTTTTAAATTTATATTTGACAGTATACAGAAAAAACGATTCCATCGAAACGTTTATGACAATTTGGGATATGACAAATGAGTGCTGCGTGCCACACAACATTGCCCTTAACTTGGTTCACTGAAATGATCCCTGATTGTACCTGCTATGGCATTAACATTTTGCAATGTTAGCGATTGGATTTCTATTGTCCAAAATTAGTATTAATGTATCGTTGTTGCACTCGTATGCAGTACATTATTTCCTATTCATTGCACAAAAGCAAAATACAAGTTATTCATTGCACAAAAGCAAAATACAAGTAAGATGCAACAACAACAGACAATACAATCATCATCAGCCCATTTAAGTCCCCACTGCTGGGGCACGGGCCTCCCTCAATCACATGAGGGGTAATTGCCATACTCACCAGGCTTGGCAGACGGGTTGGCGAGGGTTTTGATATAAATGCAGAGTTTTGCTTCTCTGGGTGCTGATGATCATGCTAGCAGCTTTACCTTAGTCGCCTTTTACGACACCTCGGTAAGAGTGAGAGTGGCCTATTCTACTCTGTCGGGGACCACACAATACAATAAGGCGGTCTTATCACTTATAGCGATTTCTTCCATAAATTTATAAAAATATAAATATAAAACTTTTTATTTGCTAAAAATACAACCTTTGGGTAGAGGAAAGAAGTAACGTGTTTGAAAGGTAAGGTAAACATAAGGTGTTTAGTGTGTAAAATTACTTCGATTTTTTTTTATTTGTACGGGGGCAGACGAGCAGACGGCTTACCTGACGGTAAGCGATTGTCACTGCCCATGGACGATCAAAATACAAGTTCTCAAGGGCGGAATTACTCTTTAAGCTTCCTCTTTTCCTCGGATTGGGCTAAAATACAGGCAGATGCTGATGATGACTGCTAAAACTACCTTACATTCTCATTGCTCGGGTCGGTCAAGGTCACGATTCGCTATGTTGCCATTCGCAGTGGCTATAAAGTGACGGCTGCATTTGGGGTCCTAGATTCAATCCCCGGGTCGGGCAAAAATTGTGCCTGAGTTTTTCTGTTAAGAAATTCTCAGTATCATCCCGAATTCTGAAAGAAGGACCCCCTTGCCTCGCCTTTTCAAGCCGTTGGGCTTGCACCTGATCCCTTTTCGGTCCTATCACACTTTAAGGGAATAAGATAGTGCTCTTGTGTCTGTGCAAACACTTGTGCATTATATTATGTCCTGCGTTGGTGGCTGATCAACGAGCGACAAACGAGCAAGCGAGTCCTGATGGAAAGTAATCAACGCCGCCCAAGAACATCCGTGAAATCAGAAATATCGCTAAAGTGTTGCCGGCCTTTTTAAAAAGAGTACGCTTCTCTTGAAGGCCCTTAAGTCATAGCCGTCATTACAAATAAGCTGGTGATAATGTGTAAAGTATCAGACTATACAATACTGACCCACTGCAGGGCAAATGCCTCTCTCGGCCGCAAAAATCAAATCATCGCTGCTATGATGGGATTAGGGATAATCACCACGCTTGCCTAATGCGGATTAATGATCACAAACCCGAGCTATGTTCGAAAAATTCGAAACATATATTTGCTCGACTCGGTAATCGAACCCCGGACCACGAGATCACGGCCCGGTACTTAAACCACTAGACCAAAGAGGCATTGGTGATGATTATGTTGACTGCTAAAACAAACCTTACATTCTCATTGCTCGGGTCGGTCATGGCGACGATGGCCATGCTCATGTTGACTCGCATCCCGAACGCGAGCACCATCGCCAAGAAGAGCAGCAACGCTTGCGCATGACGCACACCCAGGATGGCACCTAAAAGAAAAGTTAAGTAGATAATTATTATCTACACTTCTATCTATAATATTTACGTAGATTCCCGTACGCTGCCCAGCCGAGTTTCATTCGTCGGTCGACCTCTTTCTGGAAGTTAGACTTTCCAAGCTGGACTTTTTGTCCGAAGTAGACGACCAAATTATTTTGTCCCAAAAAACTCTTAGTACTTTCATTTATGTATTTTAAGATTGACAAATCTATCAGCAGAATCAAAATCAGTTCATTGTATGAGATATTTCATGAGTTCATAAAAGAATAAACTTCACTTTTTTTTATGCCATAGGTGGCAGACGAGCAGACGGACCACCTGATGGTAAGCGATTGCCGCCGCCCATGGACACCCACAACACCAGTGGAGTCACTAGTGCGCTGCCAACCTTTAAACTCCCCTACCCCCCGGATTGGGCCTCCGGTACCCTCAACCACGTAGCGAAACACATCACAGTGCTGCTTCACGCCGGTTTTCTGTGAGGCCATGGTCCTGATTGAGCCGGCCCATTCATGCCGAAGTGTGGTTCTCCCACGGTCCCATGTGTATGTGTAATTCAAATCTATTGGCAGAATCGGAATCAGTTCGTTGCATACACTGAGTTCATAAAAAAACAAACTTCACTTATATAATGCAGGATTGTCGGCCGGTAGCGGTGTTGCTATTATTCTGTCTATCAGGCAGGAATTAAATATTTCCGCGCCGTCGCGTGCGAGTAATTACGTGACGGCTAACGCATGCTTTGAAAGCCTTGCATTTTACTTTCCTTGTTATTACCATTTTACGGGAAAATGTCGTCATTTTATCAGGATTCCGTAACACTATCCAAATATTAAAAAAAAATTGCGAAAAAAAAACCGCCTCCAAAAATCCACGAACTAAAAAGTGAGCCTAATATTATCTTTTAATTCAATACAACAATCAATCAATCAATTATTCAACAGGGATTAGGCGACGACTTCGGTAAAACCTTTTCTCGAGTGTACTGTTATGAAATGTTATTTGAAGTGTGTAAAGTGTTAAAAATATTATTTTACACTTTATAGTTCGTGGTTTTTGAAGGCAGTTTTTTTTCGCATAAAAAAATTTTTTCAAGCTTTCTAGTTTCTCATTTTTTGAGAGCCCCCCACACCCCTCCCTCCCTCTTCCACCCCCGCCAAATAACTAACAAACTAATTGTGAGTACAATATTGAAAGAGTTATCCTTTAACTCCTTACTGTTAAGGAGATGACCTTCCATCATTAGCAGAGCACAAAATTAATACAGTCAGGCGAAAATACTGGTGCAGTTTTAAAGAAAGATACAAAAACAGACCATTCTTTAAAGAAGTTGCATGCCTGTAAAGTAACTGTTAATACTATACATTGTTTTTTTCACCAACTTGTTACTCAGTTTATGCAATAAATGATTCTATCACTTAAAATAAAAAATAAAAGCTAAAAAAATTAAAACCCAACTACGACAAAAAACGTCGTGAAAAAGATAAAACAAGCCTTCGTTGTCAATTTATGCAATATTCACTATGTAGAGATAAAATTTCATGTTTGGAAATCCGCAGTCACACGTTGTCAAAGGGTAGTATATTTAACGTGTGACTACGCCTTTCCAAACATGAAATTTTATCTCTACATAGTGAATATTGCATAAATTGACAACGAAGGCTTGTTTTATACTTTTTCAGCGACGTTTTTTGTCGTAGTTGGGTTTTAATTTTTTTACTTTTATTTTATTTGTACTATTTTGGTGTCCAAGTGCTAGTAATATATATATATATTCAAAATGTACAAGTCAAGCGCTTTCAAATGATACCAAACACGGCATATTTATCATAACTTTATTTTTTTACTCTGTATGTTTTGTCCGCTAGAGGGCGCCACATTAGATTTTGTGAAACTTCATATAGCCTATAACCAGCGGACGATCAAGACGCTTATAATGATATGTCATTTGTCGAATTCTGATAAGTAGTTAAGAAGTTACGTGGAAACAGATGAACATACATACATACATACATACATACATACATACATAGCCTGTCAAAATCATAACCCTCCTTTTGCTCACTTAAAAATGGTATGGAACATTTGTACGCGAGTCTGATTTACGCTTGGCCAGTTTTTTTTATTTTATCCTTCGTCATTAAACATGAAAACCACTACCACTTGATTAATGACCCAACATTAGAATGATTTACACCATAGAGTAAGGTAATAAGTTTACACATAATTACACATAAGTATGAATGTGACACGTTGTGTGAATGATGGTGATTATTTAACGATGATGATGTAAATGATTGACTCTTGTACAGGTTAGGAAGATCTACACTGGAAGTTGTTGGCGAGTACATTTACCTCGGATAAAAAGTCCAGCTTGGTAAATCCAACATCCAGAAAGAGGTCGATCGACGAATTCCAACTCGGTTGGGCAGCGTTCGGGAAGCTACGCAGCATATTTTTGGCCCATCTACCGCAGTGTCTCAATACAAAAGTCTTCAATGCGTGTGTGTTGTCAGTGATTACATACGGAACCGAAACGTGGCCGCTTACAATGTGCCGATTGAGGAGGCTCAAAGTCACCCACAGAGTAATGGAGAGGGCTATTCTTGGAGTCTCTTTGCGTGATCGTATCAGAAATGATGAGATCCGCAGGAGAAATAAGGTCACAGACATAGCCCAAAGGATTATGTGTCACAAGTGGCAATGGGCAGGGCACATAGCGAGGAGAACAGATGACCGCTGGGGCGGAAAAGTCCTCGAGTGGAGTCCACGTACAGGAAGTCGCTGCCATGGCAGGCCCCCCACAAGGTGGACCGACGATCTGCTGAAGGTTGCGGGAATCCATGGGATGCGGGCGGCACAGGACCAATCTGTGTGGAGAACATTGGGGGAGGCCTATGTCCAGAAGTGGACGATGATGATGATGATGATGTAAATGATCTGGACAGTACTTGAAATAATAATTCTCAATGTGCAATCGTGATCCAGTGGGTCCAGTTTTCCCTGTTTAAGCGTTGCGATTGTCAGGCGGCAGTCACTTCATTGTAATTACAAGACTTCTCCAATTCTGGATTATGGTTTACTCGTACCATAATCGACAGATTTTTTTTTTATGTAACAGGTGGCGGATGAGCCGACGAGCCGACGAGCTGATCACCTGATGGTAAGCGATTACCGCCGGCCATGGACACCCACGACACCAATGGAGTCACAAGTGCGCTGCCAACCTACAAACCCCCGTGTCCCCAGGATTGGGCCTCCGTTACCCTCACTCACGCAGCGAAGCACAGATCGAGTCGGCCCATTCATGCCTAAGCATGGCTCTTCCACGGTTAAAAAGCTTTAGCGGAACTGGGAATTTCCCGCTAAGTTAAGGAGGAGGGATGTATGATAGGGATGTTTGACACGTGTACCTATACATTCGTCCCGATCATAAAATATTATGAGGCGCTGGCACATAATTGTATTATTTCTGGGCACAATTTATCGAAAATGTTATTATTTTATATGATATACGACATTGTTACCTCACAAACCAACACAATTGTAATTATTTAATTAGCTGTTTCACTTTCAGTATAATTAAACAGAAACCTATTTATATTACACCAGACGAAAAGACTCGTAGCAGAAGGTATGTTATGACACCGTCTGCCACGAGTCTCTGCGTCTATGCATGTACTTTTTATTGTATAAAGACAAATACAGTAATTAGTATACAACCTCATTCAAATATGAACCTTATTGCTCCGTTTTAAGAGTCGAGGTGTTTACATTTTTTTACAGGCGACTGTACAGCTTAATACCAATTAAAATGATTTAGATACGATTTGACCAATCTTTATCCATGGATAAATTTATGGTATAACGTCAGATTTGTATAGAAAGAGAGCGCTTTACCATAGATTGAATATCGGAATAAGATTGGTTGAATTGGCCCTAAACCAGTTCAATTATGCCTAGTTCAGGTAAAATGTTCAATATTATGTACTAATATATAAGACTTCTTGATCAAAAGTTGTATTAGACATAAGTTATTTTGAAATGAATATTTTATTTATTTATTTGGTCATTCGTAATTTGCAAATACATTTTTTTTCTAAACTACACGTGCCTTTACATACATTTTGCAAAACTAGCAAATTTTTTTCAACTGAATTCGATACACTACCATATTTATCTTACAAAGACACACTTTTGACAATTTTAGATATGGATAGCTACACATCAATATTACATAAAAATGACAACTTTCTTCGTATCAATCGGAGTTCAATATCAATTGAGTAATTTTGATGACAGATTGTGATAGCCTTGATGTGCGGCTGTCTATACTAGAATGGAGCGCAAAAAACATATTCTTTGTAAAACATATTCATTGTAATTACAACCGTTTTGATTATGATTAGTACTAGGTTTAACGGCTTCCATTACGACGTTCGTTGGAAATAACTTCATATTGCTTCAAACCGATAAGGAAAAAAACGTTTGTTATTAATTTAAGATTGTGTTCAAGGAAATGAAAAGAAAAACTTACTGGGCCTTATTGCTGTGTTTCCTTCCTCGTCAGACATTTTGCAACACTAAAACAATAAGTAAAAAAAAAACAAATAATATTTTTACGCAAAAAAAATTGCACAATATTTATTGTATTTATTTTTGATCCCTAATAAAAAAGAAACATTTTTTTAAATATTTTTTTCTAAGACTGGTAGATACGTCTGTACTAGTTGTACTGTCTAAGTTATCTACTGCTGTTATGGCATTTTTCATTGGAGGCTGCAATCGGCTAGGGTGATCTGATCTTCAGATATTGATGGACGTTTTTATCTTAAAGTAGATTCCCATCAGTTCGATCTTGAACTATAAAGATAAAAAAAATATGAAGTGTTTTTATGAACAGAATGACTTGACAATTATTTTTTTTCGAAAAAGTTTTTTTGAAAAAAATTTAATCCTTAAATTATAAGGTACGACAAATTGTTTTGAAAATAAGAAAGAAAATGGATTATTAGTGTCAGATATCACTCGACTTTTCTGATTACTTACCATCAGGTGTCCCGCTTGCTCGCTTCGACAAGCGAACAAGCGGGACACCTGATGGTAAGTAATCAGAAAAGTCGAGTAAAAGAAACACAGAAAGAGGAGCGCTTCACTTTTTTATACTAAAGGCGACCCTTTAGTATAAAAAAGTGAAGCGTTCCTCTTTCTGTGTCACCCACCCGCCGAAAACAAATAGTTCCTATAAGTACTTTAGTATACTAAGTCCTAACGAGGCATTACTTACCAAAAATCGTCAACTTACTAAATGCCATGTTAGCTCAGATTGTCCACAGGAGTTTAGTTGCAGTCAGTAAAATATCAGACAGACTTGATTGGATGACCTTTGTCCACCGATGACCGCCTGTCTTGATGTTCCTTGAATGTAACCTTATAACTAACGTATAGTAAAGAAAGAGTTTTTTTATTTATTTTATTTTTACCTTTATTTCAATAACTTACAAAGTTATAAATTGCAAAATATTAGGCACTACGCGCTCAAATGTAATATTGTATATCTAGTAAGTTTAAGATTTATTTAAAGCTAATAACCTTTCAGGAATTTTGTTCCACCATATTTTTTTCATTATTCAAAATTCTTATGGTTTTTGTTGCAACGATTAAACATTTTTTTATTCTCTTATTTGGAGCAAGAAAATTAAATTTTTGGGATTTTTTCTTGCTTTATCAAAACCGATGCAAACCACTCTGAAATATATAATAAGTTATTTAACTAACACGACTTATACTAGCTAGTAGCTATGTATGTTAGTAGAATAGCAAAGTCTATATAGATACCCATACCTTGGTCACTCTACCTGTATAACAGCTGTAAGCGTCACAGTCACGGCCAGCGATCAGTCACGGTGTAACGTTGACCGTATTGTTTACCTCTTTATCGATTATGGAATAAATCATTACCATAGATAGATATTATACTTTATTACAAAATACACAACTTACAAAAAAAAAAAGGTATTACAGAAACTAAAATGTACAATTTTCGTGATCTCATCAGGTGATCCGTCTGCTCATCTGCCGCGTGTGATTGTATCAAAACGTTCGTGTCTCTCTTTTTCTACTGGTTTAGTGTGTTGTTTAGACAATTATCAATCCGTCATTCAGAACAAGGAAAAGTCCAAAAAGTCGAAGTTATCGTCACAGTGTCCTTACTATTTAGAGTTATATAAAGAAATATGACAGGACACCTAGTGCGACATGATAGTCATGTTTATAAAAATACCTAATAATGGAAGGAAAGGTGTAAGCAAGGAGACGAAGAGGAAAAACAAGAAGTTATACGTCCAGCAACTTAATAATAATACGAGTAATAATATCCTTCAACCGATTTCGGTTGAGGCCGGCCAATCTCAACGATCAACCACTTACGCAGGCACATATTATAGTGCTCAAGTGTGTGCGCAAACACAAGTGTACTCTCAATTATCTTGCCCTCATAATCCGATGGAACACCAGTGTGACACGATCGGAGAGGGATCAGGCGCAGGACCAACGGCTTAACGTGCTTTCCAAATCACGGGGATAAAAGAACGCCAACTTCTTAAAAGAAAAACTCGGACAAATTTTGGTCCAACCCGGGGATCGAACCTTGGACCCCAAGCGCAGCCGTCGCTTCAAAGTGCGACGCACTACCCACTGCGCCAACGAGGCAGTCAACAATCCAACAACTTACATTAATCCCAGAAGTCCCACAACTTAAGGAAAAGCAAATGTTAAGCAGGTGGCAGAGTCTTAGAGCACGAGATTTCTACCATGCACCTTATTTTTGAGTTTCCGACATTTCGGCACTGTTGCAAGCGCCATGGTCACGGAGTAACTGAAGTTTTTGCGGGTAAGATGTTACTGGCAGACAAAACGGTCTATCCTCCTTCGCAGTCTTTTACTACGCGCACCTGCTGTACCACTGTTCATTAACTCACTATTTTCTCACACATGTTCTCGACACACAACACTATTCTTATAGATGTTAGAATATCAAATAATTTGGCACATCAACAATATATACACAAGCATTTTTTTCATCGTTCAGAGGTTAATAGATAAAGTTACTATAGAGTAAGCTACACAAAACAAGTGTCATGCATAAATATTATTGTTTTAATTAATCTGGCTTGGTCATAAAAAATGTCTAGCTTGAGCAGTCTGTGCCACTCATTATAATTATATGTAACTATGAATGAATCTAGTTACAATACAATACAAATAGTTTTTATTTTCATTAAACATGTGGGTTATTGGGCATTACAGTAGGTCCCACACTAGGAAAAGTCCTGTATCGTGGGCACCCGGTATAAATAACAAAACCAGGAGAGCGACAGATTACATTTAAAACAAAGATAACATTATCAACTATTTGAAACTGTGCTAACACTAAGTAATTTATTTGACAAAAGTAATTTAGTTAAAAATGTTAAAAAAGGTTTAAAAAAAGTATATATTATGCTTGCTAATATAATATGCTTGCTGTCTGTGAAGTGTGCGATCGAGGTGATAAGAAACTAAACCTAAAATGTATGTGACGTATGATTGTGTGTGTGTGTGTGTGTGTGTGTGAGAGTTATAGGCGAGAGCATACCCAAATTGGTTCTATGATGGGGAATTTTGAAAAGATGTTTTGGTTGACGTCGACAACTTATTTTCGGACACATTGAGGTACCATGTACCATTTTATGAAACAATAAAAATTCATCATACATTGTCTTTGGACCAGTGTAATGAGACCGTAAAAAGTTAGGCGCTCTTCATAAGAGCATCTAATATCCTTTACCAGGAGTAACAATTGCCAGACGAGTAGCGTCAGCCATATCAGCGTCAGTCAGTCAGAGTAGTGACTGACCGGATGGCGCAATTGGTAGTGACCCTGCCTCTTACGCCAAAGGTCGTGCGTTCGATCCCCAACCTAGACAAACATTCGTGCGATGAACACTTGTGTTTGTTCGGTGTCTGGGTGTAATATATGTATTTAAGTATATATTTGTGTTCCTCTGTTGTCTGATATCTGTAACACAAGTGCTTCAGCTACTTAGTACGGAATCAGGTCAACGTATGAGATGTTGTGAGAATTATTATTATTATATCGATATTTAGCTTCTCTTATATGGAATTCAGTTTGGATCGATTATCGAAATCTCCATAGATCCTCATAACATGGTTACTCTACTGCATAACAGCTGTCACGGGCAGCGATCGGTCACGGTGTATCTTGACCGTAATGTTACCTCTTTCCCGATTCTAAATAAAAAGAGGTTTTTAATGTGACAGGTGACTGAGCATCTCTATTTTATCACTTCTTCGTCTTAGCTGTTTAATTCCTGGTTGAGTTCAAATCGGTCGCTGTGCAGCCCGGGGTACGGGTAGAAGTGATAAAATACAGATGCTCAGTCACCTGTCACATTAAAATTCAGGATTTGGGGAGTTTGGTAATTATCATGAAGCGACTGCCGTCTGAACTTCGCAACCCTTTAACAGGGGAACCAGACCAACTAAATCGGTGTTTTAGAAACTATCTGTAACGTGCAGGCTTCCTCACGATGTTTTCATTCTCCGTCCAGCTAATGGTGGAAATACGTACACACATTTGAACAATCCACAGGTGCATGCTCGGATTCGAACTATAACCTCCGTTATGAACGGTGCGTTCTGAACCACTGAGCCACTATCGCTTATAAGAAATGTATGTATAATAAATACATCATAATATTCTCCAACTAATTACGGATACGGCGGCTAATCTGAACGATTAGCACGCACGCAGGATATTATTATAGTGCTCAAGTGTGAGCGCAAACACAAGAGCACCCTTTATTCCCTTACCTTCATATTCCAATGGGTCACTACTGGGACACGACCGGAGAGGGTTCGGGCGCAGGACCAACAGCTTAACGTGATTTCCGAGGCACGGGAGTACAACCGCCAACTTCCAGACTCCGGGCTGTCACTAAGAATTTCTTACCGAAAAGTTAGGTACAAATTTTTGGCACGACCTGGGGATCGAACCCGGGACCTCTTGCGCAGCCGTCGTTTTAAAGTGCGACCCACTAACCACTGCGCCATCGAGGCAGTAATGTAATGTAAAATAACACATAATACAATATACGACAAATTTTTTTAACGGATTTCTGATGAATATTCAACTGAAATACACTGTACGGTAGGATAACAACGCTTCGGCATGAATGGGCCGGTTCAACCGAAGTGATACCACCGCCTGATAAAAACGGCGTGAAGCAGCACTGTGCTGTAATTCGATGCATCAGTGAGGGTAACGGAAGCCTAATCCGTTTTTGTACTCTCTGCGTGTAAATCCCAGTTGCGTCCGTCGCTTCAGAATCCAGGGCTCGATTGGACCGTAATTCAGGAATTGATCGTACTGACGGTTACAATGAAGCAACAACAAACATTTTGCGCCTAAGTAACTTTTGTGACCATAATGTAAGCGAAGTTATCGGGATTCAAAATACGGCGAATCGTTTCGAGAAAAGGTTCTGGCCCCAAAAAGTACCGCTTCGCCTGGCCTGGTTGACTCGTATGTCCTCGTAAGGAGTAGTATTTATGTGAAAAGTTGCTCAGCCATGTTTATTAAGGTGTTTAACGCTTAACAAATAGAATTCCAATCTCTCCCAAGAAGGCGGTTTAGGCACACAGCGAAGTTTTGGCTGCAGGAACCATGCTTCTATTCTGTCGAGGAGTACATGCAACTTATGTTTAGATCCAGCACACAACACACAGCATGGTAACTCAAGCACTTGTGTTAGGGATGTCTAACAACAAAATAATAACAAATATACTGTCTTTTTGTTTGTGGATGAAACAGATATGTGTGTTGGTTCTGGGTGTTTGAGTTACCGTTGTTGTTTCTGGTTTCCATGGTACGGTCAACATCAAAAGTAGCTTAACACTTTAGTACCATGTCAAAGTAGCATTTTTACGCACCCCTTAGAAACTGACTATATTAGGCAGAAAAGTTACTTTGACATGGTACTAAAGTGTTAAGCTTTTTTTGTTGCTTACCGTACAAGGGTAAACCTAAATTTGGGACCAGGATACTGTATGTGATGTTGTCGTCATATATTTTTATTATTTAAATTCATATAAACCCCCAGATTCGTAACAAACACAAGTGTTCATTACATGAATGTCTATCCAGGCTGAGGATCGAACCTACGACCTTTGGCGTACGAGGCAGGGAGACTACCGAATGCGTCATCGCGCCAAGTAGTAATGACTTTTTAATTTTTTTTATTTGTAGATCATAAGTCATTACCAACTATTAAATTTGTTAATCATTACCAAATTGTTACATTGTTCATTTCAAGGTCCTTTTGTAAATAATAAAGTAAATGTTCAATTACAGCATTTAATTGAAAGCACGTGTTATTGCGCTATATAAATATTGTTGTTTGTCGTGGGAGAGCCAAGCTTCGGCATGAATGGGCCGGCTCGACCGGAGTGATACCACGCCCTCACAGAAAACCAGCATGAAGCAGCACTGTGCTGTGTTTCGCTGCGTGAGTGAGGGTACTGGAGGCCCAATCCGGGGGATAGGGGGGTTTAAAGGTTGGCACCGCACTTGTGACTCCACTGGTGTCGTGGGTGTCCATGGACGGCGGCAATTGCTTACCATTAGGTGATCCGTCTGTTCATCTGCCTACCTTTTACATAAAAAATAAAAAAAAATCTTATTCAAACTTATTATGACACTTGCAATGAGATTGACCGATAGTATTATTGTGAATTTTATATAGATAATAACTTTTTATAAATAAAATATGTAGACTGTGGAGTCACGAATTTGGTATAGTACGAGGTTCTTAAAAAAAGGATTCAAACTGAGTCTCAGATATTTTTTACTAGTGGCCCCCCCCTCACTTCGTTTCGGGACATGAGTTCCACTTTATACCAATAGATGGCGCTAGGTGTCGATTACATCGCGCTAGCGTTAGGTGTTTTCGGATTCCTTATAAGCGTTGCCGCTGTCTGTCGGATTTACCTCTTCATAAATAGTATTGATTTGCATAGGCTGAAACATTATCTAAGACTTAAACATATCTTTTACAAATATATTGTGTGTTAGGGTTTTTAAAGAGTCAGCAACACGTATGGAAGTCCTCTAGAGTTTTAGGTGCCTATTGGCTGCGGTAGTTGCTTACGACCAGGCGAGCCACTCGCTCGTTTGCAATTGAATGAAAATAAACAAGAATTTTTGTACAAAACTTTATTAAAAATGTAACAAGTTTCTAATAAAACAGATTCACTTAGAAGTATTTTCTTACACAACTCAGTTTTTGTTCTAACTAGTCTTTAAATCCATCAACTTTTCACTTTTTGGCTATTTTTCTCGCTGATCAAATAATCTAGTTCATCTGAAAAAAAAATTAGAAAATTAACAAAAACATTATTATTTTGTCTAAATCAGCCT
This sequence comes from Marasmia exigua, assembly GCA_019059595.1. Taxonomy (NCBI): domain Eukaryota; kingdom Metazoa; phylum Arthropoda; class Insecta; order Lepidoptera; family Crambidae; genus Marasmia; species Marasmia exigua. The sequence goes on from CM032472.1 coordinate 798,768, forward strand.
CGGGATATTTTTATTTTTATTTCTATTTAATACAATATTTTATAATGTAATAATCATAATAATGTAGATAATTTGTATGTAATAATAACTATTTGTGAGCTGATATTTTTTTTTAAATGACATGTATGGATTATAGTTGTCTGAAATAAATTATTTCAATTGAATTGAATTTTTCACGTCTAAGGCACTTATAAGCCTACAAGAAATATAGTAAAGTATCAGCCCATAAACTGTCCCACTGCAGGGCAAAGGCCTACATCATAGAAATCAAGTCATCGCTACTATGATGGGATAAGGCTTAATCACCACGCTTGCCAAATGCGGATTGGTGATCACAAACCCGAGCTATGTTCGAAAAATTCGAAACATACTTTTCGCTCGACCCGGGAATCGAACCCATGACCCCGAGATCACGATCCGGTACTTAAACCACTACACCAACAGGACTTTTGAAAAATAATACTATATTTCTTCTGCAAGAAATATACTATTCTTTTTTAAAAGTCCTTCGGGGCATTTGTTACTCCTTTGGAGTTGAAGTATCCATAAGCGGTGGCAATCACTTACCAACAGGTGATGCGAATGCGATGTGAATTTTACTAACCAGATATATTTTGATCAGGATCATTCCATTTTTGCTTTTCACTACTGCCATAGATGACGAAAATTGTATTCGAGATAATATACACCCCAGCTGCTACATAGAAAACCACTTTCCATTCCTCTGGATCCGTCTGAAATCACAGCATACGTTTTCACATCGAAAAGACCATGGTAGACGCTTTGGAAAGAATGGCTCTGGAGCCCACGGTACGCTTGGACTATGATTCAGGAATCTGGTAATTACACAACCCTTTAACCAACCAGACCAACTGAATCATAGTTACATGTTTCAGAATCTATCCAGAACGTGCAGGTTTTCTCACGATGTTTTCCCGAGCTAATGGTAGAAATATGCAGCTGCTGTTTTTTTTTCTCAGACATTTGCTTAGAAAAACCTTCCACATTTCGCGATGCAGAATTCTATGAGCACATATTAGCACCGCCTGTTGTAAAGCAGATGGTACCAGTGTGGTACATTTTTTTAGATGTGTTGACTAAAAAAATAGGCTTTTGACTCCACTGGTGTTGTAAGTGTCTATTGGTGGAGGCAATTGGTTACCATCAGGTGATCCTCGTCTGCCACCTACCACATAAAAAAAATCCGGAACATGAAGTTTGTGAACGACTACCAAATAGACGAAAATGAAGTTCTTTTAGGTAAATGCAAAATTGTGCACGTCATACAAAGCCAGTGAGCGTTACCAAGGCCGACCAAAGTTAAATTTGGAAATATCAATTTTCGATTTGCGTTTCAATAATAATTATTGTATTGTATAGTGTATTGACTGACCGGATGGCGCAATGGGCAGTGACCCTGCCTCTTGCGCCAAAGGTCGTGGGTTCGATCCCCACCCTGGACAAACATTCGTGAGATGAACACTGTGTTGTTCAGTGTCCGGGTGTAATATATATATTTAAGTATATATTTGTGTTCCTCTGTTGTCTGATATCTGTAACTCAAGTGCTTAGTAAGGAATCAGGTCAACGTATGAGATGTTGTGAGAATGAAAAAAGAAATTAGATTGTATATTTTAACTTTTTGTTTTTGCGATCTTTAAGGCATCCTTGTTATCTTAAACTATAAAAATAATGCAAGTTCCCTATTATTGAAACATACAATTATGATCGAAGATTGAAACTTACATCATCTTTCAGAATAGCGCCAGCAGCCAAAGGAGCAATGATGGAAATGATGTTGGCTGTTCCGTTAGTGATGCCCATCAGCGAGCCAGCGAAGTTTGGAGCCATGTCAATATGCACCAGCTGAAAATAAACATCATAACTACGAAATATTGTTTAGATGTGTAGAGAACAACCAGAATTCCTCATCATTTTGAGATGACGGATGGCGGTCGAATACTGTGCGTTTTTCGCGGAACTTTCTACCACGTACCTCAGTACTGTGGAACAGTTTACCTATGGGAGTATTTCCCGACGGCTACGACTTAGGGACCTTCAAGAGAAGAGTGTACTCCTTTTTATAAAGGCTGGCAACGCATTGGCGATCTCTCTGATTTTGCGGATGTTAATGGGCGGCGATGATTGCTTTCCATCAGGTGACTCGCTTGCTCGTTTGTCGCCTCTAGAATAAAAAAAAATTACATACTTTTGAAAGGGAATAGAATGTTGCGTATGTCGTAGACGTATAAATTGCAAAATGTGCAACACACATCGAATTGCAAGCATTAGCCTTTGACTGTAACTGAACTCGTACAACTTTATTTTGAGTGCAATAAAAGTATATTAATTCATTCAACCAAGTTACCGCCTTAGTTTATGGCTAGAATTAGAAATTATAGATGATGCCTAACATCATGCAAGTATGTCCTGGAGAAATTGAGATCACTTCTCGAAACTTTATCATCATCATCATCAGCTTAAGGATGTCCACTACTAAACACAGGCCTACCCTATTGACTTCCAGAGTATACAGTCGCAGACAGTCTGCATCTAGCAAGATTCCGAGACTCCGACCATGTCCGACCTCTGTCTGTCGATCTCGTGGGTGGATGTCCCACGCTTGGTGTATTGTCTCCACTCCTGAATCTTTCTGCCCCAGTTTCCCAATCCTGTATGTATTTCGGCAAAGCTGTGCTAGCTTCTCTAGTCCGTAGATTTATGAGATAATAAGGTATTCAAAGATTTAATCAAATTCCAAACTGGGTCGTTGCGATGTTTTCCAGTCTGGTAAGCTCTTTTTGAATATATGAAAACCTATAATTCTATTTTAAACTGGGTCGTTTTTTAAATATTGATCGCATCATCCTTACTTTTATTTTACTTGTCATTATTACGACGACAAGGAAGGAAGAATAACTAGGTAAAATACAAGTTCTTAACACTTTTGTTAAATTGCACTATACTTTATATATAAATCAATTTTTTTGTACTCAAATAGTCCCTCTGGTGGGCAATGGCCTCCCCTAATAGCCTCCACTGCTCCCTATTCATTGCCAGCATTTGCCAGTTACGGGAGTATTGGTCCAGGTCCTGCCTCTTGGGCGACGACCATCTACAGGCTGCCATTTCGTGACCACATGGGTCCACCTCTCCTGGTGCATTCTCACAGTATGGTCAGACCAGTTCCATTTCAACTTTGCGGATTTCTCACCTACGTCCATAATGCCGGTTTGTGAGCGGATTATAGTATTTCGCACCATATCCGTATTTAAAAAAAGCTAGTTACACTATTTATAACTCAAGAACGGCTTAACTGATTTAATTGAAAATTGGTGGAAAGGTCGCTTAGAACCAGGGAAAGGAATATACTGGATACTTTTTATCTAAGTCCCTGCAGGATAAACAAAGAAAAAAACTACGCGGGCAACACCACGGGCGAAAGCTAGTTAATTATATCTTTTAAAAAAATATCTCACCAAGAAGCCAGTCATGTATCCGACGTTGACAGCTACTGCGACTGTGAGCAGAGTAGCAGCAGTGGTGACGTCAGAAGGCGCATGGCACAGCGCAATCAGGGCGATAGCCGCTCCATATTGACCTGAAACAGACAGGAAACAAAAAGAAAGAAAGAAAGAAAATATTTATTATTATAGACATCACAACACAGAACTTAAAGCAATTGTAAACAGAACACAATTTTGCACAAACAGAAAACAAAACATAAAATAATTAAAAATACATAAAAATAAAACAAAAGGAAAATAAAAAACAAAACTAAATTCAATCATGTCCAGACAGTGCCAAATGAATATTATGATGTGTTATGACGTCTAGTATAAATGGCCCTCACTCAGCTTATGTCACAGCCCAGACAAAGGCCATGACGCTGGTTTTTAGTGAGACCAGCTGAATGAGTGCCACGGACGCTTGTCTAGTGTATTTTGTGTACCTAACGTGTATGTGTAATGTGATGTGAAAAGAGTAGAGATCGCCCTGGAAAACATATTTTCAAATTAAGTAAGTCACTCGATAGACATTCAATTGAAAGATGATTTTTTTTTTTTGTCTTACCATTTAAGTTTTAGTTAAGTTAACAATTACGTTTTCTTGTTTCGTATTGTGCCAAATAAATGTATCATTCATTTATTAATTCTTGCGCTCTTGAGTTTTCGATGCAATTGGCTATCATTATGAAATAGGGGCCTCCCTCAATCACATGAGGGGTAATTGCCATATTCACCACGCTTGGCAGACGGGTTGGCGAGGGTTTTGCTATGAATGCAGAGTTTTCCCTCTCTGGGTGCTGATGATTATGCCTGCAGCTTTACCTTAGTCGCCTTTTACGACACCTCGGTAAGAGTGAGGGTGGCCTATTCTACTCTGCCGGGGACCACACGGCCAGAGAATATTATAAATTAATGTCATTATTTTATCACAGTGAGTGTTCTTGTGCTTGATACCAACAATTTCATAAATATATATTTATTTCGTTTAGTTTCGTTATTGATAAGTTTAATTTGTTCCTGTTAAGCAATCCACCATCTATCATTTTCCCTCTCCAGCTATTATTTAGTTGGTTTCAACAAAAAAAATCTGGGATGTCACTAAGAATGACAGTCTTCGTGATGCGATGATTTTGGAGCAATGGAAGCAGTTAACAATACCATGTGTCTAACTAATAGGAAGTCGAAGGTTTGGACACGATCACCACTGGATTATTAAAATTTATATGCATACTTCTACCAATAAAATAAATAAATAAAAAAAAAAACATTTTGGGGTCCTACAATCCTCGTACTTTTGAGAGTTTTGGATGTTTTTTTATGCTAGAGGCGATGAACGAGCAAGCGAGTCACCTGATGGAAAGTAATCTACGCCGACCATGACCATCCGCGAAATCAGAGAGATCGTTAATGTGTTGCCGGCCTTTTTTAAAAAGAGTACGCTCTTCTCTTGAATGTCCTTAAGTCGTGGCCATTGGGAAATACTCCCGCAGCCAAACCGTTCCACAGAACTGAGGTTCGTGGTAAAAAGTTCCACCAGAAACGCTCAGTTTTAGACCGCCATTCGTAGAGATGATGGGGATGGAATGTACCACTTCAGGAGCCCAATTCGCAGGCTCGTGACATTTATCATCATACGACATATATATTTTTTGTATGGTTTTCATGTGATATTCGCCATTTTTCCAAAATATCACGAGCACGAGAATTGGGCTCCTTTTCGTCGCTGACTACTATATATTGAAAAATAAAGATAAAATAACATTGCTAGTTTTCCACGTTAACTCACCGATTGAATTAGAAATCTTTCTCGAAGCAGTGAGGGTGAGCCAGTTCCTCTTCAGGGTGTAATCCGCAATGATTCCGCAAGGAAAACTTAGGAGGTACATCGCCATGTAGGGCAACGCTGATAGGACGCCATTCTGTCAAAGGCCTACAAATATATTAGTATTTTATGTTGAAAGCAAACGTTGGATAGTTTATGTAACGTCTAACCATGATGATTCAGTTGGTCTTGTTTCCCTGTTGAAGGATTGCGAGGGTCACACGGCAGTCGCTTCATTGTAATGACCAGACTCCCCAAGTCCTGAATCATGGTCAAAGCGTACCTCGGGCTCTAGAGCGACAGCTTTGCGCGCAAACGAGAATTACACGCTAAAATGAGGGTTGAAAGCAAATGCATAACAGACCTCATTCATCGTCTTTCTCCATTAGGAGATATTGTGGCCAAGCATTAGCCTAATAGTCCTGCAAAACACGATTTACATTACAAAGGTGCTAAAATTGCCTATTTGTTATAATCTTAACCATCGGCCATGTACTTTCCTACTCAGGATATAAAGAGGTGAAAAAAAAAAACATTTGGCCCAGGAGCGAATCTCATCGTCAGCCCATTTAAGTCCCCACTGCTGGGGCACGGACCTCCCTCAATCACATGAGGGGTAACTGCCCTACTCACCACGCTTGGTAGACGGGTTGGCGAGGGTTTTGATATAAATGCAGAGTTTTCCTTCTCTGGGTGCTGATGATCATGCCAGCAGCTTTACCTTGGTCGCCTATTTTACTCTGCCGGGAACCACGCGGCGTGTATATAATGGAGGAGCGAATCTACTTTACCTAAATCTTTGAGTTATCACCCAGACTATTATTATCTTACCTTATGGTCATTAAATTTCACTTTTTATTTTTAAGAAAATTGAAATATAAGCTAAGAAAGTAAATTTTTAATGATCCTTTATTTTCCAGCAACTAAACCGGAAAAAATTCAAAACATAGAGGTTTGATTTATTTCACTAATCGTACCATTAAGAAATTTAACTCGTTGCGGGCGCATCTATTTCTTCCTCCCTACAGTATGGATTCCTACAAAGGAAGCATGAAGAAGCATCTTGCAGGCTATAGCACTCCTTTTGCTTGGGCTGGGGCAAGGCAATAGACTGTCTCACTATAAAAAAAAACTAAGATACAGTTATAAAATATATATATTTAGCTGCCATTGATAGCCATAAAGTCGTCATGTGTGCATCAGCTACTTGGGCATTCAAGATGCTAGGAGATGGGACATGGTGTGTGGTTTTTCTGATTAATAACTCGTATACTTACTGATTTGATGTCAACTCCAAGCACTTTCTTCATGTAAGATGGTATTTCTGCCATGAGGGTCCAGTAGCCCCAGCTGTGGCCGCAGTGAACTAAAATCAGAGCTATGACAGAACGTGACGTCAAGATCGAGTTCCATGGAGTTGGGAATTTCTGCGAAAACAAAAAAAATCTTTATTGATCTAAAATTGCGGGAGATTTAGCGGATGTTCATGGGCGGAGTTGATTACTTTGCTTGCTCGTTTGTCGCTTTTAGCATAAAAACAATGTCTTGATTTCTTTACCCGGGTCAATTTCTGTTTTTGGAATAGTGTTAATCGTCCTAACTTAACTGTACTAGAAAGAGGCTTTTTTTTTGTTTCCGATTATTAAAATCATTATTGTTTCAGCGCATATCCGTCCACAGCTGGACATAGGCCACTCTCAATGACCTCCATTCAAGGGATACCCGTGACCTTTACCAGATCATCGGTCTACCTTATGGGGCCCTGATACGGCGGTGGCCTCCTATACGGAAGACCTTCCTGTCCCAGCGGTCGTCTGATCTCCTCGCAATGTGCCCTGCCCATTATTACTTGATTTATGCAATTCTTTGGGCATTGTCTTTGACCTTAGTTCTCCTACAGATCTCATCATTCCTGATACGGTCACGTAAGGAGACTCCGATTATAGCCCTTTTCATTCGATTGCATCTTTCCAATAGATAATCTCAATGGATATTATCACTCTTCACGTGTATAATGTTTATACATATATAAAAGGAGAACCTGAGTGACTAAACTAATCCCACCCACAGCCCAAACTACTGACCCTATAGACTTGACATTTGAGAAGACAGGTTTCTTTAATAATTAAAGTGAGCAATCAGAAAGGATTTTCGAAAATTCAACCAAATTTGTATGAAAGTCCGCCATCCTTGATGTTAGAAATGTGAAAATTTGTATTCGGACTAATAATTTGAAACAAAAAGTAATCCATTTAACGTTTTTAAAAACCACCCTTAAAGGGAGTAAAATAGGGGATGAAATGCCAGTATGGGGGTTTAGCCATTTTAATGTAAGAATCTTGACAATTGCTGTACGCTCTCCTTCAGTAGATTACATAATATTTGACATTCATTGTTCTGTATGGACTTAAATTGAATAAAAACATTTTTGCTTTACTTTAGACTGTTACTGACGCTTACGGATTCCTATTGCCATATCTGGAGCAGTCCAACGCGAGGACATATTAAGGTGCACAAATGTACGCGCAACCACATGTGCACACACTCCTTCTCTTTTCTGTACCCAATGTCAGCTTCAGGTTCAGGTCGCTGACCCAGCGTAGCAAAGTAAGATCATCTTATTCTACTCACTTTATTCCGCTCAACCATTCCCACAGATGTCTCAATATATTCTCTCTCATCTTCGCTAATCAGCTCTGACTGTTTCGGAGAAGACGAGCCCAAGTGGATGTAGAAGGCAGTCCAAATAGCCCCTAGAGCGCCGACGCTGTAGAAGATCATAGGCCAACCCCAATCGTCAGCAATGAAGCCGGCCGTCGAGAGCTGAAGAGCTGTTCCGAATTGGGCACCTGGAAGATTTTTTTAAGCATAATAGCCAAAAGTCACCATAGGTTCTATAAATTTATTCTGTTTTAAGACTATATTTTTAGGTTTATATTAAATTGAGGTACATATTGTAAATGTGATGCAAGAGAAAATCTTGAAAATCACTCCTTTTTATCGACTTCATAAAAGGAGGAGGTTTTATGTTCGACTGTGTGTTTGTGTGTTTTTTTTATGTATGTTCACCGATTTCTCCGCCAGTTGTTGATCGATTTGCACAATTATTTTTTTACTTGAAAAAACACACTTCCTAATTGGTTCCATTTTAATCATGTGAGGATCTGACGAAGGGATCCCAGAAAACTCGAGGGCAACCCTTAAATTTTATAGGCTCATGAAATGTTTTTGAATGTTTTATGAGGCGTAAATCCTGGACCAGTATTTACGCCTGACTGTATTAATTTTGTGGCTCTGCTGATGATGGAAGGTCAACTCCTCAACGGCAAGGAGTTAAAGGATAACTCTTTCAATACTGTACTCACAATAAGTTTGTTAAATGAGAACCCTCAAATTTTAAAAAGGTCTTTTTAGTGTCTTATTTTTTAGCCAAAAAATGGGATACTAAAAAGCTTGAAAAAAAATTTTCTGCGAAAAAGAAACCGCCTTCAAATACCACGAACTAAAAAGTGTCAAATAATATTTTTATCACTTTATACACTTCAAATAACACTTTTTAGTTCGTGGTATTTGAAGGCGGTTTTTTTTCGCAATTTTTTTTAAATACTTTACTAAGATAGTATACAAAATGCTATCCTGACCAGGGAAAAGGAGAGAGAACTTATGAAGAAACTCTTATGAAGACATAAGACATGCCCAAATGTCATATAAGTTACGCAAAAAAGGTTTCTAAAAATCATTTCAATCATTTTTTAACCGACTTCAAAAAGGAGGAGGTTCTCAATTCGACCCGTATGTTTTTTTTTTTTTTTGTATGTATGTTTCTCGATATCTCCGCCAATTATGAATGGATTTAAATGGTTCTTTTTTTGTTTGATAGGCCATCATTCAGAGGTGGTCCCATAAATTTTTTATCAAAATTGACTCTGTGGTTTTTGAACAAAACAACAATAACCAAAAAATACAGAGATTACGTCGTTGTTTGGAGATGAAATTCGGTATATATATGAAGTTTGCGGTCTGGAATTCGGGAAGTATGCGGTCTGGAAAATGTAATGGTCGAAAAGTGGTGGGAGACCAGGATGTAATGGTGGAAAAGTGGTGGGAGACCAAGTCAAATTTAACAACCTACAGAATTTATAACAGATTGAGTGGCAGCTTCCGAACAAATATTACTCAAAATCCTTCGCAGATTCATGTCGTAAAGAATATTTTGGAGATCAGGTTATGGTGAACAGTCCGACTAAACGGTAACACATAGAAAGGTGGTCCTAAATAAATATTATTTAAAATCTTGGGCAAATGCTAAGTGGTCATTTTCTTTTTCAAAATGGCCTCCATAATTAACATCACTCTCAACGACTTGAAAATCAGTATACAATTTGAACTGCATGATCATAACTAAGAATTAGGTCCCAAAGTCGCAAAAGTGGTGGAAAACCAGCTCATGATCAATGGGTTACCAAAATGGTAACAGACTGGGTGGAGGCTCGCGACTGTCATTTTGTTCCAGAAAGCTACCGACGGAATTTTCCGTTTCCTAATATTATTTTGACAGCGAGAACATGTTACGATATTGCCCCGAGAAACCAATTCTTCGGGTAATAATGCACTGTACATTGCAGTATGCAAATTACAACGTTGTGGTGGATATAACGCTTTATTACAAATGGCACATGGAACGTCTGCAAAAATAATAATAATAATTCTCACATCATCTCATAGGTTGACCTGATTCCGTACTAAGTAGCTTAAGCACTTGTGTTACAGATATCAGACAACAGAGGAACACAAATATATATGCCGTGGTGCTCTCCGCCGTGTATGATTTCGCGGCGGAGAAAAGGGCAAAAGGGGAGTCCTTTTGCCCCGTCGATCGGGAGGCCGTACGGAAGGAGGCCCGACAGGTCCTCCTGAGGCGATGGTCGGAGCACCTCGTCCTAACCCGTTACGGCCGCAGAACCCTCGACGCGCTCGCCCCGGTCATGGACCGGTGGCTTGAGCGTGCCCACGGTGTCGTCTCTTTCCGGATGGCGCAGGTAATGACCGGGCACGGCTGCTTCGGTTATTACCTGCATAAGATCCATCGGGAGGAGACACCTTCGTGCCACGCGTGCGGCGATGCGGTGGACACGGCGCAACATACCCTAGCGGTATTTGCGCCGTGGGCACCGCAACGTGATGCATTGGTGGCGAAGGTCGGCCAGGACCTCTCACTGGCTAGTATAGCGAGAGCTATACTAGTGAGTGACGAGGCCTGGAAGGCTTTCGCTGCCTTTTGCGAGCACGTGATGGCAGCGAAGGAGGCGGCGGAGCGCGAGCGAGAGTCGGATCCTCTCGCCCCCGCGCTTCGCAAGGCACGTAGAGGGAGGAGACGACGCGAATACTTGCGTCTCCTTCCCCTGCGAGGAGCAGGTCCGCTGGTGCGTGGGGCTGTAACCCCGCCACCGGCATTGCACGGACCTCCTACGCCTGGTGGGGACGGCACAGCTCTCCCGGCTGTCCCCACTCCCTCCCCCGACCCCGGGGGAGGAAGCGCCGTGCCCGCCGTGTAGGCGGGCTTCCGTCTGGGAGAGGTCGTGGTGCCAGGTTTCGTTCCTCACCCCACGACCTCTCCCACTATGGACGATGAGGGAGAACCCCAGGAGTTTTAGTCGGTATACCCCCGCCTTCTGCGGGGGGGAGTCCGACATAACCCATCCGTTTACAGACGGATGGGTATGCGTAACGCATATCTCCTGGGTCACCAAAAAAAAAAAAGGAACACAAATATATACTTAAATACATATATTACACCCAGACACCGAACAAACACAAGTGTTCATCGCACGAATGTTTGTCCAGGGTGGGGATCGAACCCACGACCTTTGGCGTAAGAGGCAGGGTCACTACCAATTGCGCCATCCGGTCAGTAAAAATATTTATAGCCTCCTCAAATCATTAATACAACATGCGTTCCTGCGGTTGCGAGCGGTTTGTCACATAGCATCTAATCGAGTCGCTCTGGATTCGGCAGATTCATTTGATAAACGATCGCGTTGCAAATTAAGACGATAAGAACGTTGCTCCTCGGTCTCGTTTGATAAACGAGCGCAAATCAAACCAAGTCGATGAGAACGTTGCTCTTCGGTCTCTTTTGATAAACGCTCATGAATCAAACCAAGTCGATGAGAACGTTGCTCTTCCAACCAAGTCGATGAGAACGTTGTTCATGTATTAAACCGAGTCGTCAAGCTCGAATTTCTGAAGTTTCATAACTTCTTGACAAATTTGTATATGTCCTCATCAAAGAAAGTCTGTGAGCCCGCTGCTCCTCACTCTCATTCGCAATGGTCACAGAATTTCTTTCTCTATTCTTTTGTAAGCGATCTTGCCTCTCGGCGTCACTCTCCTCTAAACGACCCTGTCTCATTTGGGCAGCGCGTTTAGTAGGTCTACCCATACTAAAAATCACTAACTTTCCACTAAAAAGTGAAAAATAAAATTAATTTTTGAAAAAAAAATAAAAACCGCCTTCAAGACTACACTAACAATATATACAATTGAACTAAAAAGCATAAAATAATATTTTAATTACAAGCCAAAGAACACTAAAGGAAAATCAACGAAATTATTGATACTTATGCATACTATTTACATTTTAAAATCAGTTATTTTTGGAGTCGGTGCCAGCCAAAACAAAAACAATATATTAATGACACAAAAAGAAATAACATAAATAATTGAAAAACAACCGATAATTGAAAAGAAGACAATAAAATAAAATAATATAAATAAATAACACAAAAAAGAAACATAAACTAAGGAAAAACAACTGACAATTGAAAAGAAGCGCATAAAAATTTTAAAGCATTAAGACTGCGCGCGATTAATACTTTGTTGTAAACACAGTAATATAATTATTGTTCTGGAACGGGACTGCCTGTCCTCTGTGGCTGGCACCGACTCCAAAAATAACTGATTTTAAAATGTAAATAGTATGCATAAGTATCAATAATTTCGTTGATTTTCCTTTAGTGTTCTTTGGCTTGTAATTAAAATATTATTTTATGCTTTTTAGTTCAATTGTATATATTGTTAGTGTAGTCTTGAAGGCGGTTTTTATTTTTTTTCAAAAATTAATTTTTTGTTTTGTCTTTTCTCTATTCACAAAAATATATCTTAAAAGAATAAAGGCGATAGCCCTTCTTTTTTTTGATAAATTAGTTTCATCTTCCACATCGAATATATGTGAACATGTTATTTTTCCAAAATGATTTTGATGCGGATTCATATGTATGAACAAATATTCTCGTTGATTTCACTAAGGGATAAAGCGGTAACGGCTCGGCAGGTGACTGACAGAGTGACTGATCTATCAACGCACAGCCGAAACTACTAGACCGAAAATCATGGAAATTGGTAGTTTTTATTATATAGGCGCGCACTAAGGAGGGGTATTTAAAAATTTAACCCCTAAAATGGTGAAAAAGGAGGTAAAAATTAATATCAAAGTCCGTCATTTTTGATGTTAGAGTTTTTTAAAATTCGGATTATGTTTATTAATAAAAAAATAAAATTGAAATGTTCCAGTTTTTTTTAATTAAATATCTAAAGGGGTAAAATGAGGGTAGAAACATTGTATGGAAGATTAGTTATTTAAAAAAAACATGAAAATTGTTATTTAGGCTCATCCTATAAGTTTAAGTAAAGTAATTTTGGCATTTTTTTCATCAGCCCCCAAACACGTAAAATGGGAGTTGAAGCGTCGTATGGGAGATTCATCATATGTATTTAATGCTAGGGTCTTGAAAATTGGTATTTGCACTGTTCATACAAAATTAATATTCAACCCATTTTATATTCAACCCCCTAAAAATAAAACGCCGCATGGATGTTTGGTCATTTTTAAAGTTAGAGTCGTAAAAATTGGTATTTGCACTGTTCATACAAAATTAATTTCTGAAAGCTTGGAACATGATTTTTGATGTATAAGAAAAAAACTTAAGAAAATTAAGACAATAACTGAGACCTAAAGCTAAAGTAAAAGCAAGTAAATAAAACACCCTGTGGCGGTGTCGCCAAAATGCTGGCAGCATTACTCAGCTAGATCGCTATGGTGATTTGCTGGGCGAGGTACTGCCATCTTTTGGCTGTCCCGTGACTTCGACTCAACGCTTAGCTAAGTCACGGAAAAAAGAAAGAGCGTCGGAATCACACGGGCTCAGTGTTTCAACACCATAAGGTACAAAAGTGGTAGGTTTTTTTTTGTGATAGGTGGCAGGCGAGCAGACTGATCATTTGATAGTACCGGATAGATGCATAAGCTTGTGTGTATAGTAGTAATTATAACAATGATACTGCAATCTGACCTTCAGAATAAACAGATATGATCATGATCTATGCAATTTATTTTATTCAGTGGGTTTTAGAAAGACTGAGTAGTGTTCCCAATTTCCTTAATGTAATGGTTATATTTTGTTCTTGTAACTGATACCATACTTTTTACTGTACTGTGAGAGTTTATCCTGAATGGACCAGGTCACCCGTCTGCTTCTCTGCTATCTATCATGGAAAATTTCTCAAACTACCTATTCTAGTATGAGTATTCAAACTTGCTTCATCTTACCAGCATATGCAAACGTGCCCAATCTGCTTTTTTCTTCAATCGGCACCCATTTACCCAAGATATTGTGCATCGATGGGAATATCACGCCCTGAGTGAGACCTTGCAGGACTCGACAAGCACACACTAACTTCCAGCTGCCCTGGAAACAATTCAATCGATGGCTCAATAAAATATATTCATAAAACGTCAAGATAATAAATAAATCATCATCATCATCATCATCAGCCCATTTAAGTCCCCACTGCTGGGGCACGGGCCTCCCTCAAACACATGAGGGGTAATTGCCATACTCACCACGCTTGGCAGACGGGTTGGCGAGGGTTTTGATATAAATGCAGCGTTTTCCTTCTCTGGGCGCTGATCATCACGCCAGCAGCTTTACCTTAGTCGCCTTTTACGACACCTCGGTAAGAGTGAAGGTGGCCTATTCTACTCTGCCGGGGACCACACGGCAGCGAATAAATAAATATGATATAGGAACTAGAGCGCCTACAATTACAATTTGATATAGGAATTAGACCTACCACTCGCAAGTGCTTGTCATTCCATCCTCATCATCTTTATGAATGGTATTAGACTGCCATTCATAAAGATGTGTGCGTTGTATCTGTGCGTTTCTCGCGGGAAATTCTACCTCAGTTCTGTAGAACGGTTTGGCTGCAGGAGTATTTCCGGACGCCTAAGACTTTGGGGCCTTCAAGAGAAGCGTGCTCTTTTTTAAAAAGGCCGGCAACACATTAGCGATCTTACTGATTTCGCGAATTAACCATCAGGTGACTCGCTTGCTCGTTTGTCCGCCTCTAGCATAAAAAAAAGAAGTGATGGTAACTGAGTAGATAGGAACACGCCTTCGATGAGGGAAGTTAATCGAATCCGAGCATGAACCTACGACTCGCGAGGAAACCTGCCACGTTTCTGACAGTTTCTGAAACGTGTAACCACGATTCAGTTAATCTGGTTCCCTGGCCAAAGTGTTACGAAGGTCAGACGGTAGTCGTTTCATTGTAATTACAACCCCCACGAATCCTGGATCATGGTTTGGGCGTGCCCTGGGCTCCGAAGCTTTAGACGCGACCAAGAATAATACGCTGAGATGAGACCAGACACACTTGTTCGTTTGTTTACACCTTCCTACTTGCCCGTGGGAGAGCCATGCTTCGGCATGAATGGGCCGGCTTGACTGGGGTGATACCACGGCCTCCCCGAAAACTGGCGTGAAGTAGCACAATGCTGTGTTTTGCTGCATGAGTGATGGTACCGGAGGCCCAGTCCTGGGTATAGGGGGGAAGGTTAGCAGCACACTTGGGACTCCACGGGTGTCACGGGTGTCTATGGGCGGCATCAATGCTTATCATCAAGTGATCCGTCTGTTCGTCTGCCACCTATTACATAAAAGAATCACATTCTAAAATTTGGGAGTATCTACGATGAGACTTACATGAACAGCACACCAAGGCACAAACAGCACCACAACCGAGTTGATCCCGACTGCAGCCGCCAGAAGCGGTTTTCCGCCCACTCTGCTGGCCAGCTCACCACCAGGAACTTGCAGCACGATGTAACCCCAGAAGAAGGAGGAGAGTATGATGCTTTGCGTCTGCGTACTCCAGTCGAAGGTCTGGAATTAATACAATACTTTTTTGTACCAAAACTGTAAAAAAGCGAAACTCGCTAGCAAGAAGATGGGTGTCTTGAACAGAACGAGGCGGTTCTTCATGCCTGAGCAACGACTTGTACTATATAAAGCCCAAGTACGGCCCCACGTGGAGTACTGCTCCTATCTTTGGGCAGGCGCCCCTAAATATCAGCCGGACCCATTTGACGCCTTGCAGAGACGAGCTGTCCGGATTGTGGGAGATCCCGACCTCACGGACAAACTGGAGTCGTTGGAGTCGCGAAGAGATTTTGGCTCTCTTTGCCTTTTCTTATAGGCTCTTCTATGGAGAGTGTTCTGTGGAACAGTTTAATATCATACCAGGGTCACCATTCTACAATCGCACGACCAGACTTCTCGAATCCTGGATTATGGTCCAAGCATACCCTGGATACCCAGCGTACCCCAGTTGCATCCGAACCGACTGCTTTGGATGCAACTGGGAATGACCGTGGGAGAGCCATGCTTCGGCATGAACGGACCGCCTTGACCGGAGCGATACCACGGCCTCACAGAAAACTGGCGTGAAGAAGCACTGTGCTGTGATTCGCTGCATGAATACCGTAGGCCAAATCCGGGAGATAGGGGGTTTAAAGTATGGCAGCTCACTTGTGACTATATCACATAAAAAACAAGACTTCTCGAACCTTGGATTATGGCGAAGCGTGCCCGGGCTCCAAACTGACTACTTTGGATGCATCTAAGAATTACACGCTAGGGATGAAGAACCGAAATATCGGTATGAAAATATTATACATACCTACTTAGATTACTTACATTGGAAATTTTTGGGTCCGTCATGGCGACTATAGCCATACTCATGTTGACTCGCATGGCGTACGCTAGTAGAAGTCCAGTGAAGAGAAGAAATATTTGCAAATGACGAACACCGAATGCCGACTCTGGGAAACAAATTATATGTTTTAAAAATTTTACCCTGAGATGACTAGCCCTGGTACGATAGCTTGAATTTGATTAGATTTATTCAACTTTTTTTATTCTTTATTATTATTACTAACACCACTTTTTAGGGTCTTTACCCAAAAAGTTCCGTCTGTCTGCCTGGCTGCAGCTCATACTAGGTAGTAGATACTGCCTATAGTCTGGAAATGTAGTTTGATTAGAATGACAGCCTGGTGTCAAGGAAATATAAATTTTCTGTAACTCTTTAGTAATAAAAATCTATGAAATGAAACTTATCATTATATAAATCTTATTCTCAACGAAATACAGGTCACTTGACAGCTGTCGTTCTAATCAAGCTATTCCGAGACTTACATATAGAAAGTTGTTGACATGAAATTACAATATTGTTACTTGTATTACCTTCTCTGTTATAAACTTTGAGGTTTTTTTTTTTTTTTTTTTTTTTTTTTTTTTTTTTTTTTTTTTTCCTAGCTACCTCCGATGTTAAATTCGGAGCCTTTTTTCATCTAGTTACTCTTTCATACCAGTTCTCGCAGTTATGCCTCTCGTACTTTTATTCCTCATACTAGTTTCTTCTTCCATCCATCACCTGTCATTCTTATCTAAGGCCGGGGGAAGACCTTGCTATCTATCGGGGTTTTCCTATTTATCTGGGTTTATTAAAGTTTCCAGGACAATATGCTTTATTTATAAATTCTTAACTTTACTAACAATTCTCTCTGTAACTAATTCTACTTAATTTAACATATACAATATTTCTACTTAATTTAACATATACAATATTTTCTGCTTAACACTATATAATATTCTAATAATATCTATACGTTAAGCATTTGCTTACGTTTTATTGTTCTTGTTTACTATCCTAACTATTTTATTACAATAACTTATAAAAACTTCTCTGTCTTTTTTACCTTTCATCAGTTCCTTGACTGTATCTTTGGTTAATATTTTATCGATTTTATTTTCTAAGTCTGTTCTAGCTCTTGCAAACCTGGGGCATTCTATCAGGAGGTGGGCCACATCCTCAACTTTTTCAGGGTCGCAGGGGCACGCCGGACTCTCCTTGCACTTGAATCGGTTCAAGTACTCGGAGAATCCGCCGTGGCCCGTTAAGATTTGGACCAGACTTGGGTCGAGCTCGATGTTCCTAATGATACTATAAGCGTCTTTTGCGTCCGGGAGAAATAGTTTTGTGGTGGTGGCCGTCTGTCCTCCGATGTAACGCCGGTTCCACTCGTCAAGCGAATCCCTTCGGATCATTCGCTTGACGTATGAAACCGGACAGCTATCGTAGTCGGCTCTGGTCTTACAGTTGAGTGCGGCCTCCTTTGCGAGCTCATCCGCTCTCTCATTCCCTTCCAGTCCCGCATGCGCCTTTATCCAATGTAGCGCTAATTGACCACCATTTTGGGCAATTTTCGCCACATCGGAGCGCACCTGGACTGCAAGGGGATGAAGGGAGTTGCCGCGCGCAACTGCCTCCAGAGCCGACCGCGAGTCGGAGTAGATGTCCACCCTGCTCAAGCGTTTTTTGATCGCAGTTTCGGTTGCCCGTTGTAGAGCCAGAAGTTCAGCCTGGTATACAGTGCAGAACTTCTCCAACACAAGTTTCTTCCGCCAAGTTTCCGACGCGTTATCCCACAGGGATACCGCGGCGCCAACTCTACCTTCTATTTTGCTTCCATCCGTATAAATTTTATGGTTGCTCTGGTCGTGTTGGAGAAGTTGTGCCCTGCTCTCAATCAGGTCGAATTCTATTTCGTGCTGACTCGCTGGGTGGGGCAATTTAGTGTATTGAGTCGGTCTCTCCATCTCCCTGTCTCCGACCACTCTCCGGGAGTATCCTTTCTTAATTTCATAAAGCGAGGCTGCTTCCCGGATTCTAATATCCAGTGGAAGCAGTCCCGCGAGCAGCAGAGCCGAGTTAAGAGAGACGGTCCTGTAGGCCTTTAATATTTTTTGGGCAAAGCCTCTTTGGACCACGTTGAGCTGTTTTTGAACTTTGATCTTGTTCGTCGCAGGTGCCCAGGCGCTCGCCGCGTACATCACTATGGGCTCTATTACTGCCACGTACATCGTTCTTATTACCTCGGGGTTGAGGCCCCAGTGAACCTTTGCGGCCCTTGACAGTTGACGGTATATGTTTAGTGCCTTACGGCATACATTTGATACATGGGTGTTAAATGTAAGTCCCTCGTCAACTGTCAGGCCTAGGATTTTGATTTCCTTTGACATGCCAATGCTCACCCCTCCCATGCTCAGGGCTGGAGTGTCAAATTTAAGCCTTCTGGTGACCACCATCGCTTGGGTTTTTTGTGGCCCAAACTTCAGCTTATTTTTGACACCCCATCCCCGAACGTGCTCCAGGGCCGCATTGGCGCGTCTCTGGACATCAGACCCCGAGTCTCCCGAGATAATAAGAACTATGTCGTCCGCAAAAGCCTGAACGTGCTCTCCCCTTCCCTCCAATTGTTTCAGTAGCGGGTCCAACAGCAGATTCCAAAATGTTGGACCCCCTATTGAACCCTGGACGCAACCTTTCGTGGTTTCTTTGACGCTTTCAGATCCCGCGTACCTAACTCGTACCTTTCTTTGTTGCAGGTAGCTATCCACCAGACGCCTCAGGTTTATCGGACACGCTGCCTCCGCGAGTCTGCATCGCATCGCCGGCCACCATGCGTTGTCGAATGCTCCCTCTATGTCAAGCGACACTACTACAGTTATCTTCTTTGCCGCTATTTGCTCCTTGAGATACTTTATCATGACGTAGAGGGAGTCTTCGGTGCTGCGCTGCGGTGTAAATCCGTACTGCCGGGAGCTCATCCCCGGAAGGATGTGCCACCTGATACGCCTCATCAGCATTTTTTCGAGGATTTTTCCCAGTACCGGCAACAGACCAATCGGCCGGTAAGACTTTGGGTGGGTGTAGTCTTTCCTCCCGGTTTTCCTCAGGACCACCACCGCTGCCTCCTTCCACGCGATGGGAAAATGTGAGAGGGATAGGCATTTGTTGACGATTCCCAGCAGCAGGTCTGGATCCACGGATACAGCCACTTTGCAGATGTCCGCAGTCAGCCCGTCCAGGCCAGGAGCCTTCTTCGGGTTGAAGCTCGCCGACGACCATTTTAGCTCCTCCAGAGTAAACGGGGGGTCGCATGGATCATCATGCTCGCCCTCGTTCACTTTGTTTGCTGCTTCTCTTGTATTCTTATGGTCCATTGTGTCTTCGTCGACCCTGTCTTCCGGGTAGAAGGTCTCCGCCAAGAGACTAGCCGACCCTGCTCCGTCCAGTGCTATCCCGTCCCGGGTTAGTGGGATGTCTTCTTGACGGTTTTTTGTCCCGTTTATTACCCGATGTATTCCGTCCCACATCGACTCTTTGTCCTGCCTCTCGCAAAAGGCCTTCCAGCTGGCGGTCTGGGCCCTTTGGGCCTCCACCAGGTATTCCTCCTTTGCCCTGAGGTACTGCTCAACCACGTGCGCTCGGCGTACCGATGATGCGCAGGCGATTCTTCGCCTTTTGCGCGTTACATCCCTTTTCCTCTCGGTCAGTTCTTCCGTCCACCACGGCAATCCCGTCCTTCTTTTATTCTTAACTTTTGGTATGGTTTCTTTGCAAGTTTCCGTTATTATATTCGTGTATTTATTTACCATGTTTTCTAATTTGTCTATGCTATCTATTGACTCTACCGATTGTTTATTTATATTTTGTTCTTGCCAAATTTGGGACAGTTTCTCACGAAACTGTCCCCAATTTGCCTTTTTTGTATTATATAATCTTGTACTACTTTTAATGTCTAACCCTTGTGTTTTTTCTATTTTCAGGTTGAACGAGATCGTCGCGTGGTCGGAGACTGTGATATCCGGTACTACTCTCCAGTTTTCGATCCGGCCGAGGATGCCCTCCGAGCAAGCTGTTATGTCGACGTGGCTGCTGTACCTCAGGCCTCCTCTATAGGTATCAAAGGTGGGTTCCACTCCTTGATTTAGGAGATGCAGGTCCAGCTCGTCCAGTACTCCCGCTATCTCCTCCCCCCTGTGGTCCGTCTCTCTACTACCCCACCACGTGTTCCACGCATTAATGTCCCCTCCTACCAGGACGTTTCCCCTCCCAATCTCTTTTACCACTTTCGCTATGCGCTCCATATAGGGGTCGAGCGGCTTGTCTCCTTCTAGGTAGACCGACACCACCACGATCTCCCACGCCTTAGTTCTGAGTTTTGCTACTGCAATGTTTTCAGAAGTAAGTGCGGGACACCGGGCGATGTCTATCTCCTCGTCGAAGACTGCTATGGCCGCTTTGTTGACTCGGCTGTCGGTCCTCGCGTCGCATTGCACGATCCTTACACCGGGGTGTGACCTCATCTCCCCTATTCCCCCGATGTAGGGCTCCTGCACCAGCGCAAACGACGTTTTTCGTTCCATCGCCTCTTTTATGAGCTCTGCAGTGGCTACTTTACTTCTTTGGAGATTTGCCTGGAGCACTGGGTATCCGATATTTGTCTTGGGTGGTTGGAGTGCTGGGTTTGAGTAGCTTGGGACAACTTTAGCAATATGCTACTTTTGCCCGTGCCAATGCGTCCCACTTCTTCCTTACTGGGCATTCAGCTGCAAACGCATTATGCTCTGCTTTTTCCAGCTTAGCCAAGGTGCAGTTGCAGCACTTTGGTGCCTCATCCATCTTCCAGTCCGGGCATTCATTGCGCATATGGAGTCCCCCGCAATGGCTGCACTTGGGTTCAGTCTCCTTGCAGAACCGCCTCCCGTGCCCGTACCCCAAGCACATAGAGCACTGCACGAGCGGGGATTGGTCCTCCACCTTCAGCTTTTGCAGGTCTATATGTGCGTAGCCTCTGGACGTTAGTCGGCTATATAGTTGCGGGGAGACCCTAAGGACTACGTTGGCGCTGAGTGGATTTCTTGCTCGTTTCCGGAAGCGGATTTCCGCTCTATCTTCCTTCGCGTCCAAGTCCCTGAACAGTTCTTTGTTTTGGTTCCGGAGTGCTGTTAGTATTTCCTCATCTGTGTTTTTGGCTAGGACGCCCTTGAAGACAACCATGGGGTCTTGGTTTTTCGCATCCTCATACTGCAGATCATCCTTGGCGTCCTTCAGTCGCTCTTTAATTTTGTTGCGGTCCTTCTCCGATCCGCACTGAACTATTATTTTCCGGTCCCTAGCTTTCCTCACTCTTTCCACCTTAATCCAACCGTCCTTTGCGTTGACCACTTTCCTTACCCTTTCCAGGACCTCTTCTCCCGTCTCCATTTCATCTTTTGACGAAACGATCAGGGAATGGGACGCTGCCAGGTGTGGTGCTGCCCTCCCTGGGCCTTCACTGGTCCTGGTGGCAACCGCGGCTGCATATGTCGCTTTCTCTGTGTTTTCTTTCTGTTCTTTCACTATTGTCCTTATTTCACACAGTATCTGCTTGTTCTCTTCCATCCTCCTTAGTATTAGGTCTTCCTTCCCGTTTATTTGTTCTTTATTTGTAGTCTCCGCTTTGTTTTCTCTTTCCTCTGTTTGTGTCGAGTTTTCGTTAGTCATCTTTGTCCTCCTTCTCTTGTCTCCTCCCTGTTCCTCTTCCCACATATCTCTCCTTGCCTTCGCCGGTTTCTCCTTCGCGATTTGGAGTACTCTAAGGAAAACCTCTCTTATGTCCCCTTTGACTTTGCCACTCATGTTAAGAAACCTTTCCAGGTGTCCATGGAACTTTGGTTCCAGGGCTTCCAGTTCCTCTTCGGTACTCTCATATTCGTGTGGCTGTTTAAGGGGGCTTGGTGTCGGTATTGCGCTTCTTTTTGTTCCTGCTGTTTTGGAATAGTGGCGGTTCCTTTCATTGCTGTCCGTTGGACAGTTTTCAAGGGCGTTGATGGGGGTGGTTTTGGGATTTCGTCCTTTTTCCTCGGGGGGCTAGCGGCTTCAGCGACGGGTTTTGTTACCGTAGCGGTTTTACCTTTGCGACTTTTTGCTGGTTCCGCATGTATTTGTGCCTCCGTCTGGTCGAACATCTCGATCGACTTTCGAACTCTGGAGGTTTCGATCTTCGATGATGAAGGTGAGGGTGAGGGTCCTGCCCTCCCCTTGTCCATTTCAGAGACTTGTCCCCTTACCTGTCGGCGTTCCAACTTCTTATCTGAGCGGATCATGTTTTAGGTAGCTAGAAATCGTCAGTCTTATATCTAATGTAAATGTAAATAAAAGTTTGTAAAAGTTGTAAATGTTTATTTGTACTTAATTACTAATTTTCTTTTCTTTTTCAGGTGCTGCTGCTGGTCCGGCTCCAGTCTACAGCGATCCCACGAGCGTGCGGTACCTTCAGGGGTAAGTATGTAGCTTTTTTATAATTTTTGTCTGTTGTAGAGTCGCTGTTGAGAAGTCTCTCAGCAGCGGTCAGATCTTTCCACTCGCCAGGAGTGATGTCCGGTGTTTACTTACCTAATTCTCGCCTATTTCTCTAGGTAGAGTCAGTTTCTGCTCTATGTAGAGCAGATACGGCCTCCGTATGTAGTCTTATCTGTAGAGCTTAGACTGCGCACCTACACGCCCAAAACCCCGTCCTCCTACGACCTTCGGGGGCCGAGTTACGGCTGTTTTAGTTTTGGCCACCAGGCGCAACCATGCGCAACCAAGTGGTTGCCGAATCTTTAGACCCGGTTTTCTCAGGAACTAGTGAGCGCAGAGAGCCGTGCGAGGTGTCGTTTTCTTTGGTTTGGAGAGCTCTATACCTCCGAGCTGAAAACTCTACCTCATAGAGTCAGGTACGCAATCAGCTCTATTTGTTGCCGGTCTCGTAGGGCTCCCCCCGCCAGTCCTCCTACCCAAAACCGCGTCGTCCTACGTCCAATGGGAGCCGAGATATCGAGACTTTAAGTTCCGCAACCAGTCGTAACCGGTTGGTTACGGAAACTTCGACCCGGGTTTTCTCCGCCCCCTTGGTCGCAGAGCTTCGAGCGAGGGCTCGTTTTAAAGGGCCTCGCGCGCTCTACCCCAAACTGTCCTCCGATTTTTAGGGTGGTAGTCCGTTGGTAATTACTTGACTCTATGTAGAGCAGGTGTTCTCATGCGAGTCTCTTACGATGGGTCTCCTACCGCGGCTCTGGTTCAAAGTATTAAAAATTCGACCCCGGACTCTATATTTCTTATTGCTCTATGTAGAGCAACAAGCTTCAGGCCGAAGTTGTAGCTCTTGGCGAGCTACGTTGTTTGCCGAAAACCCCGTTAATTTTGGACTAATACTTGCCGAGATATTGATTTTTGAAAATTTTTCAAACTTTACGTTTTCGTAATTTGAAACCGAAAATGACCCCCCCGAATTTTGAAACTATAATTTTGAATTTTGGAATGCAGGTTAGGCCTGTCGAAAAAATACCATTCACGGTCGAATTTTTTAATTTCACCCCCTGGTATTTAAGTTACCCCCTTATCAGTTTTTTATATATATTTTCTTATAACTAAAAAACTATTAATACTAAAATTTATTTTATTACATAAAGTGATAAAGTAATCTATCTTGTAGTTTTATCCACTTTTAATTTTGAAAATTTTTTTTTTTTTTTTTTTTCAAAAAAAAAACTTTGAGGTTATAAAGTATCAAGATGGGAATTAACACGATATTTATAATGTGAAACAACATTGTGTACTCACATATTTGGCTCGACGTTTCGGCTACGTTACAGCAGCCGTGGTCACGAGCGGACTGGCGGAGCACGGCGTCATCTGCTGGGGCCGGGCTGTGAATCTCACATTTTTGGATATTAATTCGCCACTAGATGAATTGTCAGTGTAGCTACTCCGACACACTACATTAACAGTATCGGTGTTTGTTTGCGTTAGTAACGGCGTAGCACGGGGTTTGCACTTGTGAATTACTGGATTCCATGTCGATGATATTTTAAATCCATCCTCCCGATTGAAAGTCTTATACTTCTTGATCTCAATCGTTCACGTACTATCCTGTTATGATAATGACGATCGGTGGAGAGGATTTTCCGGTCATGTTGTTCCAACCAATGATTAACTCCCATTTCCAGTAGATGTTCTGCTATTGCCGATTTATTCGCTTGTCGATTTTTAAAATGAATACCTTCACTGACAATTCATCTAGTGGCGAATTAATATCAAAAAATGTGAGGGTGCCCGAAGATTCACAGCCCGGCCCCAGCAGACAACGCCGTGCTCTGCCAGTCCGCTCGTGACCACGGCTGCTGTAATGTAGCCGAAACGTCTAGCCAAATATGTGAGTACACAATGTTGTTTCACATAAGAAATTTCGTGTTAATTCCCGTCTTGATACTTTATAGTTATAATGCAACGCGAAAATCTAAAAAACTACCTTTCTCTGTTGTTACGCTAACAAAGTGGAAGAATTAAATTGAAACAAAAATAATTAAATATACCTATCTTGAGAGAGAAATAACATAATAACATTGTAGAATCACTGAATTTGTTAATTATAAATGCTTAAGGATCGAAGGAATGTTAATTGAAACATCATCGTAATTAGTAATTTCAAATAACTTTAATGCATGATTGATTTTTATATTACATTAATAATTAACTTAGTCAGTTTAAAATGTATCTTAAATTTACGTTTGAGAAAATAGCAGACTAAATGTTAATTTGTAAGGTATTTTATATTTGTACATTTGCCAATTACGTTTCTATCGCAACGTACCTATAAATAAACAAGTATTTAATTAATTAGTTAGATATCTTAACTTGGAAAGACAATAATAATAATGTATACAAACAGAGCTCCAGCAAATTATTTTAATAGCGCCATTCTCTCAAAATCGTGCAGAAATGCCTCGCATCACCAACAATGCCCTTGAAAGTGTGACAAGACCGATAGAGCGCATAATCTTGCTAAGGTTTTTTTTTATGTGATAGGTGGCAGACGGATCACCTGATGGTAAGTGATTGCCGCCGCCCATGGACACCCGCGACACCAGTGGAGACACAAGTGCGCTACCGACCTTTATATCCCCCTTTACCCCGGATTGTGCCTCCGGTACCCTCACTCAGCGTAACACAGCACAATGCTACTTCACGCCGGTTTTCTGTGAGGTCGTGGTATTACTCCGGTCGAGCCGGCCCATTCATGCCGAAGCATGGCTCTCCCACGGTCAATGGTAAGGTACATGTAAAATACGCACACATACACACACCATTCGCTCTTGTACTACCCTAGTCAAACAGTAACATTATTATACGAATATATACACGTAACTAATATTAATTTCATGGATGCCCACATTCACTTCATACATGATTATTATTTTCATATTGATATGTGGTAGGACACAGACTTGACTGACATTTTTTTCAAAACTAAACGTTCTAATAATGGTTGGTTTAAGTTATTACAAAAATATTTATTTTCAATTTATATATTTATATAATAAGTTTGCCGAATGCTGCAGCTGCAGCACTGATTCTGCTATTGACTTCTGAGTCAACGTCACATTTTGATGTTATGATGCTTCCTAAGTAGCGGAATCGATCGACCTGCTTTAGCACATTTTACCCGAGTTTTATAGTCAGTGTCTTATCACCGTTGTCTTTTTGACACTGATCTTCAGGCCGAACTTACAGCAAGACTCATGGAATTTAGTGAAGAGACACAAATCACCTATCTGCATACATCATTTCAGTTATTAAATCATGTGAAATCTTGTGCGGGACTTAAACCTGGCTAAATTGAAAAGTCTGCCGTCTGTTAACTCCTTTAGAAGAACCTTGTATGACTTCACGGACTACCACTGCAAAGTACATTGCGAATAAAGTCGATGCCAGAACACAACCTTGCTTTACCCCACAGGTTACAGGGAAAAAGATGGACTGATCACCATTGACAGAAACGCAACACTCCATACTGTCATGCAGGTGCCACAGAAGTTTACAAACTTTTCCGTAGATCCTAGCTTTTCAAGTACAGTCCAAAGGGCTTCTCGAGGCACGCTGTCAAAAGCCTTCTCAAGGTCAACCAAACAGATAAAACTGATGACCTTATTCTCTGCTTTTCTCTTGCAGTTAAAGAACCAATAAGATAGCTTCACATGTGCCTCGATTTGGCCGGAACCCAAACTAGGTTTCTGGCAGAATCTCCTCTGAGACTTTCATTGGGCGGTTTAAAAGAACCCTAGTCTTTACCAGGGGCTGACAAAGGTGAGATACCACGATAAGAGTTGCCTCGGACCAGTCACCTTTGTGCTTATACAATGCCCGGATGCAGCAATCTTGGAAACATTTTGGTATATGTTCCTCTTCCCATATACGAACAAAATGTTCCCATATGTACGAATGGAACTGTTCACCTCAATTTCACTTAACCTGAATTTCAGTAGCTTGCCTAGTATCATGTCCACACCAACCGCACGCTTATTTTGCTGTTGTTTCATAGCTGTGATTACCTCGCTATATGTTAAAAGGTCATCTAGTTCAGTTCTGATCGGAAGCTGTGACAAAGAGCGAACAAGCTGTAGGTCAGATGATCGGTCTTCGTTTAGCAGTGTGTTAAAATGTTCTGTCCATCGTCTAAGTACATCCTCCCTACTTTTGACCAAACCATCTCCATAAGTAGTTTTAGTGGCACTTTGGCATGGGAAATACTTCCACATCTACACATCTTGCGGACTTCACCATTAAATTCCTCGAGCCTGTTGGTATCGACAAGCAGCTGCATATTATGAGCTTTTTCCTGCCACCATCTGTCTTTTGTATCCCGGGTTGATTTTTAGAGCCTAAGTCCAATCTCCCTTATTATGGATGTATTCGTAGTGTCTTTTCCGTCACTATGCCTGAGAAGTCTACAGTGAGTGTCAATTGCTTACTGTTAGTACTTTATCATTCTCATCAAACCAGTCTTCGTTTTTGCGAAGATTTTAGACAAAGTGTAACTGCGGCGGTGTATAATATATGAGAAGATAAAGTATGCCCAGCTTCCTTCCACATCGGCATATTCCGCAGCTGAAGGCAGCAGTAGTGCACGGTGCAGATGTTCCACATACTGTTTTCTTGTTTGAAGATCATTCAGCTTAGCGGTATCCAAGCAAACAGTCTTTACTATACCTGAACTATGAAGGACGGCGTAGACGGATGCGTAGTTTGCTGATCACGAGCATGTGGTGAGTAAAAATATTACAAAAGTTTCAAACAAATACGTGGAATATAACAAATATTGCAGTTTTTACGTTCCGTTTTAAATTGGATAATTTTACTGAATTCTGGGAAACTATCCCGCTGGTGCCGTTGATAAATTTTACAGGTTTTAATTAATTTCTAGGCCATTTCATTTGGGATTTTTTGTATTCAAACGAAATGAAATGAAAATGGTTTTGCCTACATATTTAGGCCCATACGATAATATAGTCATTGGACACGATTTCTTTTTAAATATCCCTAGGTTCAGTTAATCTCTTTATGAAAACAGAACCGGGATCGTCATTTTTGTACGGGCAGCCACACGTCAGTGTATACACATTTGTCGAACTTTGATAATTCTCGTTTTAATATCAAATCAGGTTTGGAAAAACAAATTCTAGTTACCTATCCTGATGTTTGTCCGTCAACACTTCGTAAGATATTAAATACTACATCCTGATGTATTTTTGTGATAGGTGGCAGACAAGCAGACGGATTACCTAAAGCAAGCGCTTGCTACCGCCCACGGATATCCATTATCAGTGGATTTACAAGTGCGCTAACCAACCATTCAACCCCTCTTTGCCCCGGATTGGGCCTCCGGCACCCTCACTCACGCAGAGTAACACAGCAGAGACACAGCTTCACGCTGTTCTTCTGTGAAGCCGTGGTATCACTCCAGTTGAGCCGGTCCATTCATCCGTGTTACCTTTACGAGTCCATATGGTTGCGTTCAAGTCAATGCTTTACAGATTCTCGCGTCATTTTCAACCTCACTAAAAGTAAAACTGAATAAAATGAAACTCACGCGCCGATCTCACTCGGGATGATCCACAGCACACACTCAACAGGCTTCTAATAACCCGAGCCTTAATTTTGTGAAACATTTCGCGGTAATACTTCCTGTCGACTGCTGGTACACGCGATAGATTACAAATACTATTGAACAGCTGTAACGTACAATAGTGATGTAACGCAATATCAATAAACGAGGGAAAATCGAGATTCCGAAGCGGCAGATTACCTCATATTTTTATATGAAGTATTCTGAATGGAGCGAAGATGAAAAATATTTTTATTTTTTTACTGAACACATTTTGTTACTGAACAAAGGTTTTCCTTTGAACGTGTATTGGGGAAATCAACATCAATAAAACATACTGAGTGACATTTGTTGTATTATATTTTTGAAGTTTGATAGTTTTTACTTTTAAAATATTCACGTCTTTCTGAACTATGTTTTTAAAAACGTTTTGAAAGACCTTTAAATTTGAAAAAGGAATTTAACACAATTTAACACTTTAGGAGCGTCTCTTGCGCAAAGCATTGTGTTTAGAAAAAAGTGATGTTAATAACCTCAACATCATTTTTAAAGAACTATCCATAGATACCCCACATGTATAGGTTTGATAAAAAAAATTTCGAGTTACAGTTTCAAGTATGGAGACCCCCCAATTTTTGTATTTTTTCCACTTTTTATGTAAAAATCGTAATGCTGTTAACAAAATTTCATTATTGGGAGTTTATATTGTAAGATATGAGGGCTTATAGAAAATTAGGAAGTCATATCATCAAAACAATATTTAAAAAAACACTTGATTAACATGCCAAATTACTATGTATGAGCAACGTCGCAGGCGTAGTCTAACTCGATGAATAACTTCTTTTATCGATGTTGTCGCATTTGTTACCTCTACATCTCTAGCGTAGAAACCGATTGGTTAGAGTCGGTCAAGGACGTTATCGTAATGACAATGAGTTCCGTAGAAGCTGTTTTTGCAGAGTACACTTAAATAACTAAATTATATTATAATTTATTGTTCAGGTGATGCATTGACGAAACTAGCGCCGCCAATAGATTTGCATTAATCGTTGCATTTATGGGATTATTTTTAAAACAGTACAACGGTGCATCTATAAAGGATAGTACTTTCCTTTATGGATGCACCATTGTACTGTTTTAATTTTTTTTTAAGATTTTTTAAGACGAAATTGTCCTGATTTCTTCCTGCAAGTAATTATTATTTTTGGATTTGTTAAAACTGGCTAATTAAAGCAATGTTAATTATGGTTACGTGTACGATGATTACATAAGAACATCTCAAAAAAATCTTAATACATTTATGTAGGGATTCGTCACTGTGTGCTTTTTTTTAAATTCTCATGTACGCCACATTTAATACAAATCTATAGGCGGCGCTAGCTATGCCGATGCCTTACCTTATCACAATGCATTTCAGTTACAGCTTGCTTTATGTATTTAGAATCAAGTGACCATGATGGCTCCGATGTTCATTTATTTCCACGTCAAGGCAAATATGTCATAAAAAGTTGTGAATACAGAGAATAAAAAGGTTCGTCACCTTAAGGTAAATTTTCGCTTGCACGGCAAGAATCAGTTATACTAACATACCATTTTAAAAATATCTGCCAACCTTTTTAAAATGTTCTTTACATCAAAAGGAATCAACGTTGATAGAAGCAATTCTGCATTTTTTGATCTAACAGTTACCTAAGCATAATTTTCTGTGCAAAAGTGTTTCTCTAACAAATTTAGTTATTTATTTTATTTGCATTACATATGGCTATATGACTAGGTATATTGTAACATTACACAATCAAAAGAACATTATGCGCATTGGTATTTTAAAGATAAAAGATAAAGATAAAAATGTATTTATTGCACAGAAAAAATAACCACAGTTACATACATAAGATTAAAATTTAAGTGCACTACATATATTATGCCACAAACATTGAACAGGAGCCTCCAAACTAGGCAATGCCTGTATCTTGGACGGCCAGAAATCATTTAATATATTATGTAGTGTCAGTAAAAGAAAAAAAAAACAAAAGACAAATATGAACAATAAAAATTAAATGATTGAATACAATTTAGAATTTTATACACATCCAACATTAAAACATCAACTGGTTAGGTTACTAATGATATGTTCTGTGTCTGCGTAGTTAAGAAGTCTTAACCAATTTACTAGTGCTAATATTATTATTAGTATTTACGAAAGATAATAAGTGCTCATAGCATATCAAAGAATCAATTCGAAAACTGACGAACCTATTCGTTCTTTGACTGTACTTCTGATTGATACCACTGGTATACAGGAAACCGGCGTGGAGCGGCGAATAATCCAGAGTTTCATGCTCGTATTTGAAACACACCGCTCCGTATGAAAGGCGCGTTTTTATCGACTGAGTTACCATCGTTCACTACATATCAGCTGCTGAACCCAAAATAGTAAGTATATTATCTGATAGCACTACACGTGAAAATAGAGAACTATACACATAATATAAAAATGGTGTCAGCAGCCTCGTTAACCGATAGTAGATAACTTAACTAACGAACTAGTGCAAAAATGATAGCAAAATACATGGTAAGGAGGTTCGAGCTCGCGGATGCGTAATTGACGTAGACGATGCAATTCAAAGGTTTTAAATTAGTGTCTAACGGTTTTTAGTGTACAAATTTGGTGTTTATTTGTGCAGTGAAGTGCCGCAAAGTGATCCTAATAATAAGAATCGTTGGATTGTATCGTTTTTAACACTGCTATTGTGAGTCGGAGTGCGTTGTCTCGTGACAACTTGCTTGGACCTAATAGAGTCTTAAAACCTGCGATTGCTTTTAGAGTGATATCCGCTGAATCGGTAGGTCGATAAAACGTAAAACACCGGCGCATTATTGAGTGGCTGTGAATTTGACTGACTTCGACTGTTGACTACCTACTTATTCTCAATAAGTTACTTGACATTGGCGAATTATCTTAATAAATTACTTGACATTGGCGAATTATCTTAATAAGTTACTTGACATTGGAGAATTATTTTTAAAAATAGATCTATTTTCGGGAAAATTCAGCTGGTATGTGGCTATTAATCAAATGCTATCCAAATTGAAGCAAGATATTTTGTGCCCAAATTGCTTGAATATCATCTGTATAAGCGCTTACAAAGAAGTTATACAAATCCTTATCCAGATTAAAGTCAAAGAATTAGCTTTTAAGCAAAATTTATTCAAGCTAATCTGTGTTGGCAAGGATGTGCTCTTAAAAATATAATGTATCTTTCTAAATTCCACGGACACTGGTTCCGTGACTTTTTTGTGCTTATTTTTTTAAGGGTTACAAGATTTAAAAATTTTCACCGCGATTATATTTAAATAAAATTATAAATAAAATTACAATAGCTTAAGTTTAGGCAGTCAGGCATGATTATTGTTAGTAGTTTGAATTTGAATGTAATGTAATTGTGTTTTTTTTTTGTGTTTATGGGTAGAGGTTAGTTTTTATGTTGTTTATAAGCCTCAGAGGGGGCTTTTGGGGTATGTGGATATTTTTTGTTTTGTTTGCAAGCTTGTCCCTAACCGTCCCCGTACGTAATCCCGGTGAAGAATCTTTCTAAATTTAAATGTTTTTATTTTGGTATGTGTGTTGCGCTGTGTGTTGTGTTGTCTTTTGTATTATTATTATGGTAAGTTTTTTTATTGAGGAGAAGTGTAAAGGGCCTAATTTTCAATTACTTTTTTTTTATTGCGAATAAGACGAGCATGGGAGCCATCTGATGGTAAATGGTAACCGCCGCTCATAGACATCAACAATGCCGGAGCACAGTCATGCCGCTGCCTACCGTGATAGAAGAACTTATTTCAAACCTCGTTTAAAAAAGGATCATTTCGTAACAAACAGGGAACACCACGGCTGGAAGCTCATTCCATTATTTTATTGCTACTTACATTTACTAGATTTTTTTTGTACAGTACAGGTTGTTCAATATGGTATGCTTTAAGAAGCTACTATCACAAAATATATTCACAGAACACGCCGTGTGGTCCCTGCAGAGTAGAATAGGCCACCCTTCACTCTTACCGAGGTGTTGTAAAAGGCGACTAAGGTAAAGCTGCTGGCATGATCATCAGCACCCAGAGAAGGAAAACTCTGCATTTATATCAAAACCCTCGCCAACCCGTCTGCCAAGCGTGGTGAGTATGGCAATTACCCCTCATGTGATTGAGGGAGGCCCGTGCCCCAGCAGTGGGGACTTAAATGGGCTGATGATGATGATGATATTCACAGAAATGAGCGTGAAGCAGCAGTGTGCTGTGTTTCGCCGCGTGAGTGAGGGTATTGAAGGCCCAATCCGGGGTAAAGGGGGGTTTAAAGGTTGGCAGAGCACTTGTGACTCTACTGGTGTCTATATGCGGCGGCAATCGCTTACCATCAGGCGTCGACTGCTCGTCTGCCACCTTACACATAAAAAAAAACGTGGGCTCCCAACCGGGAATGACATACTAAAACGAGTTGAAAATACGAGCAAATCTCCAACATTTTCAAAACATACAACCATTATGCCAAGCTACCAATGAACTCTGCCTTAACCTTTTTTCCTACCATCAATATTGGTCAAAAACCCCCTTAACGACAAACAAATATTCTGCAACAATGTAAATAATGACGTCATTAATCGTCGAAATCCGCATTTCCAACATTTAAATTTTTCTACCCCGAGCTACAACTTGACTTTACAACACCACTTTTCCAAGACCCCATTTTTCAACTATAATCCAAGTAACAGGAGATCAAGTAAAATTTGATAGCTAAAATCTACCAGTTTTCCTAAACCCCTGCTTTGTATTGCTGTAAAGGTAGGAAGAGGTCAAGTTAAAATTGATAATTTGTATTGACATCGCACTCGTTCATTCGCATGGAATGTGAATGGGCTACACCAATCAAATTTTAACTTGTAACTTTTGAATGGCTAATTGCTATGTATTCATCATAGTAATCACTGCTGATTTTGTTGTTGAAATAACTTTTTTTTAATGATGTAGGAGGCAGACGAGCCGACGGATCACCTGATGGTAAGTGATTACCACCGCCCATGAACACTTGCAACACCAGAGGAGTCAGCGCACTTGTGTGCGCTGGCGACCTTTTTGACGATATTTTTACGGGATAGGATAGATAAAACTGGGTTCCGATTTTTTCAACTGACTAGTATGACAAACGTTAATACAGATTTCGACCGTGGGAGAGGTACGCTTTAGCATAAATGGAACGTTTCGACCAGAGTGATAAGGGCCACGAGCACATAGAAAACCAGCAGCCAATCCAGGGGTTAAGCATAATGGCCGCTGGACCACGGAAGCTCTTGCTCCGGTCTTGGACCAATAGCTGGAAAAGCCAAATGGGTTCCTGACGTAAAGAATGGTGCAGGTAATGACAGGCCATGGTTTTTTAGCAATTTCCTGCAGCGAATCCAGCGTGAAGGGGACACACGCTGACGACTCGCACATCACACCCTCATGGAGTGCCAGAGTTGGATGGCTCAGCGCAACGCGCTTGGGCCGTTGAGCCCCCAGCATTGTCCAAGCTATGCTGGCGAGCGAGGAGTCTTGGATCGCCTTCGCGTTCTTCTGCGAGTATGTAATGTCGCAGAAGGAGGCAGGTGAGCGACTGCAAGAGGAGGACCCTCAGAGGCAGGAGATGACAAACAAATGCTCGTCACCCTCCTATCCGTGGGAGAAGCCAGTCGGCGCGTGGTGCGGAGGCACCGGCACCGGCATTGCACAGGCACCACCCACAGCCCTTTGGGGACGGCTCGGTGCTCTCGTCTGTCCTTACCGCTCCCTCCAGCTCGCCTGGGACAGGTAGTGTCGAGCCCGTGTTATAAGCGGGCTTCTGCCTGGGGAAGGACATGAAGAGCGGCTTCTGAGCCGGTGTGCTTGTCTCATCCCCACTCAGGCAATTAGGGAGCGTCGCAGGTGGTTTTGGTGGGTATGCCTCTGGACAGCTTCTCGTCAGGAGAAGCTTGCCAGACGGAGAGCCCCACATAACCCGTCCGCCCCCCGGTAGATGGGTATTCATAAAGATGTCGGCCCATTGCACATGGGGCCGGCAGCATTTCCCCTGTGACAACAAAAAAAGGGGTTTTAATCGTGGGAGAGCGACGCTTCGGCATGAATGGGACCAGCTAGACCGGAGTGATATCCACGGCCTCACAGAAAACCGGCGTGAAGCAGCACTGTGCTGGGTAGGTTTAAAGGTTGGCAGTGCACTTGTGACTCCACTTTTGGTGTCAATGGGCTACGTCAATTGTTTATCTGTAATCCGTCTGCTCTATCACCTATCACATGAAAACGGCACTTAACGAACGACGCAGGCGTCCAATTGAATAGCTAATTTCCAAAGCTTGTATATATATATCGAAATTACTGCAATGATGGGCTTTGGGGACGTACGAAGGAAACAAGTGATGCGTTATAACTGTCTTATTTATTACGTCCAAATAACTTATATACTAACCCTACATTACCTTTCATGAGAACTCAAGACGCATTTTATATAGCAAAACATTAACTACAAACATAACTAACAAGTAAGAACAAACAATCGGACGAGCACGAGCAGCTGAAGCTCAAAGGGCCTGCCAATTGCGAACAGTCTGCCAGCCGGTCATCGCGATAGATGGCGCTCATTGCTCACTCGGCGAGCCAGTCCGGTCTGGATATTGCATCCCTGCAAGTCATGAGAGACCTGCGTTTTATTTTATTAAGTGCCTATCGAAGAAAACTTTTTCATTATCTGCAGCTAAAACCAATCTGGGACACCATGCCTCTATTGCAAGATGCTGTAGCCACTATAATAAAAATGACAATGCTATTGACATCTTTCTACGACTCCCTGCCTAAGTTTAGACGTGGCTTGGCGGCTTCCTTAGCCGTCGGCCGCGGGAACCAATTAAGTTAGTTATAGTAGTATGTACAAGAAAATACAGTTGTTGTTATGCAAATGCTGTGTACGCCTGTAATAGGCGGCATATGTATCAGAATTTTGTTTTAGTTTTAGTTTAAATTTTAAACTGCCTTAATACATACGCTGTTGGTGAACATATTTAAATAAATAAATAAAGAAAGAATATAAATTTATCTACACTCATGTCATAATCTTCAAATTAAGAAATCAAAAGTACACATTTCGACAGGTTTTAAAATATTGATACCCTTAAAGAAAATAAAATAGGATGTTACAAAATGATATATAGTCTTGCACTTTTTGCAATAGCCGATTTATTAATTTTATAAATCTGGGGGCACGGGAGTGCCCCCGCCAAGTCGAGCAAAAAATGCGGCACAGCGGTGCCGTCATTTTCAGCCAAGCAATTAAGGCTATTTTCGACCACACCATAAATTTCGTTGTGGATATATAATATAAGGGCAAAGTTATCATCATTTATACTATAAAAATGAATTGATACTATAAAACACCTGCGAAACGATAAAGCACCTTACAACATGCGCGCGCAATGTTTGCACAGATGATTAAAATGTGTTTACCTTTCGTCAATTTAGCGCCTTTATACTCGCGAATACGACCGACAAAGTTTTCTAATGAGAAAACTTGCCAATGGTCTTTTTTTTAAATGTCGCTCGTGTTTTAATAACCCTAATTATGTGGCAGTCACGTAAGCTACTATTATTGACCATCACAACGTGATCACAACACAGAGAAAACCATCAATACAGTAGGCATAACACGACACAGATACAAAGAGGAGAACACGATACGAGAAGATTTGGTGTGGTTATATGTGGTCAAAAGTCAAAGAGGTCGTCCTCAACATTTGCTGCAGCAGCGCTGTTATTAATAGGTGATAGCAGGTACCTAGCTAAAAAGTAAGAAAAATATAAATCTATCGTTTCGTAAACTTTTTGTGAAGACATTGCTTGCGATGCGTAAAGACAT
This sequence comes from Marasmia exigua, assembly GCA_019059595.1. Lineage (NCBI taxonomy): Eukaryota > Metazoa > Arthropoda > Insecta > Lepidoptera > Crambidae > Marasmia > Marasmia exigua. The sequence continues at coordinate 835,193 of CM032472.1, forward strand.
ATTTACTATATAGCACATATGGGCCAGTCAGAGCACTAGATGGCGCTCACTGATTATTCTGTTCACCGGTTCGGTCTCGGATATTACATCTCATAACCATAAAAGTCATGAGAAATCTGGTTTTTCTTTTATTAAGTAACTAGAAGGCCCGCCCTCACTTCGTTTCGAGACATTCGTTTCAAACAACAATAGATGGCGTTGGGTGCCGATTGCATCGCGCAAGCGTTTCGCTTTTTCAGTTTACCTATGAAGCCTTGTCGCGGTCTCTAGAATTTCATCATCATCATTTCAACCATTAGTTGCCCACTTCTGGACATAGGTCTCAATGTTCTCCACGCAGTTCTGTGCCGCTAGAATTTACCTCTTTATAAATAGTATAAAAAGATGAATTCCTGGAGTTCACATGATCGAGGATTTGAGAAGTGAGAGTTTATTAATTGCAATGAAGCCCTTATGTTTATTTATTTATAACATACTCACAACACATTACATCGTAGATACACAAAGTAAGAAAAATAAAGTACAGGACGTAACCACATTATGCAATAAACGATTTTGATTTTGCTGTTTGACCTTACGCAACCCTTAGACAGGGGAACCAGTCCAATTGGATCACGGTTGCTTATTCAGAATCACTCTCAAATATTGTAGGAATCCAAAATTTGAGACATTATCCGAATGCCGGTATTCTCAGGATGTTTTCACTCACCGCCTAGCTAATGGTTAAAATTTGCACATAGATTTGAAAAATGCAGAGGAGCCCGCTCGGATATGAACCACAACCCACATATGGAAGGCGCGTTCCAATCAACTGGAATACCCTTGCTCTTTAAAAAAAAAACATTAACTGTTTTTAAACCATTTTTCAATTTTTTTTTAATATCCTACAAATTCCACGGACGCTAGTTCGTGCCTTTTTTGTGCTTATTTTATTTTTAAAGGGTTACAAAATTTTAAAAATTGCTTCGTGATAAAATTTAAATTAAATAAAATGACAATAGCTTAAGTTTAGGCAGTCATGCATGATTATTGTAAGTAGGGTGTTTTTTTTTGTTTTTGGGGGTAGGGGTTGTATGTAGTTTAAAGGACCTCAGAGGGGGGGGGGGGGGGGGGGGTTTGGGGTATGTGGATATTTTATGTTTTGTTTGCAAGCTTGTCACTAACCGCGTCATCACCCCGGCGGATCGCAATTTTGAGGTTATACTCGGTGATTTTTTCGATGGTAGCCTTCGATGCCATGGATATTAGGCGCGCTGTGGCGTCGTTTTTTTCAAATTTGATAGACATAGAAGATCACATTTATAAAAGTGGCCAGTTGATGCCATAGTAGTTAGGGTAAAAAAAATAAGTGCAAAAGAATTTATGTGTTCCAAATCAATTTGCAATAAACCATTTCGAATTTTGATAGATGGCGTTGGCGCTGATTTGATTGGCTGATTCCCCCAGTTATTGCACGCTAAATAGCCGTACAAGTCATAAGAGAAGCGTTTAACGCATTTAAATAACTGAATCATTTTGTTTGTGGAGCACGCATAAAGAAGAGTAAAGATAAATAGTTGGTTAAGGCCACAGTTGTCACTCATATGCTTTCATTTGATTAGTTTTTGCGCCACGCAAGTCAAAAGAGTTGAGCGGCTTGTATATTGTAAAAAGCATGAGATTTTTTTTCTTCAAAAACCTGCCTTCAAAACCATAAACTTACAGTGTAAAATAATATTTTTAACGCTTCATACACTTCAGATAACATTTTATAACAGTAGGTATACGCCAAAAAAGCTGCTACTGAAGTCAGCGCCTAGTACTATCTAGATACCTACTAATCTTGTCAATTATTCAACAGGGATAAGGCGCCGTTATTTCTTTTCATGCTAAAGAGTCTCAATTTTTTCGGTAGCAGTACCTGCTCCCATCATCCCCACCAAATAACTAACAAATTGAAAGAGTTTTCCTCTAAGGTGACGGGTAGGGCACACTAGCGACGCCAATTTTAATCCGGATCTATTTTAGACAGTATCGGGGTAACAACCTCTCGGCAAACACTAATACTATTTATTAAATAACCATGCACAAATGTTAGGTCCGTTTTTGTACGCGAAAAATTGATTTACGCCAAAAGTGGCCGCTTTTGGCGTGAATCAATTTTTTGCGTACGCGTTGGACCCAACATATGTACATGGTTATTTAATAAATATTAAATAGTATAAGTGTTTGCCTAGAGGTTGTAACCCCGAAATTATTTCAAATATACCCGGTTTTGTAGCTAAAAAATACAAAAACATAGGCACATGTAACCTGTCAGATTCTAACATGGTAACAATGGGACTTCGGAATATGCTTTTTCAAGTAGAAAAATAATTGTGCAAATCGGTCAATAATTGACGAAGAAATCAGTGAACAAAAAAAAACATACATACAGACGAACATCCATTTTTTAAATCGGTTAAAAATGAATTATTGGTTAAAATTTTAAATGCATCAATAATGTCGCTGATTCTTATAACTTGACGCAAACATATAATTTTACGACCATTGCTCATAAAAACTAAAATCGCCAGTCACTGAGAGCCGCTTAGCGATGCTAAAAGCGATTCAATTATCGAGAGATAAATCATTTCTAAGGCCTACTTACCGATCTGACCGGATCCATTGGGATTTCCGCCTTTATACCAGGATATAGGAGCTAATTTAGACTGCTCGGTGTCAAGTTACGGATAAAGTATCGGGTAGGCGTCTTGTTACTCTTTTCATGTCATCAGGGATTCATCAATCTTCGCTTTTCTTTCTTCGACCTAGGTAATGCGTTGGTTATTGCTAAGTAGTACTCTTCTAATTGGGGTTGAGTAGGCTAGTGTTGTAGCAATGGTATCGGAATTTCGCCTCGACTGCCTCAGTGGCGCAGTGGTTAGTGCGTCGCACTTTAAAGCGACGACTGCGCTTAGGGTCCCGAGTTCGATCCCCGGGCCGGGCCAACATTTGTACCTGAGTTTTTCTGTTACGAAATTCTCGGTGTCAGCCCGGAGTCTGGAAATTAGCGGTCTTGTATCCCCGTGCCTCGGAAAGTACGTTAAGCCATTGATCCTGCGCCTGATCTCTCTTCGGTTGTGTCACACTGGTGTCCTAGCGAAATATGAGGGTAAGGATATAGGGAGTGCACTGGTCTCTGCGCAAACATTTCTGCACTCTAATATGTACTGCGTCGATGGCTGATCGCTGAGATTGGCCGATATGACTGAAATATCGGTTTGGAGAACATTATTGAAATTTTGTAAGTAATAATTTTAGGAACGATAGTAAGCCAAACTTTTTTTGGATCTTGACAAAATGGTACCTATAGTGAAAATAACCATCGTGAGTTTGGTTCATTCAGAGCATTATTTCATTTTGCCTCAGTGGAGCAGTGGCAAGTAGATCGCACTTTAGAGCGACGGCTGTGCTTGAGGTCTCAAACTCTATCCCCAGGTCGGGACAAAATTTGTAAGTATCTGAGTTTAACGCTTAAATTTTTTTTGCAGACGGCTTACATGATGGTAATCGATTTCCGCCGCCCATAAACACCCGCGACACTAGTGGAGTCACAAGTGTGCTGCCAACCTTTCAACTCATCTTTCCCCCGAATCGGACCTCCGGTACCCTCGCAGTGCTGCTTCACGCCGGCCCATTCATGTTGTAGCCGAAGGCTATAGATAAGAGTTAACTCATGTTTGCGCTAAAAGTCGCAAAATTATCTTTAACAATCAAATATTAATTTGAGAAGCCCTTGAGGTCATAATGATAAATTATCCGTGTGAGAGACACGCTTCAGCATGAATGGGCTGGCTTGACTAAAGTGATAGGTCTCACAGAAAACTAATGAGAAATAGCGCCTACGTTGCGTTTCGTTAAGCGAGTAAGGGTTCCAACGGACGCCTAATCCAGGGCAAGGAGTGTTTATGGGTTGGCAGCGAACTTGTGACTGTACTGGTGGCAATCGATTACCATCATTACCATCAAAAATACGAACTACGTGAATAACATCGATAAACCATCGTTATGGCCACATCTCTAATAGTAGGAAAAGATTGATTGTATTTGGTGAGTCTATTTATTTCAGTGACACTCGACGAACGCAGCTACAAAGACTCGTTGGGCGTTAGCGTTTAGCTTTTGGCAAAAAAAAAGATATGTTAATTAGAATCGATCATGGAACTACTATTTACCTGTGGGAGAGCCAAGCTTCGGCATGAATGGGCTGGCTCGACCGGAGTGATACCACGGCCTCACAGAAAACCGGCGTGAAGCAGCACTGTGCTGTGTTTCGCTGGTACCGGAGGCCCAATCCGGGGTATAGGAGGTGGTTTAAAGGTTGGCAGCGCACTTGTGCCTCCACTGGTGTCGCGGGTGTAAATGGGCAGCGGCAATTGCTTACCATCAAGTGATGCGTCTGTTCGTCTGCCTACATATTACATTAAAAAAAAAGAACTAGAAAACACGCGCGTGCATGTCTTTGGAATCGATAGATAAATAACATTGCCATTTACCTTGCCATAAAATAAATAGAGAAAGAAAGTCGAAACTAACTGATATTGATGATATCCCTTTTTTATTGTCTTTGAATAAGGTATTCCCCTGTATTGTAGGTCTAAGGTAGTCTGGAAGAAATACATACATTTTCTTATTGCATTAAGATTGTTAACTAATAAGTATAAGGTTTTTTTTTATTGTGAAAAACTGGCACACGAGCATGCGGCCCATCGGGTGGTAAATGGTGACCACCGCTCACTAGACATCAAGAAATCCCGGAGCACAGTCTGGCCTCTGCTGACCGTTAAAGAAGAACTCTTTTTAAACCTCTTTTAAAAAAAAGACATCTTAGTAATCAGGGAACACCGCGGCTGGAAGCTCATTCCAAAGTCCATTTTTGTCGCAAATGACTTCTATTTTAGTACCTCTTACTCATTGAACTATTATTATTACTAGCTTACATAGTAGTTGTTCTGCTCTAACTACGTTTTTTTTTTTTAAATTTACAACATCTCATACAACATAACATAATCTAGCAGTAGTGGCTCAAGCATCTGTCTAACAGATATCAGAACCAACAGCGGAATGACAAGTATTTTATTTACCTGACTACGGCGAAGCAAAAAGGAGGGTTATGATTTTGACCTGTATGTATGTATGTATGTATGTTCATCTGTTCCCTCATAACTTCTAAACTAGTTTTTATATTTGAACAAATCAGGTGTCGTTATAGGCGTCTTGGTTGTCCTCTGGTTATAGGATACATGACGTCACGTTAATTTGACTACAGCGCCCTCTAGGGGACTTAAAGTAAGGAACTAAAAAAAAAATGCTTGGCGGTACCGTGTGGGGTAACAAATGAAAGAACAATTTTAGCACATTTCAAATATGTTATTTTGTTTACATAACTAAAAATATGTTAAATAAGAATAAAGTTTAAAAACTAATACCTGACTACCTGACTGCCGTGGTCGTATGCCACATTGATTTTATTTAATTATTATAATAAATCTGTTTTGCTACAATAGGTGGCATACGACCACGGCAATACGGCATAATTCAGCAGAGACAGTTTTCTTGTTTCGTACTTTTTAGAGCGTGTTTTCTTGGTAGTTGAGTTTTAGTTTTTAAACTTTATTTTTATATATGAACTGTAGGCTAATGCTTGACCGCAATCTCACCTGATGCAAAGTGATGATGAGGTCAAGGATGTAACGCGCTTGCCTAGAAGATGAAATATGTCCAGATGGTAGTGTATATAAATTTATTAATATTAAGTTATTCTTTATTGCACAAGAAAATAAAGTACAATTGGAGGAAATAATGCTATACATCATTCTCTACCAGTCTACCATGCTTTTCTTTTGTAAAAACATAGTTACAATACATAGAAAACACCCAGCCCAATACACACAGACAAGTTCATGCACACAGATTTTTGTGCTGTGCAGGGATCATTTTGTACTGTACCCTTGCACCGGGAGGCGAGAGGCACTACCACTGGCCCAAACGAGTCGTCATGTCTAGTCACGTCACATGCCTAGACACATTGTTTATTTAACTAGGATATTTTTGTAGTAACTAGGATTCCACCCGTACCATCTGGATGGGTGGAGGTTCACCACCGTGCGCTTTACACGACATTTTTGTCACGGACCTCCTCATAGTGGAATCAACTTCCCGCAGCGGTATTTCCAAAACGGTACGACATTGAGATCTTCAAGAAATGAGTTTATACCTTCCTAAAAGGCCGGCAATGCATGGTGTGGCTGATGTCCATGGGCGGCGATGATCACTTACCATCAGGTGACACGCTTGCTCGTTTGCCTCCTTTTCTCATAAAAAAAATGTGAGGGTATTATTCATCATTCCCTGCCTACGCTGAGAACAACAAGTTATTATATATTTAAAGCCTTGGATTTTATGTCGTTACCAAAACGATCGAGTTTGAATCTTCTAAATCCTGGCCTTACGGAGCTGGAAAAACTTTTGTGAGACTCATAAATAATTCATTGGTCTGGATATACAGGGTGTCAGTGAACACTTACATCTTTTTAAACACCATTTTTGATCATTATATTAGCGTGTAACTCCCAGTTGTGTCTAAAGCTGTCGCTTTGGAGCCTGGGGTATGCTTGGACCATGATTCTTGATTTTAGGTGTCTGGTTATTACAAAGAAGCGACTGCCGTCTGACTTTCGCTAACATTTAACAGGGGAACCAGACCAACTGAATTATGGTTAGACGTTTCAGAAACTATCCGAAACGTGCAGGTATTGAGAGGAATCAATATTTTCCCGACCCCGGCCCGTTTGGATCAGTGGTAGTGAATACTGCCCCTGGTGCAAGGGTTGCGGGTTCGATCTCCGCACAGTACAAACATTTGTGAGCATGAACATGTCTGTTTGTATTGGTCTGGGTGTTTTCCATATATTATAAGTATGTATTTACAAAAGAAAAGTATTAAATGTATATATTTGTAATCCCACTGTTGATTCTGATATCCGTAACTCAGGTGCTTGAGCTACCTAACTCGGAGTCAAATCAATGTATGTGATGTTGTGAAATATTTATTTTTCCTTCACCGCCGAGCTAATGGTAGAAAAACGTACATAGATATGAATAATCCAGAGGTGCATGCTGGGATTCGTACCCGGTCCCCCCCTTTGCTCTATGTCTCTCTGAGTAAGTCGGGGTATCAGCCTAATTCAGGGGAAACTTCCCAGTTATACGCTTAGATGAAGAGGAGGATTCAGAGGAACGTCGTGCATGTGTTAGATTTGTTTATATATATTTTAGATACTAGTGTAGATAAGTATAGGTTTTCAGAAAAAGCTTCATTTGTGAATATGCAGCTGTGTAAACTTATATTAAACATAGATAGATAGATTCTTTATTGCACAACATACAAAACTTAAAAGCTAGGTATACAGAGATACAATGTACAATTTAGGCGGTCTTATCGCTGGGAGCGATCTCTACCAGACAATCTTCAGGTAAAGGACATTAGATAGAAGAGGGGAGGGTGGTGCAATCCTTTTGATTTTTAACATTGATTAAGTAAATTTATAGTATAAATACATATATCTATATAATAAATAAATAAATAAACACGTTATCATACACTAATATATACGAATTAACCTTACTATAATACAATATCACCTACACAAATTATATAAAATTATATAAAATATACTACTATAAGGTTATGATAGAGAAGATATATTTTAATAATAATAACTGGAACTTACAAAAAGTTTACATTGTGCCGATGGTCCTCTCAAGTACAGGTGTAATTCGAAAACATTTATTCAAATCAATTGATCTACTTGGTTTCCCCAAAAGCTCATACATCACAATGCAAAAAGCGGCTATCCTCAACACGTGCCGCATTGTCAGACATTTCCTACAGGAAGATACAAATAATTATCTAGGTTAAGAAAAACTGAATTAGTTACTTGGCCTCAGTGCTCGTAACTGGTTTCAAAGGTACCGGCTGTCAAGCCGAGAATTTTTTTTATTGCCATGAAGCATGTTACAGTTTTGTTCTTAAAGCTAGCGGCTCTGCACTAAGCAAGATCTGATTTTATACCCTCAATACGTATTTAAGATAAACATCTACGTATTTAAGATAGATCTGCCTATTAGGGTGTAGTAGTGTATTATTTGTATCTCACACAAGTAATACGTTAGTTGTGTACCTATCTACATAAATGTTAGGTATGGTAGAGGTTATAAAAAAGGATCCGAGAAATAAAACGTAAAACAACTTTGCATCATTATTTATTTGACTCAAATGCATTTGCTAATATTTTATCAATTATATTTCTTATCAATTATTTTAGTAATCTACCATTGGTTCGGAGTACCTACCTACTACCGAGAAGAACCAACAAGAAACTCGGATTTCATCAATATTCAACAACACAAATACAGTACCTATTCTTTTAAACTGTATAACTACCTTATATGATTAACAATTTCTACACCTTTTAGGAGAAAGGCAAGCTAGGATTACATAATTATAATTAGCTGTAGAATCCAGACACTCCTTAGTATTCATAAAATCAGATTCCATAAAAGACTTCCTCAGACTTCATAAAATCGGTAATTCGTTTGTTGGCTTAAGTATTAAGATATTTAATAAGCTACCACAAAATGTCATTAACCTATCACTGGATAAGTTTAAGTCTCAAATTAAAACCTGCCTAATGAAGAAAGGTTACTATAGTGTACAAGACTATTTAAATGATAAGGATTCTTGGTCAAGTTAATTGATTAATATTTTGAGTTGTTATTCACAGTAGTCTATTAACTTTCATAATTGTATTTTTTTTTCTCGATTGAAACTCTGAAACATCATCAATATTTGAAAAGAGTAACTACTGAGTTTCTTGCTGGTGTCTTCTCAGTAGAAATCGACATTCCGAACCAGCGGTAGATATTATGTACCTATTTTGACATTCATAAGTGTTCTGTGTGGACCTAAATTGAATAAATAATTTTTTATCTTTATCTTTATTTTTACCATTAACTTAGCACAATTCCTAGGTTACAGTTTTATCTATTCTCATAGTACCGTTCTATTCTACTGCCATTAAGACTCCCGGTTTTATCGAACCGAAGCAAAACTATTCAAGTACCACGTGATTGCTCTTTTCCGTTGTCAATGCATCAATCTTCTTATAATATTTTCATAACCTATACTCACAGTTTCCAATTACATTAAAACCTAAATAATAAATAATTATATGTAATTATTTACATTACTAAATTAATATTGTAACTATAATACTTTATTATATGATTTCAGTATCGTAATTGATTATTATACAGTATTGAAGTAGTCATTGATTGGTCGATGGATGTCGGTAATACTCATCATCATCATCATCATCATTTCAGCCAATAGACGTCCACTGCTGGTCATAGGCCTCCCCCAATGTTCTCCACACAGATCGGTCCTGTGCCGCCCGCATCCAATGGATTCCCGCGATCTTCACCAGATCGTCAATCCACCTTGTAGGAGGCCTGCCACGGCTGCGACTTCCTGTACGTGGCCTCCACTCGAAGACCTTTCCGCACCAACGGCCGTCTGTTCTCCTCGCTATGTGCCCTGCCCATTGCCACTTGAGGCATACAATCCTTTTGTGACCTTAGTTCTCCTGCGGATCTCATCATTTCTGATACGATCACGCAGGGAGACTCCGATCATAGCCCTCTCCATTACTATCTGGGTGACTTTGAGCCTCCTTAATCGCCAGATTGTAAGCGGCCACGTTTCGGTTCCGTAATACTAAATCCATTAAAATAACTTGTGTAGATACTTTTCGTACATTATAGAGCTTAAATAACATTCTTTATTTAAAAATAATCTAACACATGCGATTCCGATTTCCTGTGAGGCATGGGTGGTATCACTCCGTTCAACAAGGAATGAAACATTCAAAGGCCGTCATAAGAGATAATACAAAGATATGGAAGAAATATTTTCTTGGAGGCAATAGACAACAGATGCTCATAGGAGCGTTAACCGGACATTATGCAATGAACCAAATGCTGATGAAGATGAACATTACATCGAAACATATTTTATATGGATGCGATTCACTAGCCAGAGGCAGAATGTGTCTTCTAGGTAACGCTCATCCTAAACCAGAAGACTACAGGCACTTCGATCCGAAAGATATCGTGACGCTGATGAAACGAATCTTTCGTGAGTAGCAGTGCAAAGGATAGGGGAGGTACAAAAGATCCCTTAGGGTCGACGTGCCCGATGAAAATGGCACCTAAAAGATAAGATCACTCCGGTCGAGCTGGCTCATCCATGAAGAATCGTGGCTCTTCCACGAAGGAAAAGGATTTTGGGTACCGTACCTCACAAAAAAGTAACCCTTTAGGTGTCCAAATTTTTACCAGTTTGTCTGTATGCCCTTTCTTATTCCTCGCGTACTCACTGCACTCATCGCACTCTCAAATGTCAACCCTTAGTTTGATCTGTTTTTGGATGCATGAATGAAGGTGGTGGCTGAATGTCTAAGATTTTGTGAGCGAGACGTATGACAGAGCCTGTGATTGTGCATGTAGTTTTATTATTATATTTATTTTAAAAGGTTAGCTATCTCAAGCCTTTGAAGAATGCGGGTAAGTATTCCGACGACAGAAATTCAGTCAATGTGTTGGATCCGGATGACAAAAACTTTCGCGCGATTTGACATGTGTTAAGTATACTAGCTTTTAAAAGTAAATATGTTACTTTTGTGAGGATTTTTATTGACTAAAGGCTCTTTTTGTATGCCTTAAATGGCAATGAACAGGGCACATTGCGAGGAGATCACACGGCCGATAGGGCAAAAAGGTCCTTAAGTGGAGGCCGAGAATAGGAGGTCGAAGCCTTGGCAGGCATACCACAAGTGGACTGACGATCTGGTGAAGGTCGCTGGAATGGATGCGGGCGGCACAGGAGATCATTGGGGGAGGCCTATGTCCAGCAGTGGACGTCTATCAGCTGAAATGATGATGATGATGGCTCTTTTTTATAAAATTGGAGATCACTCCTGTTCATGAAATAACTATTGGAATTGATATATGTACAGTTTCGGCATGCCACTGCTGTTTTTTCAGCTCATTGCCAGGTCTTGATATTCTATGTTATTATTATACTGTGTTTTTTTTTATTTATTATCACATACAAAGACTGTTGACAAACAATCACGTTAATGCCATTGTATTTGTGTTAATTGCACATAGTTCTTATTGATGTAATTTAATTCAAATAATGTAATTGGCATTTGCCGTGTTATGTGAAATCAAATAAATTAATGTCAAGACTCTTCATTTCAGGGACGCGTAAAAGTACCAAGTTGACACCGTCTTCTTCTAAATCAAACTTTTTTAATTTATGTAAAAAGCTCTTATTTCGACACTTCCAAAGGAATCGAAAATAATGGGTTATCTACTTTCTGTTGACATGGAAATAAAAGTCAAAAACCGTAATAATTTAGACGAAAATGTCGACAGTAAACATAAAAGAATCTTTTTAAGGGTAAAGGGGTATTTTAGGTCTAGAAGAATTCGGAGATTACATTTCGAAAGGGGTTTTACATTTTAAATTGAAGCTACTATTCAAAAGGGTATATTAAAGTACTTGATATTGATGCACATTTTGCAAAAAATAATGAACATATTTTTTAGACGATTTTTAGCCACTTTCAAGACCTACCTATCTAAAAGGCAGGCAACGTGCAGTGACTCCTCTGAGTTCACAGATGGTCTGGTTCCCCTGTCCAAAGGTCGAGCAGGTCAGACGCCAGTCGCTTTATTGTAATTACCGGACTTTTTGAATGCTGTATTTTTATGTGATAGGTGGCAGACGAGCAGACTAATCACTTGATGGTAAGCGATTGCCGCCGCCTATGGACACCCGTGACACCAGTGGAGTCACAAATGCGCTGACAACCTTTAAACACCACTTTATCTTTGTTTTAAGCTGATGAACTCGTCCCTTAATAAAGTGATATTTTTTGGTGGCAGACAAGCATATGGATCACCTGATGGTAAGCGATTGCCGCTGCCCATAAACTCTCGCGACACCAGTAGAGTCGCAAGTGCGCTGCCGACCTTTAAACTACGCAGCGAAACACAGCACATTACTGCTTCACACCGGTTTTCTGTGAGGCCGTAATATCTCTCCGGTCGAGCTGGCCCATTCATGCCGAAACGTGACTCTCCCAAGGCTACATTTTTACGCCTTTGGATTTAGGCTTTGGACACAGCCAGGAATGTAATGCTGTGATGAAGATGACAAGCTGAACCGTCAAACCAAGTTGTTGTTTCATTATTTAGATAAACAGATTTCGAATAAGCCCTACCACTGAGCAATCATGTGTGACATTATATTCCTGAATAAATTAACTCGAACAAATTGCGTTTCACGTTCCAAATTGTTATTAAATCACGATTACGGATTCTAATGCATATTAATATATCCATAAACCTTATCATATTATTCCTAGTTGCATCCAAAGCCATCACTTTGGAGCCCAGGGTACGCTTAGACCATGAACCACGCACAGGAAACCAACGTGAAGCAGCACTGTGCTGTGTTTCGCTGCGTGAGTGAGGGTACCGGAGGCCCGATCCGGGGCAAAGGAGGAATTTAAAGGTCAGCAGTGCACTTGTGACTCCACTGGTCGCGGGTGTCCATGGGCGGCGGCAATCGCTTACCATCAGGTGATCCGTCTGCTCGTCTGCCACCTATCACATAAAAAACCCACTCTCTTACCCCCTTAGAGGATGAATTTACAAAAATCCTTTCTTAGTGCTCTTCTACGCTATGAAAAAAACTCCACATGAAAAAAACTCAACATTTCAAGTTTCTAACCCTTATGGGTTAGGCCCTGCGAGAGATCAGAGAATCAGCTTTTATTTAAATCGATTTATTATTGAATATGTAAAAAAAACAAAAAGCTTAAGGTGCAGGGTATCTCCACTAGCGACACCAATCGATTTTTATTGTTAGCAACTAAACCGGATATCTTTTTAACAATTTTGAGACTACGATCTCTCGGAAAACACTTATACTATTTATTTAATACTTGTACTTAACTTTTGAGTCGGTTTTTGCACTCAAAATTCAGTTTTTGGCGGTAATTCAAATTTCGAGTTCAAAAGCAGGCCTAAAAGATAAGTATTAAATAAATAGTATAAGTGTTTTCCGAGAGATCGTAGTCTCGAAATGGTTAAAAAGATATCCGGTTTAGTTGCTAACAATTAAAGTCAATTGGCGTCGCTAGTTGACCCAATCAGTCATTGTGTAAGATCACAACGGTCAATTTTTAATAAAATGAGTTTCATACTTTTGCGCTGCAGCCGCACAGCGGTGGGTGTGTAATGTAGAGGACGGCTGCTATTCTGGCTGGTAGTAGAAATATCCATAACTCTTTTTATAGACGTATAGGGATGTTACATTCAAGATTTACTTTAAAAAGGGCACATTAATAATTTTGCCCTTTAATTTATCAAACCTGAATCCTTTTATAATTGTGTTTTTATGATAATAAATATTCTCGTAAAAAATATAAGCCTAGGTCACCTGGACAGTAATAAGAAATCGATTGATACCTCATTCGTCAAAATCGGCTTGGTAGCACAGGCAGAACATTTAAATGTGGGAGAGCCACGCTTAGGCATGAATGGGCCGGCTCGTACCGGAGTGATACCTCTGCCTCTTAGAAGACCGGCGTGAAGCAGCGCCTGCGCTGTTTCGCCGTGTTGTGGTGGTGCAAACCACCAGTAAACATATCAATAAGCCCCTTATATTTTATTAATAGACATAAGTCTAAACTACACGCAAAACAAAATTTTGAATTCTACAAAAAAACTAAAAATGCTTTAAAACTTGCATAAGGCACAAGGAACCGTAAGTGGCCTTGCACGTGTGCAACCTAAAAGACAAAAGAGCAGGGTCTTCCCAGAATTAGAAAGCGATTGACAGAAAAAATGGATGTTTGTTTACAAGGTAAACCATCTAGAGCGATCTCGTGTAATGAAGATAGCTCAACCTTTTAAATATTTATTAATCAATTATTGTGGAAGTTTAAAACAATAAATCAGCTCTAAAGATATATCCATGTAGTACGGAACAAGGTCTGGTCAAAAGACTAATGGTCGATCCTCCTTTTAAGAGTACTTAATTAAGACGCTTATAAACTGCGAATGCAATTAGATATAATTGTAGAATAAGTTGCCATGCGTTTAAATGATAAGTTGAGTGTACGAATCGTTTCTCGCAAGAAAGACAAAGGTTTCACAGCTTATTCACATCTAGATATATACTCAGTTCCTAAATAAAAAACAAAGGAGTTATAACATTTAGATATTGGTCAATTTTGCTTGGCAAAGGAACTGTAAAAAGTTTAAAGTTTGGGAGAAGTCTATCCTTTTCTATTCTTTTGTGTGAAACGATTTGAACACGTGCAAAGCGATAAGCAAAGCGTCGGCCCTTGCGAGGCGTGGGGTTTTTTTTGGCACCTTAGCGTAAAAATGCACATTGCGTAATTATATAATGGAGTTCCGAGGGACAAAGAGGGACAGTTGGTCACAAGGCGTCTTGCTGCACGGTCATGTTCACGAGAGATTGTTCTTCGACTTGTGTTATAGGAAAAGGTCAGTGTCTGAGTGATTTTTGATCTTTGTAAGATTCTTTGTGGTTAATTGTGAGATATCGGTTCGCATACCGAGCTTAAAGGCATTCGGGCCTAATAGAGTTTTGTACTGGGCTCTAAGCTAGTTTGGGATACTGCGGTTGCTAATTGGTTTCAGAATTACCTAGTCTTTCTAAACCAAGGAGGAACAGTGGTTGAACAGAATAGCTAACAAGTACCGCAGCGCCGAAACGAGTTTCACGGAGCTTTGGGACCGTCGAAGTGGACCTAGAATAGGGTTCTGGTTTTCCCGCCAGACTCTCAGCAAAAGCTTTGTGGAATTCCTCTTTCGGGGGCGACCAAATACCTTCCTTTCCTTACATTTCCTATTGTGAGAAACCTTCCTAACCTGTAGGCCCGGTTTCTCGCCAGCTAGGGCGTTAGGAGTAGGTTAACTTTGCCATATTCACACACACCTCAAAGATTCGTGGTGGAAACTTTGAGACCAGGTACAGAACACTAGGGCTTAACAGCTATAGGTACACACAAACTTAGGTCGCGTAAAACATTACGTTAAGGCAAATTAGTGATTATTCTAGTGAAGCGAAGTGATAGTTATTTTGTAAAAGTTTATAAAAGCGCGTTTTATTTGTGATAAAGTTTAAGCCTAATTCATTTGGAATTAGTTGCCAGTGTTAAGATTTGTGTGTTACGTGATAATAGCTGTGTACGTGGATCTAGACCGATTCTAGAGAAGCAGAGGCAAAGGGTCGTTGTTATTAGTAGAGGGATATCGCGGCAACGGTATTTATCTAACAATAACTTCGCAGTGGTGGAGCTATTATCAAATACATTTAAATATTCTAGGAAATAAGTTTAGAGGCTTTTGCAAGAGTTACATTGAATTAATGATATGCGCCAGCATTTTATTAATTTAATTGACTTGGAGGACTTCCATTTTTTTAGTAGGCTGGAGCCCGTCGCTTAGGTATATCAGAGCTGTTGGACTTTGTCAAGTACTACGACTCGGGTCGACAAACACAGTATCATATACATAAACTTATCAAGAGCGCAAGAGTGCCGAATTTCATTCCGCACCTAATTCGTCGACGAAATATTACAAAAGGGAAAAACACAAAACAGTGCCAGGGTACTAAGTTGAGTTCACTCAACTCCATTTTAATCCATGGATATATAATTTATAAAACAATATCTCATTGAGATAACAAATTGTACGTACAAATCAAAACATAAAGTACCTGCACAGGGGATAACAAAGAGCTCTTTGTAAATTATTTGCGCTATATCTATAACTGGGGGATCAGTTATTATTTAAATCTTGACTTATGACAAGACTAGACTTGAGTGGCCGTGGTCGGACAAACTTCTTATTTGTTTAAAACTATTCCACTAAGCAATAAAAGTTAGTTTAAAGCACTGACTGTCATGTGATATTCTTGTTAGAACGGGCTGCGTAAAATTCTCATTTGGTATTAATATCTCAGCTTTTATTTCTATTTCAACAAAATACGGCCTAAAGTAACGAGTAGAAAGGTAATTAACAAAAACGAAATTTTAATTCTAGACGATCACAATTTTTATATGGAAAACTCGGGTTAAGTTTTCCTTGCGGCAGGCTTATAATACTAGGGTTTGATGTAGGCATTAGATAGTAATTCATAATTATTATAGATCCAGTATTTGAGCCGTAGTGGTAGACCTCCGTCCCTTCGATTCTACACGCGACTGCAGGCAACTTTTCGCGTAGGGAGTAGCGAGTTAGAGTATAGACTAAGGAGTTAGGAAAGAGACGAGTCGAGCAGCAGACCAGGCGAGCAGGTCGAGTCGTAGGGGGTGGGGTGACCATTACAGTGTGAGTGAGGTTACCGGAGGCCCAATGGGGGAGAAGGGGAAAAGGTTGGCAGCGCACTTGTGACTCCGCTGGTGTTGCGGGTGTCCATGGGCGGCGGAATTGCTTACCATCAGGTGATCCGTCTGCTCGTTTGCCACCTCTCATATAAAAAAAAAACATACAAATATATTTAAATGCTTATTACAGACTGCTAAAATTATAACCCTTCCTTTTTGGCTTTGCCGTAGTCGGGTAAAAAGGTATATTGATTGTTGACCTAAATAACTTTTGCATAAGATTTGAATCCTAAAAATTATGATTAAGTAACCTTAATCAACTATGTTCTGACACTTATTCATATTAACTCGAATATTAAGCTGCCGTAGTTGAAAAATATCCGAACACAAATGTTCAATTTGGATCTCTTCTGCCATACAAAATATGGTTGATACCGTAATTTTAACTTTTTTACTACGTCAAAAATATACTTAACATATTATGTTACATGCACGACTACGTCTATATGGCGGCAGATTACATAATATTTCACAATGATAAATGTTCTGTTGACCTAAATTGAATAAAGATATATTAATATTGATTTTTATATATTTTTTTAATTAAAACTTTTAGAAATGGAGGTACACATTTCCAGCGTTCAACATTCATTATTTATGATTTAATACCAAATTTTTAAAGTGACAACCCTAACTGTAAATGAGTGGCCAGTTATGTCCTTTCCATAGACAATGTAGCCTTTCGAGGTTAATGAGCGTTTGAGCTAAAAGCTTATTGTAATTAAGAATTACCTACAGAGGACCCTGCTTAGAATATTTGAGGACCCTGTTTAGAATATTTTATGAATGCTTGCTTAGAAGTTTTATCTTTTATGTTAGGAATGTTCATTTTTGGACTTTCCGTTGCGGTCTTTTAAAAAGTAGATAGGCTTGATAAATTAGTGCGGCTTTTTTGGCGACAAATTTTAAGAAGGTTAGCCAAGCATATAAGCACACTTACATACATACACCGTGCTGTGAGTTGACCGTGGGAGAGCCACGCTCTGACATGAATGAGCCGCCTCGAGCTGAGTGATACCACGACCTCACAGAAAACCGGCGTACTGGAGGCCCAATCCCAAAGGGGATTCCAAGGCTGGCAGCGCACTTGTGAATTCACTGGTGTTGTGGTTGTCCATGGGCGGCGGCATTCGTTTAGCATCAAGTGATCCGTCTGCTCGTTTGCTACCTATCATAAAAAACACACATGCACGTTATTTGTTGCTATCCACAATGTGGATGTGTCATGTGGATTCCACATACAATATGCAACATTTGCAACAATTTCATGCTAATTTAAATAAGTGCCAATATATATTTTTTTTCTCTTAAGTACCAATTAAAGTTAATTTGACGTCTCTGAGTGCAGCCGTTAGCGTTAAATTTACAGACTAGACAATTCCGTCGCTTATTTTCTCTTACAATTTGCAAAAAAAAAAAAATGTTTTACCATTACCATTATGTACCTAATAGTAGTATTCTGTAAACAAGCTCAAGTTAAGTAACGTTATTTATATTGTTAAGTTTCGGCACTGTTTGTCTTTCTGTATGTCAACATTTTATATGTATTGCTTCTTAATGACTGTTTGTGCCAAAATAAATGAAAAAAAAAAATTGATGCGCAACATGCACTCAACAAGACAAGTCTCTAACCTGTCATTTCCTAAAGAGTGAATCGGTAAATCGGCATCGGCATTTGGGACGTAAGGGGGCCCACACAACATCTTTCGGGTTCCAAGTCAACCTCTCCTGCCCGTGGCGCGTCCTGCTAACCAACAAAAGAGGCCCTGGCGAACCACCCACCAACCCGCACTGGACCAGCGTGGTGGGTTATGGTCCATTCCCCCTAATGACAGACACTATATTGCCCTGGCCCCCAGTTCCCGGCAGCCCTGCTATTCCGGGCCAAGGCGGCGGTCTCGGTAACGGCAGGGCAGGGGCTGCTAAGAATCTCCGGTATACGGAAGGCCGCCATACCACACTGACCTTGGCGACGTTTAACGGACGCACGCTACGACTCGACTCACATTTGGCCCAACTCGAGGAGGAGCTGAAGCACATAAGATGGCATGTTCTCGGGCTGTGCGAAGTCCGTAGAGAGGGCGAGGACACGCTGACCCTAGAGTCTGGCCATCTTATGTACTTCAGGGAAGGAGATAATCCGTCACAGGGCGGCGTCGGGTTCCTAGTCAACAAAGTCCTCACTGACAACGTTATTGAAATCTCCAGTGTATCGGCGAGGGTTGCGTACCTCGTAATTAAATTAACCAACAGGTATAGCCTAAAGGTTATTCAAGTGTACGCTCCAACGTCGACATACCCGGACTATGACGTGGAAGAGATGTATGAGGACATCTCTCGAGCCTTACACACCACCACCAAGGCTCACTATAACGTTGTCATGGGGGACTTCAACGCTAAAGTGGGTGTACAGACTTGCAGCGAATCGATGTTGGGATCATGCGGCTTTGGGAGTAGAAATCATAGGGGGCAAATGCTCGTCAATTTCTTAGAGCGCGAGGGGCTTTTCTTAATGAACTCGTTCTTTAAGAAACAGCCCCAGAGGAAATGGACGTGGCAGAGCCCCGATACTATGACTAAAAATGAGATCGACTTCATCATATCGGACAAAAAGCGAATATTCAGAGATGTCTCAGTGATCAATAGGTTTAAAACCGGAAGTGATCACCGACTTCTCAGAGGCACTCTGAATATCGATTTTAAGCTTGAACGTTCTCGGTTGATGAAGTCCACGCTCCGGCCAAATCTGCTCCAATCGCTCGCTGGTTCCGACGCCCTCCAACTCAAATTGGAAAATCGGTTCGCTGCTTTGGAAACCACAATTGACGTGGATATCGACGAAGAACTCGACCAAGTGGTGGAAATCCTTCGGGACGAGGGTGCAAAATTTTGTGAGTTGCGACGTATGGGCAAGCGGTCTAAACTTTCGAAAGAGACTCTGGACCTAATGGACAAAAGGCGGAACGATCCATCAGTCACTTCGGCAGAACAACGGGCTCTGAATAAGTCCATCTCCAAGCTGATAAGACGTGACCTCCGAAGTTCCAATACACTCTCAATACAGAGAGCAATTGAGCAGAACCGGGGGTCCAAAGTCTTCGTACAACAGCTTGGAAGGAGCCACCTGTCGAAGGTGACCAAAACAAACGGAGAAGTCGTTACGTCAAAGCCTGAGATTCTTTCGGAAGTTTACACCTTCTACAGCCAGTTATACGCGTCGCACTCACCTCACCCTACGCCGGATGAGAAGGATTCAAGAGCCACATTAACCCGCCATGCGACGGAGGATCTTCCCGACATCAGCCTGGAGGAGATCGAAGCAGCCCTTGGGCAACTTAAAAATGGAAAAGCCCCGGGAGAAGACGGAGTTACAACCGAGCTTCTGAAAGCAGCCGGCAAGCCGGTGCTGAAGGAACTTCGGCGTATATTTAACTTAGTTCTTTTCTCCGGGAGAACTCCTAGGGCGTGGCAGCGGAGCTTGGTCGTATTGTTCTTCAAGAAAGGCGACAAAACGTTACTGAAGAACTATCGACCAATTTCTCTCCTGAGTCACGTCTATAAGCTGTTCTCAAGGGTCATTTCGAATCGCCTTACACGAAGACTTGACGAAGCTCAACCTGCAGAGCAGGCCGGATTCCGACGGAGTTATAGCACCATAGACCATATTCACACAGTGAGGCAGGTTATACAGAAGACCAAAGAGTATAACCAGCCCCTGTGCATGGCGTTTGTGGACTATGAAAAAGCTTTTGACTCCGTCGAGACCTGGGCTGTTCTAGAGGCCTTGCAAAGGTGCCAAGTTGATTGGCGATATATCGAGGTGTTGAGGTGTCTATATGACGCTGCTAATATGTCCGTAGAAATCCAAAATGGCCAAACTGAACCTGTCCTGCTGCGACGTGGTGTGAGACAAAGAGATGTTATATCTCCGAAACTTTTCTCCGCTGCGCTGCAGGACATGTTTGGAACGCTAAACTGGAAGGAGCGCGGAATCAATATTAATGGCGAGTACATGTCACACCTACGATTCGCAGACGACATCGTCATCTTGGCGGAAACCCTCCAAGACCTACAGGAGATGGTGAGCAGCCTGGCTGAATCTTCCAAACACATCGGTCTTCGAATGAACTTGGATAAAACCAAGGTCATGTTCAACGAGCTCGTTGATCCGGGACCGGTCGCTGTTAATGGAGTACCTCTCGAAGTTGTTCAGGAATATGTCTATCTAGGACAAGCGCTCCAATTAGGCAGAAACAACTTCGAGAGAGAAGCCAATAGAAGAATTCAGCTAGGCTGGGCAGCATTTGGTAAACTTCGTCAAGTCTTCTCGTCACCCATCCCTCAAAGTCTTAAGTCGAAAGTCTTCGACCAGTGTGTCCTTCCGGTCATGACTTACGGTGCTGAGACGTGGACACTCACGGCTGGACTAGTCCACCGGTTCAAAGTCGCTCAAAGAGCTATGGAAAGGGCTATGCTCGGAGTATCTCTGAAGGACCGCATCAGAAATGATGTAATCCGACAGAGAACCAGAGTCACCGACATAGCCCACCGAATTAGCAAACTGAAGTGGCAGTGGGCTGGTCATATTAGCCGCAGAACTGACAGCCGTTGGAGCCGTAAAGTCCTTGAGTGGAGACCGCGACTCGGTAAGCGTAGTGTAGGACGCCCTGCGACAAGATGGGATGATGACATTCGAAGGCTGGCTGGTGTGGGCTGGATGAGAGTAGCCGAAAATCGGGAGCAGTGGCGTGCATTAGGGGAGACCTATGTCCAGCAGTGGACGAGTGTGGGTTGCTGATGATGATGATGAATCGGTAAACCCATAAAATGCTAAACCGGCGGTTTATTGAGTGACTGTTTACTGCCTTTAAGTGGCTCACTTTAATTTTTTTACGTGATAGGTGGCAAACAAACAGACGCATCGTCTGATGAAAAGCGATGCACAGAGACACCATGAAAGATATCGATAAAATTCAGGTAAAAATGACTCGAGGTCTTCATCCGTGTCATTTTTTCAAGTCATCAGCTTAGATTACGCCAACTAGTCACTGCGCCAACGAAATAGTCAAATGCATGTTTCAAATGACTGAAAGTCAAACTAAATAATAAGGTTCAAAATAACGATCAAATACCTAAAAGTACTTAAAAGTTACAAACAAACAGCAAGACTGAAACATCAAAAGGACTTGGTCTAGGTGACGCTGTTGACTGACTGTTCTTTGTGCACCACTGTTGTACAATCAACCTCTTTCCAGGTTTCTGTAAACAATGCCGCAGAGGTGCGATATTTTAGTTGCTACTCTTTGAAAAAGTTTTTTTTTTATGTGGCTGACGAGTAGATGAATCACCAATCCGCATTAGGCAAGCGTGATAATTAAGCCTAACAACATCCCGCCACCGGTGCGTGACCTGAAAACGTCTTAAATATCATCTTAAAAAGTATAGTTTACTGAGCAAAAGGGAGGTAAATTCATCCAGCCTTAACTCGGTAGAGAAATCACATGGAACATCACACGACACATGATTAAGTGGTTCTTTCAGATTCTTGCAATGTTTTTATTTATAATGTAGAATAAAATAACTTTTTTTTTCTTTATGGCTGCTACTGTGTTGCCTACGGCGAACACATAATAACTCTGCCAATGTCGAGTGATTAAAGAGACACGTTAATTTAATGGTTACTGACTGGTGTGGCGAGTTAAATCCTTTTGATGTTTATTTCAATTGAGTTTTTCACCAAGCACCATCTAAAACCAAGACAGAACAAAACATACACAAAGACGTCACAATATTAAAGGGAGATTCTCATATAGAATAACTTTAAAAATTTTCGTTTAAAAAGGTTCGTAGGTAGGTTAGTCGCCGGGTGTCAATCAATTGTCAAAATTTTTCTATATTTTTTTGTTGTTTTGTTTCTTTCCTTTGTCTACATACTGTGGCACAGATAATAATGCGCGTAGTTATTTGATGGTGTTGTTTATGATAATATTAGTTTGGCACCCGCGAATGCCATTTTTTTTGTTGTTTTGTGTTGTTGTTTTTAATATAATTTTAATGTTTCAAAATTGATTATGTATCTCTTTGTTATTATATATTTGTTTTGTATATGTAATTTTTCATTTTCGTTTTGCTTGTTTTTATTGCATGTCAATTTATCAGTATTATTTTTTTCAATGCAAAGGCGTCACCCAAGGTCCAGCCTGAAAACCAGCACTGCAGCTGCTGTATGTGGCAGTTGCAGCATGTGCTGAGGCTGAACCTTGTTGGCCGTAACTTTTTGTCTTTGTACCTTGTTTTCTCTGTTTTGTTCCATGTGTAATGTGTTGTGGTCAATAAATTGTTTCTTATCTTTTCTAATCTTATATAAGTCATGGAGATGTTCTCTTATGATGCCATTTGCATTATTAATGCAAATGGCGAAACGCAGCGTTCCGAAAAGAAAAACATCAAGAAGTCTCCGTGTAAAATTACATGGAGGTACTCCCGCAAAAACGCAGCCTTCCGAAGAGGAAAAATTGAAATCACGGAGCAAAAACAACATGGCGGTACACCCGTACTGAAGTTTGTTCAGCACCTTCGTGGGAACTTCGTGGAACCATTACTTCAGTAGCTCCACAGCAAGCCAGGCTCATAGAACCAACATAGCCTCATAGATGTCGCAACATGGTATCCTCGGCAGAGCAACCCACGTGCACAGACCAGGGCATTATCAGCCCCATGACCAGTGTAATTCCTGGCATGGCAGCAGCTGCACCCTGCGCATAGCATGCATCCCGATCGTCCCGATTTAATGTGGACTCGAGCAGCGTTCATCCCGAATTACCGCGGCTAGAGCACACTGGCTCTTTCAAGAACGAAGAAGAATAAGAAGAGACATATAGTTATAACGCCACACCACTCTACCGCCAACGCCAGAGATAAGCAAAGCCTCACAATTCGTCTTACTACAAGACGTGACGTGAGTCATCTGTAGTATATAAGCCTTGGAGATGTTTTCACATGATGCCATTTGCATTATCAATAATAAACCAATTACGTATTTATCACCGGGTGCATCATTTCTTTCGGGCCACCAGCTGCCTCCCGGCGGACTGGTGGCCTACCAATTATATCTTACGGTCCCCGGCATAGTAGCAATTACTTGATTTCTATGATGGAGGCCTTTGCCCTGCAGTGGGACAGTATATGTATAGGCTGATACTATAGCTCTTAAAAAGGAGTAAATAATGCACTTAAAAAATTTCGTCAGACTTCGGGTGTATCTTAAGTGGTGGGAAAATATTTATAACAATATTTCCACTGGACATTTGTAAGTACATAAAAATATTGATAAAACTATCGTCGGCTCATGGCAAAGCAAAAAGCACTTATAAAATTCGTCGAGACACCAAGGTCCCCTGTAGCTTAGTCGGTAAAGCAGTTGCCCGGTTAGCAAAATATTGTGGGTTCGAGTCCCAACCAAAGACTGTCGAATTTTTTTTGAGTGCATACTTAAGAATAAATTACAAAAAAATTCTATACCCAAAAAAATCATAGGAGTTTCCTTGTTCAAAATCCGCATCTCTGTGGCATCAGAATAAAGTAGAAAGAAGTTGGCAATTTTATTGTGTCCAGAGTTTCAGCACCTCAAAGAGAAAATACGAACTAAATAAAAGGGCAGGAACCGTCTTTCCCTTGTATATTATTGTTTTGTACAATTTTAATTAGCGCTGAAGTTTTGACACAATGTTTTATAGAAAAGTTATTCATAGAGATAAATCGTATCCACTGTCTTATGTGGATAAGAACGCAATTTGCTTACGAGGGGCCGTAGTTCGAATACGTGCATTCGCCTTTGCATTTTACAAATCTATGAGGTACTTGAGATTAGAAAAACAGAATTTTAGGGTCATCAGAATCTTCTTTATTGTATAAAATAACAATGTTATGTTATGTTCTTGTAAATTTTGATTTTTCCTTATGTAAAACATAACCTCAAAGTTTAACTGTCACTTCCACGTTGCATAACGAATGTTGTAGCAATGCCTGATATGTGCAACATAACCTATTATGTGTCAATGAGAATTTATTTCAGTTAATTTCATTACCTGATATGTTATAGACCTAAACATACAGGTTTTTTCGTATCATATTTTAGTGTCATAACGCACATAGCTTATTAGGCATATCGGTATCTAGAAAGAATTTGCACATGCGGGTTTTTGCATCAGAACCGCCTTGAAAAAGTGATGAAAAATATCAAATAAAAAAAAAACATAAAAATGCACAAATCAGGTTTCAATTCTTACTCTAAGTACCCTAGAGGGCGCTGTAGTCAATTTAACGTGTCGCCATGTCGCTTATAACCAATAAGACAATCAAGACACTTCTAACGCCACCTCATTAGTTCAAATATAATAACTAGTTTAAGAGTTATGAGGGAACAGATGAACAAGCATACATACAGGTCAAAATCATAACCCGCCTTTTTGTTGCGCCGTAGTCAAGTAAAAATTGCAGAGCAAGCTTATTTGCGTCTTTCGTCGTCTCGCACGCACAGTAAACTCAATCATTCCCTCCGTTCACTCGTTCTCCGTTCACTCTCACTCCGTTCTATTCTATTCGTCTTCCATTTCGTTTCACTCTCTCATAACCCCACATTTATGTACATATTTCTACTATTAACTCAGCGGTGAGGGAAACTGCACGTTTTGGAAAGTTTCTCAAAATTGTGAATAATCGTAGAATATTTGAGTCTCTCTCCGAGATCGAATCCGAAATGAGGTGATCCGGCCGAGAACCAAAGTCATCGACATTGCTCACCGGATTAGCAAGCTTAAGTGGCAGTGGGCTGGCCATTTATTAGCCGCAGAACCGACAACCGATGGGGTAAACGAGTTCTAGAGTGGAGATCGCGTCTTGGCAAACGTAATGTAGGGCGCCCTCTGGCTAGGTGGGGGGACGATCTGCGCAGGATGGCTGGCAAGAGCTGGATACGAGAAGCCATGGATAGATCACAGTAGCGAACAATTGAAGAGGCCTACGTCCAGCAGTGGACTGCGATAGGCTGATGATGATGATGATGATGATTTGAGATAATAATTCTGAACGAGTAACCGACCAGTTGGTCTGTTAAGAGACGCGTGTTAAATGTATTGTAATTTCAAATTATTTTCTTTTATGTTTTTTTATCCTAAAGATGATGATATGATGATGAAGATGATGAATCCCGTTACCGCTGCACGACAAAACAATAGAAACAGTCTTTGGAATCCAAAGTAGGTAGACGACGAGCAGACGGATCACCTGATGGTAAGCGATTGCTGCCGCTCATGGATAAACGCAACATCAGTGGAGTCGCAAATGCGCAGTCAACTTTTTAAGGTGACGGGTAGGGCACACTAGCGACGCCAATCGATTTTAATTTTTAGCTTTTAAACCGGATCTCTTTTAAACGATTCCGGGGTTACAACCTCTCGGCAAATACTTATACTGTTTATGAAATAACAATGTAATGTTTATTAATAATTTTGGGTCCGTTTTTGTACGCGAAAAATCGATTTACGCCAAATTGCGGCTGCTTTCTGCCGGTTTTCTGTGAGGCCGTGGCATCTTATTTTTACGAAAATGTCTCATATTTTCGCTTATCGGAATGGTGAACCTAACTTCATTAAGAATCATGTCGAATTTGCTGATCATTAAATTTTCGCCAGTTACCTGTTGCATTATTCATCAGACGAACATGACTTTAAAGTCATTAATATCCATAACAATTAAATGCCGAAAACGGCTAAGTCACTTTTCAGCGATTATGCTTCGAGTGACATAGCAGTTTTGAAATAATATAAGAGATAAAATCTTTCATGTAGCATGAGCGTGTTAGTTAAAAACGAGTGTATTTTGATAGAATATTCAATTCATGACTCGCTAAAACATTTTTTCTATATATAGTTCAACATGGTTTTGACTAGAGGCTACATTAGGAATCCTTAATATAATTAATAGATTTACAAGGAAAAGTTTGCATTTATTAAAAAAAAATTTTTTTTTGGTTAATAAGCTATCGCTTGACCACAATCGCACCTGATGGAAAGCGACGATGAGGTCTAGGATGATACGCGTTTGCCTAAAAGATGCCTGTTCACTCTTGCCTTATAGATGCCCAGATTATAGTGGTCAGGAAAAACAGATCTCGGCAGAGAGTTCCATTCCTTAGCCGTCCGCATTATAAATGTGGAAGCAAATCGCTTCGTGCGGATAAGGGGTATTGCTACCACATAAGGATGAAAGCACTCGCCGCGCCTTATCATCCGATGATGGAATGGGCCCAGCCCATTCAATCGGGGGATCAAATTATGTAGAACCTCCGCACACTCCCCGAAATGAAACCAGTAGAAGACCGAGAGGCATGCCACTCGTCGACGGTGGTCCAGGCTCTGCAGGCCAGCTTCGGAGAGTGCGTCATTATCGATGAGCCTCTTCGCCCTATTGAGTCCAGAGCGTCTAACTGATACCGGGCGGATCCGTCCCAGAGGTGACAGCAGTACTCCAAGCAGGAGCGAACCTGAGCTCGATATAAACTTAAAAGCTGCTTGGGCTTAAAGTACTGCTTGACTTTCCAAAGGATGCCTAGTTTTTTAGCTGCAGTTTTGACCTTTGCTTAGACCTAACATTTGTGAATGGCTATTTAATAAATTGTATAAGTGTTTGCCGAGAGGTTGTAAAACCCCGATATTGGTTAAAATAGATCTGGTTTAGAATCTAAAAATTAATATCGATTGGCGTCGCTAGTGTGCCCTACCCTGGCGGGTAAGGTGACCCTTAATTCAACATTATGAGCGTGAAACATTGTAAAGTTTTGTCAGATATATTTGATTTTATAATTTTATTCTCTCTAAGTCTCATGCATATTAAGGTGTGGTCTGTGTGGTCCGCCGTGTGGTCCCCGGCAGAATAGAATAGGCCACCCTCACTCTTATCGAGGTGTCGTAAAAGACGACTAAGGTAAAGCTGCTGGTATGATCAACAGCACCCAGAGAAGGAAAACTCTACATTCATATCAAAACCCTCGCCAACCCGTCTGCCAAGAGTGGTGAGTATGGCAATTACCCCTCATGTGATTGAGGGAGGCCCGTGCCCCAGCAGTGGGGACTTAAATGGGCTGATGATGATGTTAAGGTAACTGATGATACTATACATTGTGTTCTTTCACCAACATGTAACACAGTTAATGCAATAAATGATTCTGGTTTTGGTTCGGGGGTTAAAAATAGAAAGCAATTGAAAATCCAATCTTTTTTAACAATTAACAATTTTTATTGGCAATCCCAGAAGGCAAGAGAGGAAGGGGACGGCAGCCCTTGACCTGGTGGACCAGTACAGCCAACCTTGTCAAGAAGTCCCAACTACCTGACCCGACAACCCAGGACAGATTGTTCTGGCGCAGAAGGATAAGGAGAGCCGACCCCACCTAAAGTGGGAACAGGCAAAGAAGAAGAAGAAGAATTAACCAAATTAGAACTATCCAAAACCAATTCTAAAAAGTTTTAAAATATACTTTTGTAGGTACGTATTCATTGTTTCTAAGGCTAAATTCGACTTATCTTTGTCCGTAGATAAATCAATGGTATAACTTCAAATTTGTTAAGAATGATAGCGCTATTCCATAGATTTAGTATCGAAATAAGATTGGTCTAATCGGGCCCAAGACGTCTACAGATCATCCAAGGAGAATGATTTAGCACTCGCTTAATTAATTTGATTCAATTTGAAAGTTATCAGACGGCG
The DNA here is from genome assembly GCA_019059595.1 of Marasmia exigua. NCBI lineage: Eukaryota > Metazoa > Arthropoda > Insecta > Lepidoptera > Crambidae > Marasmia > Marasmia exigua. The sequence goes on from CM032472.1 coordinate 863,536, forward strand.
TTAGGTTTATTGTAACGATTTTTAGAGTTCCGTATCTATAATTATTTTTTATGTTATAGGTAGGCAGACGAACAGACGGATCACTTGATGGTAAGCAATTGCCGCCGCCCATGGACACCCGCGACACCAGTGGAGTCACAAGTGCGCTGCCAACCTTTAAACCCCCCTATCCCCCGGATTGGGCCTCCGGTACCCTCACTCACGCAGCGAAACACAGTACAGTGCTGCTTCATGCCGGTTTTCTGTAAGGCCGTGGTATCACTCCGGTCGAGCCGGCCCATACATGCCGAAGCTTGGCTCTCCCATGGTAAACCCTAGAAGAGTTATGGGGATCCAATTAGAAGCGTCCAATGTTGCTCTTGAGTTTACTTTTTGACAACCATGGACGGTGGCAATCGCTTACCATTAGGTGATACGTCTGCTCATCTGGCACCACATCATATAAAAAAACGCAAATGAAACGAGTTTAGATCTGGAATTCCAAAGACCTGAGTAGAAATTTCAACTTCCAATGCCCGATTCGACCAATCTTTATTCATGGATAAATCTATGGATTAGCGTCAAATTTGTATAGTATATCAGCGATTTACCATAGATTTAGTTTTGGATTAAGATTTGTTAAATCAGCCATAAGTGGAAATTACTTAAACCAATGGGGGCTATCCCGTATGAAAAATTCGCTAGATGGCGTAATATAGGACTGAGGTCCATATAGAATGTGATTGGTTATTTTTAAACGTGATCTGTCAAAATGTCAATTTGACAAACTAAACAACCAATGCTGTTGTTGTTGGACCTCAGTCCAACAGTACGCCATCTAGCGGATTTTTCACACCCGATAGCTCCCATTATGATAAATCAATAAATAAACTAGATCTTATAATATTTTCATTAAATGAGAATAATTCATTAGTTGCGAAAGTATGAAAACGGAAATGAAAATTTGTAATTTACAATTATGAAAGAAAAACGAAAAAGTGTGTGTTGCCAGTGATGACATACGGAACCGAAACGTGGCCGCTTACAATGTGCCGATTAAGGAGGCTCAAAGTCACTCAGAGAGCAATGGAGAGAGCTATGCTCGGAGTCTCCCTGCGTGATCGTATCAGAAATGATGAGATCCGCAGGAGAACTAAGGTTACAGACATAGCCCAAAGGATTGCATGCCTCAAGTGGCAATGGGCAGGGCACAGCGAGGAGAACAGACGGCCGTTGGGGCGGAAAGGTCCTCGAGTGGAGGCCACGTACAGGAAGTCGCAGCCGTGGCAGGCCCCCCACAAGGTGGACCGACGATCTGCTGAAGATCGCGGGAATCCATTGGATGCGGGCGGCACAGGACCGATCTGTGTGGAGAACATTGGGGGAGGCCTATGTCCAGCAGTGGACGTCTATTGGCTGAAATGATGATGATGATGATGAAAGAAAAACCAATTTGTAATTTACAATTATATCAAAGAAATGACATTGCCATTTAAGTTCTATTTTTTTTTGCAAATAAATAAAGTTTCTAAATTTTTCCATTTGTAATTCGTTATGAATTTTAAGTTTCTAATTTATTTTCTCCGATAATGATAACCCTCTAATGAACGAACCCTCAATGCCTTAGTCAAAGTCACACTTGACCAGTTTTTTAAAAGCAAACTAGAATTTGTAATCTTTGGTGATTTTCAATTACTGTTGAAAGCCTTTGTATTTAACACCCACTCGTGAAAACTATGGAAGACGAATGAAAAAAAAATGTACAAAATTAATTAAACTAGAAGAAGTAAACGTTTACACTTCGCTTAACTAGTCGCCAAAATTCCCAGCTGTATTTAAAAGCTGTCGTTTTGGATCCCAGGGTACGCTTAGACCAAAATTCAGGATTTAGGGAGTCTGGTAATCACAATGAAACGAATACCGTATGACTTTCGCCACCCTTTAAACAACGATTTCCTCACGATGTATTCCCTCACCGTCAAGCTAATCGTAGAGAAATATGCAATTAATAAGACCTCGTTTCCAACTCTTTAGTCAACTTTCCTATACATTTTGGTCGTGGCTCTTGATGGACAGGATGCGGTTCGCCGTTGCCGTTGGCTTCAATGGCAGCCACATGTGGCGCGATGTCTCTCCACTTTTATCCACTTTCTGCACGCAAGTGAACTGAACTGCGATCGACTGCGCAGACTTCCAGATAAAGTCTAACCAGCGAGTCGGATCCCATCCGCATGCTCTCACCTCAGTGTGGCCTTGCCTACAAGACTATCCACCGAGTTTTAATTTCTGGAGACACGTAAATCGTATTCCCAAACAACTTCTATATTCGTTACAGGAAAATAAACAATAATTAATTCATACAATATTTCATACACTGACCCGATTCAGCACCAAGTGGCTTAAGCACTTGTATTACGGATATCAGAAAGCAGAGGAATTTACAACATATATTTAAAAACATAAATAAATTACACCACATGGTGGACGAAACGCTCCTTCAAGAGTCTTCTCTAGAAGGCGCAAAAAAAAAAAGAAAGCCCTATCCCTTTTTTAAAAAGCCAGCAATACATTAGCGATCTCTCTGATTTCGTTGCTTTGATTACGTTGCGTTGAAAGTTTCCATCAGGTGACTTGGTTGCTCGTAAAACATTATGAGAACGATTTAATTTCCTCCACTCTACGGCTTTTGGCGTTACCTGAGGATTGCATCCGCAACATCCGACATTTCAAAGTACGACTAGCCACTGTGCCACCGGGAAGTCTACAGTCTACTTCAGTTTTTATTGGCTCATCTACATACTAATTGCTTTGAAAGAGCCCGGTCATAGGCGGACTCCATTTCTTTTCATTCAAATTAATCTTCGATTTTTTTCCAATGAATATTTGAGTTTTAAGATTTGAAAGGTAGCGGCTGTTTGAACAATTAATTTGATTCTCTTTGTGTGTATTTGGGAATGGAAAACAAACAGTGACTGATTGGTAAAATTTTATAACATAACTGCCTAATGCCACTTCATTTCGGGACTTGATTTGTAAACTGTACCATGTCGACTGTACCAATAAATGCCATTGGGTGTTGTGTTTTTTTCATGTGCTTTCGTTGCACTGTGTGGCGCTATGTGGCAGGTCATTGCATTCCCTCTAATATGGTTGAGTGAAATTATGGCTGACACATACGTCATATTTGTGAAAGGTGGGACATTTTCAGGGACAGGCCTGCTTCGGTTTAAATAATTTTCAGCTTGTTATTTGATATTTTTGTGTGTTGCATTAGACTGCACGACTGGAATGAGGATGATAAGCCGTTGTATAAAATGTTGGCGATTTTATTTATTTATTATTTATTACTAGCGGCCGCCCGCGACTCCGTCCGCGTGGAAAAGTAACTTTTTACCCCCCTTTCAACCCCTTACAACCCCCTTTTCGCAATAAAAAGTAGCCTATGTGCTTTCTCAGGGTCTAGATTATCTGTATACCAAATTTTATTTAAATCCGTTGAGTAGTTTTGGCGTGAAAGAGTAGCAGACAGACAGACAGACAGACAGACAGACAGACAGAGTTACTTTCGCATTTATAATATTAGTATGGATTAACATACGATTGCATAACATTACAGTTTAATACCAAAGCGTTATACAATTCAATAATATTCATACATACATAAAGTTTTCGGCAAATTAATATTCAAGAACAAAGTCTAGGTACTTACATGCGAACAGCATGCCCGAAAATTCAGGATGCCAATTCCAGTAAATAGTCAAATAAATAAGGTATCAAAAAAGTCAATAATACAATACGAATACAATGTCAAAAATATTATCTGTCAAACAAAATTAAATTACATAGTGTTAATAAATGTCAAAATATATTTTTAGCAAAAATTATAATAATTACTTAATAATAAAGTGAGAAGCACAGTCGAAGTACGAGTATATCTAAAGGCAGCTCTCATTGTCAATATATAAACGAGCTTTGTAACATAATTGACCAAAACTGTCTGCAAATAAATCAATACTCCAGTCGTGAGCAAGCATATCCCCTATAAGACGCAATTCATGAGTGGTCGGTGCATGCGCAGCGTACCTGGTTCGCGTGGTGGGCCACCACAGTAGCCGCGGTCGCCTTCGCGGTTCCACCGTCCCCTCTTCATTCCAACTCAAACGCTTGGGAACCAACAGTCCGAATTTACCAAGTATCACTGGACTGTCAATCCTATTACGTATGATGGAAAAATAATGCATTAATATCTGCATAGACCTCCTGAATTTTAAAGTATCTATACCCACCATACCAGATACATACAAGGACGGATATAAGTAAGGGTAATAACCGTATTTCCTCTTAAAGAGCCAGCGTGCAAATTTACGCTGGATTCTCTCAATCATGATGATATATTTCTCTTCAAAGGGATCCCACACTGTAGCACCGTACTCGAGCTTACTTCGAACATATGCATTGTACAGTACCAAAGCAACCCCTGATCCATCAAACTGTGATGCCGTACGTATAACGAAGCCAAGCATTTTGCAGGCTTTTTTACATATAGTAGTGACATGACTATGGAAGTCCAATCTAGAATCTAATATTAATCCCAGGTCACGAATTTCACCTACCCTTTCTAAGGGCGCGTCAGACAGTGTATAAATTACGTTTTGTGGACATCGTTTACGCGTGAATGTAATGATTTTACATTTATTATGATTAAATGGCAATTTATTCTGTCTACTCCAGTTTATAACTGCATCAATATCACTTTGTAGTGCTTCACAGTCGGACTGGTTGTCAATACCCTTAATAGACTTAATTTGAGATCATCCGCGAATAACAAGCATCTGGAAGTAATGACACTCTCAGGCAGATCATTAATAAAAATAAGGAAGAGTAATGGCCCAAGCGTACTCCCCTGGCTCACACCTGATCTGGTAAAATAGTCCCCAGATTCAAATTTACCAATTCTAACATATTGACGGCGATCGCGCAGGTAATTAGAAAAAAAATCAACGAGTTTGGGTGCAAAGCCTATCATCGCCAACTTACGCAATAGAATGTCATTGTGAACCAAATCGAATGCTTTTTTAAAATCAAAATAGGCAGCATCTACCTGCCTCCCAGTATCCAATTCCGCGTAAATGTAATCTAAATGAGCCACAAGGTTGGTAGTGGTGGAGCGAGCATTACGAAATCCGTGTTGACTATCGTGTAATATGTTAACAGTTTGCTTATTGATTTGCTGGCATAATATTATCTCGAATAACTTTGCAAAAACTGATAAAACTGCGATCGGTCTAAACGTCGACACATCATTCACACTATCTCCCTTAGGAACTGGAGTGACCCTACTAACTTTCCAGATATCAGGATACTTAGAATGAGTTAGTGCGAGATTATACAGGTACAATAGTGGGCACTTAAAAGCGAATATGCAGTCTTTTGCTAAGAAAACAGGTATACCGTCAGGACCACTGGATGACCTTGGTTTAAGCCGCCTGGCTGCCACTTTTAAATTGGTATCATCAACGACGGTTACAGTGATACAAGTAGCATTACATTGGCTGTCGGCGGATCGCACCGCATCAACAGGGTCCAATAAAGGAACTTCCCTAATGTACACGGAACTGAAATACTCTGCAAAGGCGTCGGCAGCTGCTTGATCAACAACTTCGACCCCGTTAGCTAAATAGACGTTCATTCGTTGCCTGGAACCCTTCCTATCCTTAATAAATTCCCAGAATTTGACTGGATCGTTAATTATATTTTGTTCTGTCAAATGCGAGTGCTGCTTATGCGCTTTGTCAATTAAGTTTTTTACATGCCATCTATAATATTTAAATAATTCTTTGTTGAATTCTTTACCCTCAGCCTTGTAAGCCAGCGATTACAAAGAGTAACCGAATGTTCTCGTCCAGAATCAACTTAATTGATAATTTTTGCGATAGAAGTATATTTACAATCATCATCATCAGCCTGATGGACTCCAATGGACAAAGGCTTAGCAATAAAATTAATAAAATGTTCACTCCTTTTTAAAAAGCGCGACGTCGCATTTTTTATCCCTTTGCCGTTGCATATGTCCATGGGCGGTGGTAATCACTAACATTCAGGCGATCCATCTGTTCGTTTGCCCCTTATTTAAAGTAAAGTAAACATGTATTGAGCACATATATGAATATGATTACAGCTATAGGTACATGATACATTAAGAATAGAATAAGCAGAGTAGAATAGGCCACCCTCACACTTACCGAGGTGTCGTAAAAGGCGACTTAGTTCAAGCTGCTGGCATGATAATCAGCTCCCAGAGAAGGAAAACTCTGCATTTATATCTAAACCCTCGCCAACCCTTCTGTCAAGCGTGGTGAGTATGGCAATTACCCCCATGTGATTTAGGGAGGCCCGTGCCCCAGCAGTGGGGACTTAATGGGCTGTCGATGACGATGATGATGACATTAAGAGACATTCAACAATAAGACAAAAAGGTAGAGCTAACAATATCGTATTTCATAAAAAAAAAACAATATTATTTCCACGTTTTGACATTTTAAAAGTATTCCCGAACTTCAAAGCTTTGCCGCGTTGGAAAACTACGAAATAAACAATTACAAGTCCACCAAAAGAGTTATTAGCAACCCGCTGACAGTACTGACGGCAACATCAACAAACATGTAAACCTAATATTTTTTTTATAAGGACAAACGAGCAATCAACACACCTGATGGTAAGTGATAATCGAAGTATCCTCGGCCTCACAGGACCTTTAATATATTTTATTTTTATGTGTTTTTTTATGTGTTTTTTCTCTAATTAATAAGCAAATTATACTTTTATACTCATGTTGTGTACACTACTCGTAGGTTATTGTCTGGTCTTATTTATAATTATATGCAAAACGTCTCGAAATGTCAACGATCTGTTACACCTTACTCAATTCACCTATATTGCTGACTCTACTTTAATCAACGATCAATGTCCAATTAATTAGTAGTAAACTAAAATATTGTGATCAGCAATATAGATGTATAAAAACTCGCGGTTTTCTAAATTTCACCAGTCTGTACTGATCTGTCGAATCGCTGCCCAACTACGGACCTGGTTTCTGCCTGCCGGTTGGTCTACAGTGAAGAGACAAGGAAGTAGCCGGTACTTAGCCCGTATTGGTGCTACCAAAGACCAGTCCAGGTCTCATTCCAACTCGCGAATTTCATCTAATAAAATTGAAGTGAAAGTGGCAAAGTTAAATAAAGACTTGTAATCCAAAAATAAAAACACTGTGGTGAAGTAAATTTAGTTTTTTTTAAAACAAGCTAGTAGCCCGGTGTAACATTGGTGTCAGAACAGAAGCGGGATTATTCTCGTTGGTCGCCCACTCCTGACGACGACCTGGATTACAACTGGACTCCGAAGCTGCCACTGCTGCCGTCTCTCTGACACTGTGGTGTGTCAGTCATCATCATCGGAAACACTCTTTATTGCTGCCTCCAACCTTCACCGAGTGGTCCCCGCTGCATCGTGCCCGTGGGTTCACTGCCCAGCACTGATCATCAAGGAAGACCAGACATCGCATTGTCCCATAGTGCGAGTTCATTCATACTCGGAAGCGATTACCTACTCTACAACATCGGCGCCGCACCGTCTGACCCAGATATCGCCGGACGACGCATCAATCGCTGATTCAACAAATGGACTTTATATTGTTTATGTAAGTTCACCGTTTCTAATCTCTATAATTTATTCACTGTTATTGACTTACTTATTACTATATCACTACGTTTTATTAATCTATCATTATCATGGCCAATGACGGGATAAAGTTGGAACAATCTGGAATATCCACACTCACAGTGCATGGAGAAAAGGAAGGTACTTCGATAAGCTTCCTTACTAAGTTTATAAAACCATTTGACGGTGATAGAAATAAATTATCGTCATTTTTGCGTAATTGCGAGAATGCGCTCAACCTCGCATCAGCTGCACAGTGCGATATTTTATTTAAATATATTCTATCACAACTTGAGGGTAAAGCTGAAACAGCTTGTTCATTAAAAATATTTGACTCTTGGACTGAATTAAAATCATTCCTTAGAAGTACCTTTGGGGAAACAAAACATAGGGAACACTTACTTCTAGACCTCCAGAATTGCAAACAAAAACCTAACGAAAGCGTTTCACAATATAGTTTGCGCATTGAAACGTGTCTCACCAGACTACAGACCGACATTACACATTCCACATTAGATAAATCGGAATTAAAAGGGCGTATAGCTAATACGGAGGACCTAGCTCTACATACATTCTTATTAGGGATCCCCAGTCACATCTCCAACATTTTAAGATGTAGAAATCCTTCTTCCTTGAGTGAGGCTATTAACTTAGCAATCCAAGAAGAAAAGTTATACAACTTCGCACAGACTTCTAGAGCCCCTGATTTCAGACCTAAGTGTCGTGTTTGTGGACGCCTTGGACACCTAGACAGACAGTGCATGCAGAACAGGCAACGTCCTGTATATACAGTGTCTAATGGCGCCCCAATAGCTCCAACCCACCAATCCACTCCTAGAACATCTGCGCCTTTTCAGCCCTCTAGGCCTTCCAACTCATTTCAACCCTCTAATTCCCACCAAACTCCTACCATCTTCTGTCGTTATTGCAAGCACCCAGGCCATGATATCAAAGACTGTCGCAAGAGGCAATATAACAATAGCATGCGACAGAATCAAAATAAACAAGTTCATTATTTATCCACCAACCATTCAGATAATTACGATAACGATAACTATCATTATGATGATAATCAACCACAACACGATTTTAATTATTCATACGAGTCTTTAAACTAAAAACGATTCCGCCTGAACGTCGTCAAACGGAATCTTCAACACAAACCGACGCCATTACTAATCTTAAAGATCCAAGTATTCTAAGTCCTCCTATTTCTTCTATGTCCACTGAGTCTATTTTTGCTAGTGCTACTAAATCTACCAACCCTGTTAATCTTACCAAATCTTCTAGTTCTACCAAATCTACCAATCCTGTTAATCGTACTAAGTCTTCTAGTTCTACTAAATCAATCAATCCTACTAAATCGCCTAAGACCACTAAATCTTCTATCTCTACCAAATCTAAACCTACCAAGTCCTACATACCTACTAAATCTTCTAAATCTTACAAATCTCCCAAATCGAATAGATCCAAACTCAAATCCAACTTTGCTAAATCCTCCACCGAATCCATTGAACATTCTTCTGAAACCTCTGAAAGCTCCAAATCCAATATTTCTACTATCTCGATTAAAGCGACTCAATCATTGAACTCCGTAAAATCCCTTCCTAAATCTGAATGTTCTCTAACTGATTCAACTCACAAGCCTTCCTTGAAAGATAAAGTTTTACATGCTAAACCAGTTACAATTCATGAAATCAATTATAACCCTAATATTCACCTACCACACGTCTATGTCAAAACTCAGTTTTCTATGAAGCCTCTCGTTCTTCTCGTCGACTCCGGTTCTACCATTTCCCTTCTAAAAAAATCTTCTTTATCAATTCAACCTCCTCTGGAAAAGGAAACAATCCAATTTAAAGGCATTGATAAAAATTCATTACACTGCACTAGCTTTGGTCATTTTCAGCTCGATATAATTTTATCCAACAAAGAAACTATATTCGGTACTTTCCACCTAATTCCAGGACTCAGTCGAAATAAATTTTGATGGGATCATTGGTAACGACTTCCTAAAGCTGTATAATTCGAGCATTGACTACAAAAATGATATCTTAAAATTTGGAAGCAACTATCTAAAACTTCATTTCACAAAACCTCGTTACATAATCCCAGCTCGATCTGAAATGATAATCGAATGCGAAGTTACTAATCCAGATACCCTAATAGGCTTTGTTGATAAAAAGCAAATACAAGAAGGTGTTTTCCTTTCTAATTGTCTCGTGTCTGTGAAGAGAAATAAACACGTTAATGTGTCCATCCTCAATACAACTGAAGAAGATGTCACGATAAATCATCTCAGTATTGAACTCAATCCCTGTGATATCCTTGATGAATACCCTGTAAAAAACATAATCAATAATATTAACACAGTCCATACTTCTAGTCGAATAAATGATGTCAAAAGGCAGATTAGAACATCTCATCTCAACACAGAAGAATCTGATGCTCTTTTAGAGTTATGCTCTGAATACTCTGACCTATTCCACCTAGATGGCGATCAGCTCACATGCACTGAAACATTGACTCATGAAATAAAAACTACCAACTCTCAACCTGTTCACGTAAAAACTTACAGATACCCTGAGTGCCATAAGGAAGAAGTCAACAAACAAATTCAGAAAATGCTTGATCAGAAGATAATCAGACCTTCATGTTCCCCTTGGTCTTCTCCCAAATGGGAGAAGACCAAGGGGAACATGAAGGTCTGATTATCCAAAATGGGTAGTCCCTAAAAAACAAGATGCCTCTGGCCAAAAGAAATGGCGTATAGTCGTCGATTATAGGAAGTTAAATGAGATAACTATTGGAGATGCTTACCCTTTACCAAACATAACTGATATACTTGACCAGCTAGGACACAGCAAGTACTTCAGCACCCTAGATCTAGCTTCTGGATTCCATCAGTTGAAGATGAATGAAGAAGATGCACCTAAAACAGCTTTTTCTGTCCCTAACGGGCACTTCGAGTACACTAGAATGCCATTTGGTTTGAAAAATGCCCCAGCCACATTCCAAAGACTCATGAATACCGTACTATCTGGTCTCCAAGGCCTCCACTGCTTCATATACCTTGATGACGTCATCATTTACTCCCATGACCTTCACTCACACATAGAGAAATTAAAACTTGTTTTTGAAGCTCTTAGGAAACATACACTGAAACTACAACCTGACAAATGTGAGTTTCTAAGAGGTGAAGTCGCATACTTAGGTCACATAATCACAGATAAAGGTGTATCCCCTAATCCAGATAAAGTTAAAGCTGTAGCCGAATACCCAACACCCAAAAACCCTAAACACATCAAATCGTTTCTAGGTCTAGTCAGTTATTATAGAAAATTCATTAAAGACTTCTCTAAAATAACAAAGCCCCTCACTTCTTTGCTTCGTAAAGATGTAGAATTCCTTTGGACTGAACAACAAGACACAGCATTCAATAACATAAAATCTATGCTCATAAATGCACCGATCCTGCAATATCCCGATTTCTCGAAAGAATTTATCCTTACTACAGACGCTTCAAATTATGCTCTCGGCGCCGTTTTATCTCAAGGCGAAATAGGTAAAGATCTTCCAGTAGCTTATGCTTCTAGAACTCTCAATAAAGCTGAAGGTAACTACAGCACCACAGAGAAGGAACTTCTTGGTATCATTTTCGGTACCAAAACCTTCAGACCATATCTCTATGGTCGTAAATTTAAAATTGTCACCGACCATCGCCCTCTTGTGTGGTTATTCAATTGCAAGGACCCCAGTTCTAAACTCGTGCGATGGCGATTGAAATTGGAAGAATACGATTATGAAATAATCTATAAGCCTGGAAGAATTAATTCAAATGCAGATGCATTGTCTCGTCCTCCAATCCATAATATTAACGATATTACTGATCTCACCGACAACTTGACCTATGATAATTTCATGAAATCACGATCTTCTCCTACTAGCTTCGATACACAAATAATAGAACACAACAAAAGCCTTTTGGAATCTCACTGCTCTACTATTGTATGCCCTACTTCCATCGATCTTGATTCCTCTATACCTTATTGTGATACTATTCTCGAACTTATAAACGACAAAATCTCCTTTCAACTATCTGAAAAAGAATTATACGAATCTGCTACGTCTGAAATAAATAATAAAACATTCTTCCATCTTTTCTATAAAGTTCATCATTATGAATCAGCCTCATACAAAGATATTTTTGAAAGTCTTAAGAGATTAAGGAATAAACTTATAATATTTCATAATTCTATTGACGAAATTTCAATTTCTGATTTTAATACCCCCTTTGATAAACTCAAATTCACGTTAATTTACGAAATCATTGTTTTCCTGTTTCATAAGACTAACATCAAAATTAATATTTTTCATAACGCTTTATCATATCCTACTCCTGTCGAAGTCCCAATCATTCTCAAGGATAATCATGATTCTCCAATTGGCGGCCATATGGGAGCCACCCGTCTATACAATAAATTAAGAGATAAATACTACTGGAAAGGCATGAAAGTTGACATTGAAAATTATACTAAGACTTGTAAACAATGCCAACAGAACAAAGCCCTTCGAGCAATAAACAAGGCTCCAATGGAAATTACTTCAACATCCCATGACCCCCTTCAGAGAATATCAACCGACATAGTCGGCCCTCTTCCAGAATCTGGTCCAAATAAGTATAGGTACATTGTCACATTCCAAGATGACCTCACCAAGTATTCAATGGCATATCCTATCGTCCAGGCTACGGCGCAAGAAACTTCAGAAGCCCTTATAAACTTCATTAGCCACTATGGTATCCCCAAGACGATTCTATCAGACCAAGGTGTACACTTTATTGCCGAAGTTTATAAACAAATAACGTCCTTGTTTAAAATAAAACATCTTTTTTCATCTCCATACCATCCTCAGACTAATGGTGCTCTTGAACGTAGTCATGGAACCTTGAAGGAATACTTGAAATCATATGTTAACGAGAACCAAAATGATTGGCATAGATACCTCTCCACTGCACTGGTGTCGTATAACTCCAGTATCCACTCCTCTACAAACTTCTCACCTCACGAACTGTTGTTCGGCTGCAAGCCACACATTCCTAGTTCTGTATACGATATCAACCCTGATGTGACCTATAATGACTATATCAAGACTTTAAAACATAAACTTAATATTTCACGTGATATAGCTAGAGAGAACATTATTCGAAGTAAGGAAAGAGCTAAACAGTACTACGATCAAAAATCCAAAGCTGTTTCTTACAATGTTGGAGATATGATTTATGTAAAATACCATCACAGACTTCGTAAGGCATTATCACCCATTTGGAAAGGTCCTTTTCAAGTAATAAAAGTGCATAATAATAATAATGTCACGATCTTAATGAACCGTAAACAAGTGAGGTATCATTTTGATGAAATAAAATTAGCACACTCTACTTCTTCTCTTCCAGGGCCATCATGCCAGGGCTCGTCGTCTCTGCAAACCTAACGACGCCGATAGTCAATAGCCCCGGCATATATTTCGACCCACTGGGAACAATGAAATTCTATAACGACTACTGGAACATCCTTACTTTTTCAGACTTTAACTATATAAAACCTCACATGGATAATATTAAATCAGCATTAGACACCTCCAAAGACATCTGTAATAAATATCCTTCCTTTGAAATGCATATTGATTGCGCAAACGTCCTTAGTCCTCTTGAAAGCTTATACGTTAACGTTTATAATAATTATCTGTCATTATCTCACTTAACTTCTGGATCTAATCAAAAGCGTAAAAGATCGGCTTGGTTTGGTGTTGGAGGTACTATTCTTAAACAACTATTCGGTTCCCTTGACGACGATGACGCAAAGGTATTCAGTGATGCTATCGACTCAGTCCAAGATGATCAGAGACAGCTAGCATCTTTAATGAAAGACAATATTCATATTATAGCTTCTACTATTTCTACCTTTAATAATACTATCCTAAAACTTAATGCTAATGAAATTACTTTAAATAATAATATGGACAAACTCCACAAGATATTAGATACGATTTCACAAAATACAAATAAACTTGAGATCAATACCCATCTTTCCATGACTTTTAGTGCTTTAGAAAGCTCACTCATGATTCTTAATTTTAATTTAAGAGACCTCATTGATGCAATCTTATTCGGAAAGCAAAACGTAGTTCATCCCGCTGTTTTAAATCCCATTCGTCTCTTTGAAGAGTTAAATTCAAATAGTAACATTATAGCACGTAACTTCCCTCTCCCTCTTTCCCTAGATAATGTACATATACTTTTGGACATAGCGGATATTTCATCATTTGTCTCTGATAACAAACTAGTTTTTAATATTAGAATCCCTTTAACATTAGTATCAGACTATAAGCTTTACCATATCTACGCCTTACCTACTCCTCATGACATTCAGCATCCAAACTCATTTGCCATGATTAACCCAACAGCTAAATATCTTTCAATAACAGAGGATAAGTTAACGTATTCCCTCCTAGACAATATCAGTGAGTGCAAAGTGATAAAAAATAGTTATTATCTGTGCAAAATCGAAAGTGTTCATTCGTCGGTATCAAATCCCGTTTGTGAAGTGACTATTTTAACAGAATACTTAAATAAAATTCCCTCTACGTGTAATTATAAGGTCATGGTTGGAAATATAGATGTATGGCAAAAACTTACCAATAATAGATGGATTTATGTACTTAGCGATTTATCAAAGTTATCTGTTAATTGTAATGATCAAATTGTAGATTATGATCTAGTTGGAACAGGAATCCTCAAGTTACCGAAAGGATGTAAAGCTTACCATAAGCTTTTACAATTTATTGCAACGAATGAGTACCAATCTAAAATCTACTTACCATCATTAAACTTTAATATCATTGAAGACGACTGCTGTTCCAAAAAGACAATTAATAATAGTTTACCATATCTGACTCCTATTAAACTTTCCCACATTAACTTAGATTCCTTGCAATATGCTTCCCACAAACTCAACCAGGCTACTGAAGAACTAGACAGAATCGAAAAACAACCCTACTACGTCAAATATGGTCACTATTTCAATATTATTACTACCTTGTTTTCTGTATGTGTATTTAGTTACCTATTGTATAAAATCTATAAATGTCTTTGTCAAAAGAAACGGAACCACAGGACATCTGTAAACCCTACCGGCTGTTGTATCAAAATATTTAATTCCTGTTATTCAAAGCCTAGAAATTCTGTACAATCTGTAAATAGATCAAATTCAAATATTCTCGAGAGAAATAACACTTATGAAATGTCGAGTGTGGAATCCGGATCAAATAATTCAATTAATACACCTAGACGAAATTTGGATTTCCAATAACATTGATTTCCTTTTGATTACCTATGTGTTGTCAACTATTATTATACTTTAGTTTAAGAATTTTTAATTTTATGGGTTACTATTACTTATTATGTCTCTTTTACCATTTCTGTTCTTCTACTTTATGCTTTGTACTATACTAATTCTATATTTTATGTCTACTTTACTCTAATATAATTGATCTTGTAATTTCTATTGCTACTTTCCCTCAATTACCCGTTTAATAATTCTTTACTCACATCCTTTTCCTGAATGTTTCGTCTTAATGGGGGGAGGTGTTACACCTTACCCAATTCACCTATATTGCTGACTCTACTTTAATCAACGATCAATGTCCAATTAATTAGTAGTAAACTAAAATATTGTGATCAGCAATATAGATGTATAAAAACTCGCGGTTTTCTAAATTTCACCAGTCTGTACTGATCTGTCGAATCGCTGCCCAACTACGGACCTGGTTTCTGCCTGCCGGTTGGTCTACAGTGAAGAGACAAGGAAGTAGCCGGTACTTAGCCCGTATTGGTGCTACCAAAGACCAGTCCAGGTCTCATTCCAAGTCGCGAATTTCATCTAATAAAATTGAAGTGAAAGTGGCAAAGTTAAATAAAGACTTGTAATCCAAAAATAAAAACACTGTGGTGAAGTAAATTTAGTTTTTTTTAAAACAAGCTAGTAGCCCGGTGTAACAGATCGTAACCTCTAAGTGTACCATAAATAAATAAATAAATAAATAAATAAATAAATAAATAAATAAATAAATAAATAAATAAATAAATAAATAAATAAATAAATAAATAAATAAATAAATAAATAAATAAATAATGTGTATATTGATGTCGTTATTAAACAAACATACTATGTTTATACGTACTGCACATATACAGACTCAAGTGCCGTACTGTAGAGTCATCATCATCCTCCTGCCCTTTTCCCAGGTTACCTGGGGTCGGCGCAGTATATTTTCCTTTTCCATACGTGCCTGTCATTCTCCACACAATCCATCCTCCTCTTTTTCGGCCGTCCTGTGTTCCTCCACCCACTTACATTTAAACTCATCACTTTTTTGGTAACATGTTCTTCTCCTCTTCCCCTTACATGGCTATACCAGGAAAGACGATTTGCCTTAAATTTATCAATGATGGGGGCCACTTTCTTACTTCCTCTAAAATATACTCAACTGCCGTACTGTAGAGTATTTTCATTCAATTATGAATGAAATATGTCACCGTTCATTTATATTTATGTCTAGATTATGTTTCTAATCGCTTACCATCAGGCGGAGTGAGGTCATCCTGATTGGCCTTTCTATAATAAAAATTGAGTTTTCTTTTTTTAAATTTATCATTCATGCATTCATTTATTCACTGACTGACACGAGTCTTTGGCTCGAGTATAACAGTCACTAAACTTCATTTTAAACCTACTGATAATTTTGATTAACTTAACTATTATAACATTAAATATCAATTTCATAAACATTTCTAACCGACCAATTAACTTTGAAAACTACCTACATAATATTACATACGCAAATACCGTGGTTGGGCGTCGCTTCGGCAAGAATGGGCCGGCTCGACCAAAGTAATTCAGCGCCTGTACTGCGTTTTACTGCGGGAGGCCAAATCCTTGAAAGCTTGGCATCGAAATTGTGACTCCGGGTGTTACGATTGTCTGTAGGTGGCGGCAATCGCTTGCCATCAGGTGATTCTTTTGTTAGTTTGCCACGTATCACATTAAAAACATTTTTCAATGTTAATAAAAAGTAATTCAGTGCTGACCGTATGTTGCGGTCTCGCTACCCCACTTTTTTTAATTTTCCGTACCGTCCCTTTCATCAAAAATATAAGAACTAAAGTTTCGTTGAAAGCACCTGAAATATGCGAACTTTCAGTAAAGCCCACGCGGGTACGTGAAATTATTTTGAAGTAGATTTTTTATTTATATTAAGATGATTATTTTAATCTCAACTTAAAAATAACTCTATGTTTGTTACAAAGAAAAATTTGGTTGTACCTAGATACAGACTGAAGCTTTATCACCAGCTTAATTTTATACTGACTCGTTGGTGTAGTGGGTAGTCCGTCGCATTTTAAAGCGACGGCTGCGCTTGGGATACCAGGTTCGATCCCCGGATCAGGCCAAAATATACCAGAGTTTTCTATTAAGGTGTTGGGTAGGGCACACTAGCGACGCCAATCGATTTTAATTTTGAGCTACTACACCGCATCTATTTTAAACCATTTCGGGGTTACAACCTCTCGGGAAACATTTATACTGTTTATTAAATAACCATGCACAAATGTTGGGCAACAAAAAAGCTTTTTCATTTGATACCCCACACGGTACCGTCAAGCAAATTTGTTTTATAGTTACTCTAAGTCCCCTAGAGGGCGCTGTAGTCAATTTAACATGACTTTATGTGGCCTTTAACTAGATTACAATCATGTCGCTTCTAACGACATCTCATTTGTTCAAATATTATAACTAGTTTAAAAGTTATGAGGAAACAGATGAACAACCATACATACATACATACAGGTCAAAATCATAACCCTCCTTTTGCTTCGCTGTTAGCGGGTAAAAATTAGACTAGTAACACTCCGGTTCAGCGAGCCCATTCATGCCGAATGGTTTTTCCACGGTCAAAGGCTTAGTTGTGAGAGTTGTAAAATATAGGAACAGGCGGCCCTCATCTATCAACATTCCGCCTGAGTGAGACAGCAAAGCAGGACCGTCAAACATCTCATTAGATAGCCGCCAGAAACGTCAAAAGTTAAATTAATTTGGCACGCATTCTCATCCAAGTTTGTACCGCGCGGGGTATATAATATAGTACCTACCTACAAGGTTCATAGAGTCAGTGGCATTCCGGGTCATTTAAACTCGCAAGAGAATTTCAAGAATATATGCTGGTAACTGTTCTATTTTTTTAACCTAACCATCTTTTTGTGACGGTGTCACTCGTACATAGGTACTAAACTCAACAAAACAGAAAATATTCGAATCACATCATGTTCATTCATTTTTTACTTTATTTTATGTATCGATATAATATGTGTATTTTTTTATGTGATAGTTGGCACACGAGCTGATGGATCTCCTGATGGTAAGCGATTGCCGCCGCCCATGGACACCTGCAACACCAGTGTACCAGCAAAGGCCTGTATACATACAGAACTTTCAAATCATCATACATTAAAATATTTTATCACTTTTTATTCAAAGGTATAATATTCATCATCATCATCATCGTCATCATTTCAGCCAATAGACGTCCACTGCTGGACATAGGCCTCCCCCAATGTTCTCCACACAGATCGGTCCTGTGCCGTCCGCATCCAATGGATTCCCGCGATCTTCACCAGATCGTAGGTCCATCTTGTGGGGGGCCTGCCACGGCTATATATATAGGTATAATATTACATGTTATTAATTATGGGAGAACACGCTTTGGCATGAATGGTAGGGCACTCCGGTCGAGCTCATCGGTCGGAGTGCTACGACTGGGACTGCCTCACAGAAAACCGGCGTGAAGCAGCACTATGCTATGTTTCGCTGCGTGAGTGAAGGTACCGGAGGCCCAATCCAGGAGAAGGGGGACTTAAGGCTGCGTTTCCACCAGAGATAAGCGAAGATGTGTTGCGAGGAATGTGTTTGTTAAGGGCCAATAGCATCGCTTCACTTAGAGAAGCTAGATAAATGAAGCGATTCTATTGGCTGTTGAAAGCACATTCCTCGCAACATATCCTAGTCTTACACATTCCTCGCAACGCTTTGTAGTGGAAACGCAGCCTAAAGGTGGGCAGCGCTCTTGTGACTCCACAGTATATGTCCAGCATTAGTCAAAAATGTTAACCTTCTTAGTCTGCTACACCTGCCGGATTGTTGGCTGAGAATATAACGGAATGGTGAACTCTTGTGTGCTGTGCTGTACTGTGCCAGCGTAGTGAGTAGTAGTGAGGAAGTACTCTGCTTGCTGGAAGATCTAACCCGCATGGAAAACTGGCGTGATGTAACGCCTACTTGTGAAGGCAAAAATTCGTAGTACCCACTGTGCCCGGACAGCTGCGGGTATGGCGACTTCCTGCAGGCTACTGACAGTGCAATCCGCGTAGAAGAGTATTGGGCTGGAAAAATCGAATTTGTCGCCATCGACCGAATCAGAAGAAGAAGCAGTTTCGCCTGGTAAATGAGGATCAAGTGAGGGTACCGGAAAGCCAATCGGGAGAGGAAGAGGAGTTAAAATAAATAAATAAATATTTCACAACATCACATATTGATCTGACTGCGGGATATATAGCTCAAGCACCTGTGTTTGGGCTACCTATATCAGAAGATAAAAAGAAATGTACAGAGCATAAAAAATAAAATTCACTTATTAGAGAGCTTACTTAATGAACAAAAATTCCAAGCAATATACCTGTCAGAGACATGGATTTCCGAAACCCAACTTCCCTACATTCAAGTGGAAGGCTACGAGTTTGCCGCTGCGTACTGCCGCCGTCAACGCAGAGGCGGTGGCGTGGCCATCCTGCTACCAAAGGGGACCAAATACACAGACAGACCAGACCTATCCCAACTTTCTATAGAATATGTAGTGGAGTGTTGTGCCATCGAAATAAAACCTAATTTACTACTAATAAATATATATAGAACTAATCGTCAAATAGAAAAATTCTTCGAATTTCTCCAGGCAATGCTTAGTAAGTTAGAATCCCATCATTACAAAAAACATATTATCTTGGGTGGTGACTTTGATATTAATGCAACAGCAAACTCAAATGACTATAAAAGACTTACGGAACTAATGCTCGAATATAACCTGCACCAAATTGTCACAGAACCTACCAGAGAAACACCAACAAGCTCATCGTGTATTGATTTACTCTTCACAAATAATAAAACGTTTTCTATAGCTGTTGAGGACCGTGGTATATCCGATCATAAATGTTTGACTTATAACTTTGAACTTCATTCACAACTAAAACCCACTCTATACTTTAAAATATTAGACATTTCAATAACATAAAAAACATTAACAACTTTAAAGCAAAGGTCAGTGAAATTAATTGGAATAATATTCTATGCATTAATAACAATATTAATACAAATTACAACCTATTTGATGATACACTTAAAAAAATTTTAGATGATACCATTCCTGTAAAAAGAACTAAAATGAATTCGAGTGTAAAAAATAATAAATGGTTAACCAACGGATTAAAAACTTCGTGTAAAAATAAAAGACTTTTGAAAATTCTAGTAAATCAATCAAACAACAAATTATTACAAAATCACTTCAGTACATATACTAAAACCCTAAAAAAATGTGTAAAGTTATCTAAAAAGATTTGTTACGCAAAAGAAATGCAAAAAGCCGACAACAAAACAAAAAAGATGTGGAATATAATAAATCGAGTGACTAAAAAAACTTCCACTCCCAAAAACTTAATCAATACACATATTCCTGACGCTGATACGTTTAATAAGTATTTTGCATCTGTAGGAAATCCCATAAATTCTGACAATATGAGCGAACCCAGCGGTAGTTCCGTAATTGACCCAATACTGAACACTATGTACTTACAGCTAGTTTCTGAAATAGAAGTCCTTAAAATCATCCAGAATCTCCCAAATAAACATAGTTGTGGAATAGATGATTTACCCCCGTCACTAATTAAATCATGTGCCTTGGAACTAACTTCTCCTATAACTTACCTTATCAATCAATCGTTCAATGAGAAAACTTTCCCGTGTAAGCTCAAGGTAGCCATCATAAAACCTATACCTAAAAAACAAGGCAAAACAAAAGACCCAAGTCAATACAGACCAATAGCTGTCCTCCCGGCAATCTCGAAAATATTCGAAAAAGCAATGACGAACCGACTTAACTCCTTTTTGGAAAAACACAATATTCTTGACCAAAATCAGTACGGTTTTCGTAAAAAGCGATCTACAATTCATGCAGTATATTCCTACGCACAGGAAATCTTGTCATATATCCGCGATAAGTGCTACGCAGTAGGAATACTGCTGGATATGACTAAAGCCTACGATAAGGTGTCACACCCAATCCTATTTTCTAAGTTGTACGGTGTAGGCGTTAGGGGAGATGCCTATGAGTGGTTGAAATCATATCTATCAGACAGGAAACAATGCGTCCAGTTAGATCACCTAAACGAAGACACTAATGAGATTCTGACTACACGGTCTAATACAGTGACTACAAACTGGTCCATACCACAAGGAAGCGTGATAGGGTGTGTCTTCTTCCTTATTTACATCAATGACTTACCCAAAAATTGTAACTCCTTTTGTATCCTCTTTGCCGACGATATTTCCCTCCTGTTTAAAATTCTAAATAGTGAAATAAACATTTCTTACATAATAGAAACCTATCAAATTGTTAAAAAATGGCTTATCGACAATAATTTAGAGATAAATAATAATAAAACTAAAATCATACAATTTAAACCACGTCAAAAACAAGAAATAAACCTGAAACCAATAACAAATAAAATCAACATAGCAGAAGTAAAGGAGTTCCAGCTTTTAGGATTGACCATAGATACACATCTAAATTGGAAAACACACATAGACAAAATCAAGACAAAAATATCACAGTTTCTATACGCACTTAATTTACTTAAGACTAACACAAGCAAAGCTTGTGCTCTGTCAGCATACTATGCGTATGCTTTTGCATGGTTTCGCTACGGCATAGTCCTATGGGGGCATAGCGTAGACGCTAAAAACCTATTCATTTCTCAAAAAAAATGTCTTCGTATCATTGTCAACGTAAAGCAGAGAGTCAGTTGCCGTAACCATTTTAAAATAGAAAAAGTACTAACCTTACCGTCCATTTATATCTTAGAAGCAGCCACATTTGTTAAGAAAAACCAACATCTATTTGAACATGATCATAACCCTCGTCGCAAATATGATTTAGCTCTTCCAACACCCAAAATGGAAATGTTTAGAAATAGCCCACAATACAGATGTATAAAAATATACAATAAACTACCGAACAATTTGAAATGCCAAGAAAACATAAATTCATTCAGCAAAACACTTAAACTATTACTTTTAAGAAAATCATACTACAGTGTCGAAGAATTTTTAAATGACAAAAAGATTAGCATTATATAAATACAAAACATGTCTGAATTTAATTATTCGATGTAAAATTAGCACTTCTAGGTATTAGGATAAATAAATATTGTATTAATAATAGATAGTAAGTAGTTGTAGTAATCTGTCATGAAATGTATAGTAACTAATACTTAACTCTTGCCATACCCTTACATTACAGGGTCCATGTATTACGATAGTTATGTTTGATATTTATGTAACTTGTATATTGTATATATATGGTGCAAGAAATAAATAAATAAATAAATAAATAAATCAACAGCAGGATTACAAATATAAATATTTAATACTTACAATACATAGAAAACACCTAGACCAATACTAACAGACATGTTCATGCATACAAATGTTTCTACCGTGCCTGCAACCCTTGCACCAGAGTTGGCGTACACTACCACTAATCCAAACGGGTCGTCTACTAGTGTTGTAGATATCTGAAGCAGTACTCGTCAAAATGTACTGTCTATATTTGTGTTGTGATATGAATAGATGTGTAAATTGTAACAACATAGGTATAACAGTTTTTGATATATTTTGATGGTGCCAGTTCATCAAATGAGTTTTTGCAACGTGTCGGGCTAGGTCGCGTATTATCAACCACACGATGTCATGTGCAAGTGTTCACGTATAAAACACCAATGCTTTGAATCACAGAATACGCTTGGACCGTAATCTAAGATGCGGAATTTCCTCCAGATGAAGCTTGAAGACGGAATTCCTTCTTCCTACAATATGGGTTTCTTCAGATGAAACGTAAAGAAGCCAGCCGGCCAGTATGACAATGCCAGCCAACAGAGTGATGCCTTGACATCGCGTCCATTGTAATAGGGGCTATCGCGTGCGAAAAATCCGCTAGATGGCGTACTAAAGGACTAATGTCCAATCGTCATGTTACGAATATATCACCCAATGATGTTCAAGTTGGACCTCGGTTCTCAAGCATGCCATCTAGCGAATATTTTGCTTGCCATCAGGGTGAGGAGAGCCAATATAGGTCTGTGACTGTGTCGCTATAAACAAAAATTAGGAGTCTAATACAATTGAGCGCAGCTCCATATGCGAATGCGGCATAGACCAAGGAACCACAGACCATACTTTTTTTAACTGCACAAAATACCCCACATCCTTATATGAAGTATTACCACCCAAAATCCCCCGCCCTTTAAATTTCCATTATCTATTAACCCTCCCTATTTCCCACTATTTAAAATATCTATGTAAATATATAAGTATATACGATATGAAATTATAATTTTATTCCTACCCCTACATTATCATTGTTAAATGCTGTTCTGTTCTGTTTTTCGTTTGTGTGGTTTTCTGTGCCATTGTGCCTGCTGTGTTGTCTATATGTGCTGCACACGTGCGGCCGTCACCGCGCGCGGGTTTAGGACCAAAAAAAAAAATACAATTGAGCGACTGTTAACTGACTTATACAACCCTTTAAGATGACGCATCGACATAGTTAACTAGCGCCGCCAGTAGATCTGTATTAATTGTGGCTATTATGAGAGATTTTTTAAAAATGTCACGATCAAACCATAAAGGAAAGTATTAATTTTTTTTTAGATGTACTTATGTTCTATAATCTTCGTACAAGTAGCCAAAATTCTTGTTATAAAGTGGCCACTTTTAGCAATTGCAAAATAAAATGGTTATTTGTAGGAAGAAATTGACACAATTTTGTCTCAAAAAATTTTGAATACTTTCCTTAATGTATTCACCGTTGTACTGCTTTGAAAAATGTTTCCTTATTGCCACAATTAATACGAATCTATCATTGCATCACCGAAGGAGATCCCAAGCATGATATCGATTTGCACTATCGATTAATAATCTTTCCACATTGATTATTCGACTACACTATAAGAAACATGGTTTAATATTATATCATCATCATCATCATCATCAGCCCATTTAAGTCCCCACTGCTGGGGCACGGGCCTCCCTCAATCACATGAGGGGTAATTGCCATACTCATTATCGGTTACTCTGCATTAACATTATCGGTTAGCACCTACACCCTAATGCAAATATACTCGGATAATGTTTGACATACTACATTAATCTACCCCGCGTTCCTGAACAAACCTCATTATTGAATGAAGTATGTCGAGCACACACGTACTTGTGATAGGAAGCCATTGTTCAAATAATTCCATTGTTTTCCTCATCGACTGCTCTGCAAACACTTCCGATAGTGCGATTGGAGAAAACAAACATAATTTTGTAATTAAAAGTTAATTGGATATGAAATGTCAATAAAAGAGGTTGGAAATAAACTGGTAGGTATTATTTTTTCTTTTTAAGAACTGTAGGCTAACGCTTGACCACGATCTCATCTGATGGAAAGTCACGATGAGGTCTAGGATGTAACGTGTTCGCCTAGAAGATGCCTGTTCACTTAAAGATTAAGTATGTTTTAGCGGGGGGTTTTTGTAGGAGGAGTGTTTCATTGATCAGAGAACAATGGAAGATCATGTTTAAAAATGACCGCCTTGCAAACGGAAGATCGCAACCTGGTCCGACAACCTGAAAAAGTTGGTTGTTGTGGTGAAGGTCGACGGTAAAAGACGAAGAGGCCGTTCATATCTTTGTTGGTCACATCAAATAAGGGACGTAACCGGACTCACTTTGCCGATAGCCCTAAGACAAGCCGAGGATTGGGAAGGATAGAAAGACCTTGTAACTACCTCGGTAAAGGCATTTCAGGAAAGGAGCGTGTAGGTCGCTTTGTTCGCGTAATGAAGAAAACGATGAAACATAAGAAAATACCTGTGTTATATCATCTTAATATTTTTAAACTGCGTAATCGCATTTGTCCAATTAGTTTAGAAGTTATGAGAGAATCGATGCCTACCTACATACGATGTATGTTTTTTGACCTGTGTCACACTGTTAGTGTCCTAACTAACTATCGGGGGATGTTATAAATAAAAGCGGACTGTAAATTTGAAGGTGCTGTAATTCTGCCGATTTGGTTACAAGAATATCTTAAGACGTATTGGCGGTGAGTCCCGAGCAGAGTGATGCTTCGTCGCAGGGGTCATCCGCGCCGGCCGCTGTGACGTCACCGGTGCACTGCCTCCCGCACCTCCCTCCCGCGTACGACGATGTTGTCTCAACATACAGAGTATACAGTTATACTTTTATACATACATAGAAGCATTCAGGTCAAAATAAATAGTCCTTTATTTCAGGCGTATACCCGTAGTATTACATAGCATTGTTTTGTATTACAATTAATAACAATTATAATGAACAAATTAAAATTAATTTATAATATTGGTATAATTAAATAAAAAGAAAAATAAAACTTGAAAATGAAAATAATAATATAGGTCTCCCGGGCCAGTATGGCAGTCCCAGCGGAGGTGATGCCTCGAACATAGTTTCCGTTGTAAGTGCAACGTGAGCTTTTCCCTTGCTTACCATCAGGCTGAGGAGAGCCAATGTGTCACTATAAAAAAAAAAATACCCTACTGTCTATCTCCTACTTTCGATGTTCACTTCGTTGCACAGGTGAGCCAGTTCTCAGAAAATTGGACTTCTCATGTGCTTGTAAAGGGCTTGAAGAATTGTGCTTTCGATGCTGCGCAGTCTTGGCCAAATTAACTCGATACAGCATCTCATTATGGTGAAGAAATCTGGGAGAACTGCGTCCGTGAACATGCCGGATGCGCTACAGAACCTCGGTTTTCTCATGAGAATAATAATAATATAAATATTTCACAACATCACATACATTGATCTGACTCCGAGATAGGTAGCTCAAGCAACTGTGTTACGGATATCAGAATCAACAGTGGGATTACAAATATATACATATATTACTTTTCTTTTGTAAATACATACTTATAATACATAGCAAACACCCAGACCAATACAAACAAACATGTTCATGCACACAAATGTTTGTACTGTGCGGGGATCGAACCCCGCAACCCTTGTATCAGAGGCAGCGTTCACTACCACCGTTCCAATCGGGTCGTCAAAAGATACGATACGCATCATTGTATTGTATTCGCATGGTACTGTATAACTTTCGTTGATACATGTATTTGATCCACAGGTGCCATGGTACAGGTTCTGATAGTAAACACTAAACAGTGTCCTCTTGACCTCCTCGTCATACCTGTGGAATCTTCGCGCCAGCATGTTCGCACGAACACTTAGTGCTTTTCGTAGATTAAGGCGACGGGTAGCCCTAACTAGCGACACCATTTGTTTTTAATAGTTAGCTACAAAACCAGATCTATTTTAAACAATTATCAAATAAAAACTATTTATCAAATAACGCTCTAAAATGTTCGAAACAAGAAAACTGTCTCTGCTGAAATGCCACATTGATTTTATTTTATTATTATAATGCATCTGTTTTGCTAAAGTAGGTGGCATACGACCACGGCAATACGGCCAATATAATAATTTCAGTAGGGACAGTTTTTTGGTTTTGTACTTATGAGAGCGTGTTGTTTTGGTAGTCGGGTTTTAGTTTTTAAACTGAATTTTCATTTTACATCTTTTAGTTTTGTAAATAAATTAACATATTTGAAAGGTGCTAAAAAAGTTCTTTCATTTGATAACCCACACGGTACCGCCTAGCATTTTTTTTAGTTCCTTACTCTCAGTCTGCTAGAGGGCGCTGTAGTCAATTTAACGTGACGTCATGTAACTTTTAACTAGAAAACAATCAAGACGCTTTTAACGACACCTCATTTGTTCAGATATGATAACTAGCTTAGAAGTTATGAGGGAACAGAGGAACATACATACATACATACAGGTCAAAATCATAACCCTCCTTTTTGCTTAGCCGTAAACGGTTAAAAACTAAGATTAAAGCAAGTAAAAAAGAAAGTTAAAATAAAGTAGGTCCATGTGGCATTGTCCCCAAAATTCTAGCAGCATTACCCCGCTGGATCGCGATTGAAATTCGCTGGGCGAGGTAACTGTCTTTGGCTCTCCCTTGACTTCGACTAAGCGCTAAGCTCACGGAAGAAAGAGAGAGCGTCGGAGCCCCACGGGCCCAGTGTTTCAACACCGTAAGCTAAAAAGTGGTAGGTACCGGATGCCTATACTTTGTAGCTTTCAGTCTCTCTGTCGCGCCGTCGCCCGCAACTTCGGCACTGATATGATAAGAGACAATATTTTAACAACAGCTATTTAATTACTGTTCATAGAATATACTTACCAAATTCAGCTTGACCTTTTGATAAACAATATAAGGTATTTACTTAAGGCGGCGGGTATCCTAACTAGCGATAACATTCGATTTAAATTGTTAGCTACTTAATCGGATCTATTTTAAGCAATTTTGGAGCGGGAGTCTCTAAGCAAATATTTATACTATATCATCATCATCATCATCAGCCCATTTAAGTCCTCACTGCTGGGGCACGGGCCTCCCTCAATCACATGAGGGGTAATTGCCATACTCACCACGCTTGGCAGACGGGTTGGCGAGGGTTTTGATATAAATGCAGAGTTTTCCTTCTCTTATAAAAAAATATTATACTATATAAAAAATGGCAACTGTCTCAATATTGAAGAGCGAAATCCCCCAACACAAGCAATTCTTTTTGCTTAAAAGGAGATTCCCACCATTGTAAAGCGTCTCTGTAAGTTGTCGAAATAAAGATTTTTCATTTTCATTTTCATACCATTAATTTAATAATTGTGTGCGCGTACTTTTTGATCTGTTTTTGCACTCAAAATTTGGATTATCTAACACCATAAGTGGCCGTTTTTCGCAGTAATTCAAATTCCGAGTACAAAATCAGACCCAAACGTTAAGTATAAGTATTAAATAAATAGTATAAGTGTTATCCGAGAGGCTGCAGCTTCGAAATTGTTAAAAAGATATCCGGTTTCATCATCGTCAGCCCATTTAAGTCCCTACTGCTGGGGCACGGGCATCCCTCAATCACATGAGGGGTAATTGCCATACTCACCACGCTTGTCAGACGGGTTGGCGAGGGTTTTGATATAAATGCAGAGTTTTCCTTCTTTGGGTGTGGATGATCATACCAGCAGCTTTACCTTAGTCGCCTTTTACGACACCTCGGTAAGAGTGAGGGTGGTCTATTCTACTCTGCCGGGGACCACACGGCAATATCCGGTTTATTTGATTACAATTTAAATCAATTGGCGTTTCTAGTATGCCCTACCCGTCACCTTAAGAATGGATTCAATATACTAAGATAAATGCGGGCTTTAAACAATGCTAAGTCACTGAATGTCATTATCAATGTACCTTTTATGAAAAGGGTTGTAAGATAATCTCTGTTACGAGTAAAAATGTTTTTGATTTTGATTGACGTTATCCACTAACAATATTATTTCGAGCGCCAACCTTTTACTGCGCAAAAATACTGATCTCAATAAAATAATGTATTAAACTTTGTAAGGCTGATGATGAATACTTTAAAAAATATAACTTGGCAGTAGGAGTTGTGTGCTATAGGTTTAAGGTGACGGGTAGGGCACACTAGCGACGCCAATTGTTTAAAATAGATCCAGTTTAGTAGCTAAAATTAAATCGATTTTAACTACTAAACCGGAATCTATTTTAAACAATTTCGGGTACAACTCTCGGCATCACTTATAAAACTATTTATTAATAACATGCACAAATGTTGGGTCCGTGCACAAACGCTAAAATTTATTCAATCCATTCAATTTTCGCGTACAAAAAACACCCAACATTGTGCAGTTATTATAAATAGTGTTTGCCGAGAGGTATGTAACCCCGAAATTTGTTTAAAATAGATCCGGTTAATTAGCGTGATTTTTTTTAGTTCCTTACTCTCAGTCTGCTAGAGGGCGCTGTAGTCAATTTAACGTGACGTCATGTAACTTTTAACTAGAAAACAATCAAGACGCTTTTAACGACACCTCATTTGTTCAGATATGATAACTAGCTTAGAAGTTATGAGGGAACAGAGGAACATACATACATACATACAGGTCAAAATCATAACCCTCCTTTTTGCTTAGCCGTAAACGGTTAAAAACTAAGATTAAAGCAAGTAAAAAAGAAAGTTAAAATAAAGTAGGTCCATGTGGCATTGTCCCCAAAATTCTAGCAGCATTACCCCGCTGGATCGCGATTGAAATTCGCTGGGCGAGGTAACTGTCTTTGGCTCTCCCTTGACTTCGACTAAGCGCTAAGCTCACGGAAGAAAGAGAGAGCGTCGGAGCCCCACGGGCCCAGTGTTTCAACACCGTAAGCTAAAAAGTGGTAGGTACCGGATGCCTATACTTTGTAGCTTTCAGTCTCTCTGTCGCGCCGTCGCCCGCAACTTCGGCACTGATATGATAAGAGACAATATTTTAACAACAGCTATTTAATTACTGTTCATAGAATATACTTACCAAATTCAGCTTGACCTTTTGATAAACAATATAAGGTATTTACTTAAGGCGGCGGGTATCCTAACTAGCGATAACATTCGATTTAAATTGTTAGCTACTTAATCGGATCTATTTTAAGCAATTTTGGAGCGGGAGTCTCTAAGCAAATATTTATACTATATCATCATCATCATCATCAGCCCATTTAAGTCCTCACTGCTGGGGCACGGGCCTCCCTCAATCACATGAGGGGTAATTGCCATACTCACCACGCTTGGCAGACGGGTTGGCGAGGGTTTTGATATAAATGCAGAGTTTTCCTTCTCTTATAAAAAAATATTATACTATATAAAAAATGGCAACTGTCTCAATATTGAAGAGCGAAATCCCCCAACACAAGCAATTCTTTTTGCTTAAAAGGAGATTCCCACCATTGTAAAGCGTCTCTGTAAGTTGTCGAAATAAAGATTTTTCATTTTCATTTTCATACCATTAATTTAATAATTGTGTGCGCGTACTTTTTGATCTGTTTTTGCACTCAAAATTTGGATTATCTAACACCATAAGTGGCCGTTTTTCGCAGTAATTCAAATTCCGAGTACAAAATCAGACCCAAACGTTAAGTATAAGTATTAAATAAATAGTATAAGTGTTATCCGAGAGGCTGCAGCTTCGAAATTGTTAAAAAGATATCCGGTTTCATCATCGTCATCATCATCGTCAGCCCATTTAAGTCCCTACTGCTGGGGCACGGGAATCCCTCAATCACATGAGGGGTAATTGCCATACTCACCACGCTTGTCAGACGGGTTGGCGAGGGTTTTGATATAAATGCAGAGTTTTCCTTCTTTGGGTGTGGATGATCATACCAGCAGCTTTACCTTAGTCGCCTTTTACGACACCTCGGTAAGAGTGAGGGTGGTCTATTCTACTCTGCCGGGGACCACACGGCAATATCCGGTTTATTTGATTACAATTTAAATCAATTGGCGTTTCTAGTATGCCCTACCCGTCACCTTAAGAATGGATTCAATATACTAAGATAAATGCGGGCTTTAAACAATGCTAAGTCACTGAATGTCATTATCAATGTACCTTTTATGAAAAGGGTTGTAAGATAATCTCTGTTACGAGTAAAAATGTTTTTGATTTTGATTGACGTTATCCACTAACAATATTATTTCGAGCGCCAACCTTTTACTGCGCAAAAATACTGATCTCAATAAAATAATGTATTAAACTTTGTAAGGCTGATGATGAATACTTTAAAAAATATAACTTGGCAGTAGGAGTTGTGTGCTATAGGTTTAAGGTGACGGGTAGGGCACACTAGCGACGCCAATTGTTTAAAATAGATCCAGTTTAGTAGCTAAAAATTAAAATCGATTTTTAACTACTAAACCGGATCTATTTTAAACAATTTCGGGGTTACAACCTCTCGGCAATCACTTATACTATTTATTAAATAACCATGCACAAATGTTGGGTCCGTGCACAAACGCGAAAAATTTATTCACTCAATCAATTTTTCGCGTACAAAAACACACCCAACATTTGTGCATGGTTATTTAATAAATAGTGTTTGCCGAGAGGTTGTAACCCCGAAATTGTTTAAAATAGATCCGGTTAATTAGCTGAAAATTAAAATTGATTGGCGTCGCTAGTGTGCCCTACCTGTCACCTTCACAACCCATTTAGTGCAGTGGTATAGGCCCCGGTTGAGACATAAGCATTGCGGGTTCGATTCCCGCACCAAATCAAATGTAACTGTACACCTTCATCAAGTGTCCTTTATCCAAAGTTTGCCTGGAAAAGATCGCTCAAAGTAATAAGGCCGCCTTTGTTGTATACATCCTGTAATAAGCTTGTATAATGGTTTGTGCTCAAAGGAACTATTCGACTTAATGCCAAAATCTGCATTTTACCAACGCACCGCCCGCCGTCGTCAGAGCGTCCACCCTCACACATTGGAACCCAAATAGTCTCGCACAGTATAATTCCAGAGCTGTGGAATGAGCCATCAGAGGTTTTCCCAGGGAAACACAGCATGAGATTCTTCAAAAAAGGAGTGTTAAGGTTTTTAAGGGGTCGGCAGCGTGTATGCAGGTCCTCTGGAGTTGGAAACGTCCATAGGCTGTGGTAATCGCTTAATTACCATCAGGCGAACCGCACGCTGGTTTGCCACCAACGTACTATGAAAAAAAATCTAGTTTTAAGTTTTCATACTTTATTTTGAGTGCAATAAAAATGTATTCATTCATTTCTGTTGATGAAACATAAAGGTATTTGTGATGGGATTGGTATTCTTTGTTTTCATAATACAACGAGGTAACCTCAGTTGGGGACTAGGACAATTTATGTGATGTTGTCTCAATTTATTATTATTATTTATTATAGAAAGGAGGTATTAGAACTAGAGATTAGTTTGGTATTACTCAGTATATTCCTTAGGTAGAAGTGACAAAATACAAATTTTCCTTAAATTAGCAGGTGCAACCAACGCCTTCTAGTTTATGCGGGCTGAACCACATGCATTAATTTCAAATGTATAGATAAATTATAACCAATTGCTAGTAATTTAAAGGTTTTGGAATAGATGGCGTTGCTAGCCACTATTTGACATATTAATACAGCGACACCTATTACAACCAGGTAAACTTACAAGAACGTACAGCATAGATGGAAGCAAAGTTAGTGATTTCCCCGAATTTTAAGTGCTCGTGCGAGTACGGTCTCTAGAGGCTGATGTTGTATATCCTAAAACTGCAAGTAAAATCGAAGTATCGAAGGCTTTTCCAGCAGAGATCTAGGCTTTCCACAGCAATTACAGCATATTATGAAACTGATATTTCATAAGCTTATAATGGCTACATTTAGACTGATGTAGAAACATGACTTTTTTAAATTTTATAACAGAGAAAAAGGAGTCAAATAACCACTCTAAAAACAGAGATTTACATTTTATAGGAATACTATACTGATTTAAGGCTTAAAAATGTATACATAAGTAAATAAATACGAGTAGATCAGTCTACATATTCACATTAACGTGTCGGATGGATTGTTTTAAACTATTCTTCTTGTAATTAAATCGAATATTAAATATTTTTCTTAATTAACAGATTTTGTCGTATACGCGCCTGTCTAAATCAGAAGCCCCTAAACCTCACAGTACGCCACAGAGTACTTATTAATATAGGAAACAGTACGCTGCCGACCGTTATCAGCGCCGGGTTTGTGACAGTCGAGCCGTCGCGCGCTGTCGATCGCATGCCGTTTTCATTTCAGAAAAAGTATTATATTTAGTAATTTTAAATGAAAAAGAAAATGTAAACCATTTTATAAAACAAAAAAGAAAACTCTGCTTCAGGCTGATGTTGTATATCCTAAAACAGGACCCTAATAAATAGTACATACAACAATTGTACATTTACAACAAAACAAGTTAGACAAATTCGAATGTATCCCTGAGGCTCTAGTTTCAGTTGTTCTCATAATACCAACACTCCATTCCGTCTCGTAACGTTGCTGAAGATGTCTCGCAAACTTCGGGGATCGTACCTTCCTTGACATGACACTTGTTAGATACAACAAGGAGCTTCACGTTGTATAAGCATCTAATAACCAATTTGATTGACGGCTGTACAAACATTTGTGCGATGAAAACTCAAGTGACCGCGGGAGAGCCACGTTTCGCTATGAATGGATTGCCTTGATTGGTCTCATAGAAATATGTGAATTGCGCCAACGAGGCAGTCAAAAACTAAAAAGAGGATAGAACCTTCTCCGTTTTTCTTTTAAAGACAAATGATAAAAACAAAAAAAACCGGCCAAGTGCGAGTCGGACTCGTCCATGAAGTTTTCCGTAGCAGCAAGTAAGATATATTGCGGTCTACGGTTTATATCGTAATTAAAAAAAAAAAACTACCTACTAGATCAAGTTCATTTTTAGTTTCATAATTCTTTTACTGTAGAAGTTAAAGGGGGGGAAGAGACACATTTTACCAATTCGGGAACGTCTCATTCGCAAAGTATTAAGTTTAGAAAAAAACATACCTAATATAAATAAACCAATCCATAGATACCCCACACGTATGGGTTTAATGAAAAAAAAAATTGAGTTTCAGTTCTAGGTATAAGGGTCCTCCAAAATTTTTGTGTAAAAATGCGGTTAACAAAATACTCATCTATTCGTCAAGTTTCAATAGTATACTTCTTATAGTTTTGGATAAAAGTGGCTGTGACATACGGACGGGACGGACAGACGGACAGAGAGACAGACATGGAGAATCTAAAAGGGTTCCGTTTTTTGCCGTTTGGCTACGGAACCCTAAAAACACTTTTCAAAGTATATTCTTACTACTTTCATAAGCAAAAAGCATCGAAGCTCGACATGACATCTTTTCATTCCTGACTTTTACTGAGGGAGTGAAATAAACTGACTTCAAATAAAAGACTGCAGCTCCTTTCATTCACCCGTTTGTGATGCACCGTCTTTTGTTTACACTTTATGATCTGACACTCTGTGAGGGACTTGATTTTAATCATGCATAATTGAATACTTTCAAAAAAAGCGCAACGTCAAACGAACAAACAGACAAAGCGCTCCGTTTCGGTAAAACTTAAAAGGATATATCCTTTTAACTTGTTGAAAACAATTTATAGTGTACAAGTGCTCACCGTGGTTACATGAAATGAAATGAAATCAAATGAATGAACGCTTATGAATATCAAGATGTTTACCACTGGTACGGAATGTAGTTTTCTGCCAAGAAGACATCAGCAAAAAACTCAGCAGTTACTCTTTTAAAAAAAAATGTTTTACAAAATGTCACCATTAACTTAAAAATATAGTAAAAATTTTGTGTCACTTATATGTTATTTTATTGTCATTCACAAAATCGTCTATTTTATAATAGCCTTTCTTCATTAAACAGTTTTTATATACAATTTAAACTTATGTGTGGGCAAGTCAATAATAATCTGAGGTAACTTATTAAACATTTTTATGCTCAATCCTATAAATGAACTGCCAACCTTATGGAGCCTGATATTTGGAACGGCCAGTCTGTGCTTATTTCTGGTGTTAAGGCTGTGACAGTCAGACTTCTTCCAGAACAGATGGAGATTCTTATGTACGTACATAAGGCAATTAAGGATGTATTGAGAAGCCACGGTAAGTATGACGATTTCTTTAAACAACTCTCTAAGGGAGTCGCGTGATCTAAGGCCATAAATGGCGCAGATGGCTCTCTTTTGTAATACGAAAATAGTCTGTATATCAGCAGCTGATCCCCATAGTAATAGACCATATGACATGATGTTATGAAAGTAGCTGAAATAAACCAGCCTCGCCGTTTCAACATCAGTTAGTAGTCTTATCTTTCTAACTGCATATGCAGCAGAAATAAGTCTACCTGCCAGGACATCAATATGGGGACCCCATTGCAGCTTAGAATCTAATGTGATTCCTAGAAATACTGTTGAATTTACGAGCGCAAGATGCTCATTATTTATGGTTATATTTGTATTAACCTGCCTCACATTTGTCATTGCGAATTTAACACATTTAGTCTTTTTGGCATTAAGTAGTAAATTATTAGTTGTAAACCAATACACCACTTGTGAGAGTGCATCGTTTACGTCTCCAATATTTGCCTATCAACTCTAAAAATCAGAGAAGTGTCATCGGCAAACAATACACGATTTGGTGTGAATGGGCCGCCACGACCGAAGTACCTTGGCCTCACAGAAAACCTGTGAAAAGCAGCGTACTTTTCACTCTATTAGGCTAGTGATCCATAGGTCGAACACTCTAGACTCCCAAACTAAAACGCGGCATGAAGGTCACTGCTCTTTTATTTATGTGACAGATGGCAGACGAGCAGGTCACCTGATGGCAGACGACCTGATGGTAAGAAATTGCCGCCGCCTATGTACACCCGCGATACCAGTGGAGTCACAAGTGCGCTGCTAACCTCTAAACACCACTTATCCCCCAAATGGGCCTCCGGTACCCTCACTCACGCAGCGAAACACAGCACAGTGCTGCTTCACGCTGGTTTTCTGTGAGGCCATCGTATAACTCCGGTCAAGCTAACCCATTCATGCCGAAGCGTTGCTCTCCCACGGCCATGTTTCGTTGCGTGACCCTCGCTCACGCTACTTACTACTAGAGGCCCAACCAGGGGAAAAGTAGGGTTTAAAAGCAGGCGCACTTGTGACTTCACCCGGTGTTGCGGGTGTCCGTCAGATCTGTCTGCTCATTTGTTTCGTCGTCTTCGAAAAAACTTCCCAAATCAAGCATTGTCGTACCTCGGGCTCCGAAGCGACAGCTTTAGATGCGTCGGCGCATGTCACTCTGAAGTGAAAGAGAGAGTGATATTATGAGAACTTTTACGTGTACTCAACAGTCAACGCCGGCCTAGATAACGCGGCAGTCAATCACCAATCCACACGTTTGCTATAACCTAATTTCAGCAACACAAGGCGCTGATGGGTTTCCTTGAAACACTTGGGTGGTTGGAGTGACACCGGCCGACTTTACCCTCCGCACGCGAAAGAGGCACAGCTGCTGCCTGATTGCGGAAAAGTCCGCACGAAGAAGAAGAAGAAAATAACCTTGTTTGGCTTTCTCAGCGCTGAAATACGTAATACAAATTTCAGAGCTGAGAACGTTTTGTAAAACTAGTTGACCGTTTATTCAATTAAATTCAAATAATTTATTTCAGACAAGAATAATCTATACATGTCATTTCTTGAAAAAATTGTCGGCTTACAAATAGTTATATTTATACATACCTGCACATTATCCAAATTATTCTGATTATTACAATTTAAAATATTACATTAATTAGTAGTTTAAAAGTTTAAGTTATTAGGTATCTAAGAAAATTGTTGACTTGAGTGTGAATGTATTGACTTTTAGTGCAGGGGTATTGCTCAAGTTTAAAAGTGTGTGCCACTCAATAGTTTTTTAGATTTTTGCGTTGCATTATAACTATAATTAATTAAGACGGGAATTAACACGAAATGTATTATGTGATTCAACATTATGTACTCACATATATTGCTCGACGTTTCAGCTACGTTACAGCAGCGGACCCAATTAATTCCCGTCTTAATTAATTATAGTAATGTGGGCAATTCAAGTTTAAAACCGCAACTAACTTGTGAATGCAACTTTCCAATTATTAGAGTCACGTTTCACAAACTTTGGATTCTGCTAAGGTTCAAACAACTTTGTTAGCGAACGGTGGAGTTAAAGTACTCTTTATGACTATTAACGAGAAAATTGAGATAAACAGTAAAGGAAAAAACATCAAGTCGATACGTTCTCAACAATCAGCCACGTACGCTGGATATATCATAGTACTCTAGTGTGTGCGCAAACGCAAGTGCACTCTCTATTCCCTTACCCTCATATTCCGACGGGACACTACTGTAACACGACCGGAGAGAGATCGGGTGCAGGACCAACAGCTTAATGTGCATTCCGAGGCGCGGAGGTACAAGACCGCCAACTTCCAGACTCCGGACTAACACTAAGAATTTCCCACCGAAAACTTAGGTACAACATTTTTGGCCTGAACCGGGAATCGAACCCGGGACCTCTTGCGCAGCCGTCGCTTTATAGTGCGACCCACTAACCGTTACGCCACCGAGCCAGTCAAAATTCACGTCATATAAATCAAATCAATATCACAGCATTCATATTTTATCGGTCCCTTCTTGCCTGCAGTAAAGTGAAATGGTTCTTCCCTAACTCAAAATAGTCGTGAGGGAAATCTCAGTTTTATCGAGAGCCGCAATATAAAGCGAGTAGTTGAGATAAGTGACAATGGCAGCCTTCTCGTAGTTTGGTCTGGGTTAGATATTTTAGAACTTTTGGCGAGTGGCTACTTACTAAAAATATCAGTGGAGACTGTACAAAATTATTTTATAGAAAGGATAGCGAAGTTTTTCAGGTTTAGCCGCCACCGGTTA
The DNA here is from genome assembly GCA_019059595.1 of Marasmia exigua. Lineage (NCBI taxonomy): Eukaryota > Metazoa > Arthropoda > Insecta > Lepidoptera > Crambidae > Marasmia > Marasmia exigua. The sequence continues at coordinate 901,092 of CM032472.1, forward strand.
GGGTAATTCCGGGGGAGATGGCCCTAGTTCCTGGAAGACACTAGTGTGAAGGAATTATGACGGAAGAAACAATAATTAATATAGGAAATTAAACATTACTTATATTAATGATTGAAAATCAACAATAAATCACTTTAAATAATGAACAAACACGTAATATTAAACTTTAAAATAAATCTAGGATTGGCCATCTCTTCCAGTGTCCGGGAGTGACGGCCATAGAGGCTGGGGGAAGATGACCGGTACTCTTTTTGCCTTTCGTTTGCCCTTGAGATCTATGGACTCCTTTTTTTTCTTATAACGGCATTCTTATGACACATGTCCTCAAACTCGGTCTAATTTTCATGCATCCAGAAAATGCAAATATAACATTGTATCAAATCTTCCCTTAGTCTCAGTCTTATTTTTCAAATCTTCTTCACACCAAGTACCTCGACTAGCTGGTGGTTTTTGTTCTTATTGGTTAGGCATCTGTAGAAAATATGGAGATAAAAGGTTAATCCAAATTTAGACATAAAATTGTACAGCTATCTCTCCAATCAATAGTATGGCCATTTCTCCCGATTGTCCGGATGAGGTAATTTTGAGAATAGAACATTAAAAATAATTGTTTTTCATCAGGAAACCACAAAATCAGACGTAGTATTCAAAACCTTTTTGATTACCTTTTTGAACTCAATATATGAACCCCTTATCCTAAGTCGAATGTGTCATTAAAATGTTTAGTCAAATTAGAAAGAAAGAAAGAAAGAAAATATTTATTATCATAGACATCACAACACAGAACATATAGCAATTGTAAACAGAACACAATTTGGCACAAACAGAAAACGAAACATAAAACAATTAAAAATACATAAAAATAAAGCAAAAGGAAAAAAAAACAAAACTATATTCAATCATGTCCAGATTACTCAACTCTTACTATATATATATATATATATTAATTAGATAATATATAAATTAAATTACTTAACTTTTCACTATTTTTCTAACAAAAATTCACTGACACGTGTTGGCCATGGTCATCTGTCAATTGTGTCACTTGGGAATTATTTTCTGAACTTTTTGCGATTGGTCATCTCTCCCGTACGGCCATCTCCCCCGGAATTACCCTATAGTAATTAAAATCAGTAGATTTTAATGAAATCACTACTTTTTTTTGTGGTAAGTGGCAGATGAGCAGACGAATCGCCTGATGGTAAGCGATTGCCGCCGCCCATAGACACCCGCGACACCTGTAGAGTCACTGGAACCCTTTCCACCAGATTGAACCTCCGGTACCCTCACTCACGCAGCGAAACACAGCACAGTGCTGCTTCAGGCCGGTTTTCTGTGAAGCCGTGGTGTCACTTCGGTCGAGCCAGCCCATTCATGCCGAAGCGTGGCCTCCCACGGTCGATCTTAATGGTACAGCGACCCAAAATGAGTCTTGGTCTCCGATATGAGATGTCGCCATTTGTCTCGGTCATGTGCAATTTGACGCCAATCTCCTGGCTCCAAGTCTTGCAGCTCCGCGTTCACTACAGCTATATAATAATAAATGAAAAATTTATAAAGGCATTTAAAATAAAAAAAGCGATTTCAGAAGCTTATTTTCCACCAATACTTATTTTATCTATGATATTTTTTAAAGCAATCTTTTGCAGTTTATTCTTAAGTAAATAAACACACTTTAAAATTCATCACCACTGAACGCGTTAATAAGCCAACGAAATTTGTCCCAACGGCCCAACGGCTATCTGCTCTCCTCGTTATGTGCCCTGCCCATTGCCACTTGAGGCATGCAATCCTTTGGGCTATGTCTGTGACCTAAGTTCTCCTGCGGATCTCATCATTTCGGATACGATCACGCAGGGAGACTCCGAGCAACTCTCCATTGCTCTCTGAGTGACTTTGAGCCTCCCTAATCGGCACATTGTAAGCGGCCACGTTTTGGACAACTCCCTAAAAAGTAAGAAATAAAGACTCCGATAGTTCGGATATCTGTCCTCAGTGCCAGCCCGTTCTGGCCACAGTCTCTAGAGCTTTTACTCTCTGTTTGTCCTGTCACTGTATAAATCTGCCAATAACTTTTAACGGCTAACGCTTAAAGTTATTCGCTGATTTATACAGTTATTTTGAATCTAGAATCTTGCTTTAGTATTTGAAACCTAGATTTTATTCGTGGCACAGTAAATTGGATTATATTATGGTAAGCAAAAAGAGAGATAATGCGTTTAGACACATAAGAAAGCTTACAAAATACATTATGTTGCGTGGGTCTTTTGAGATGGCAGACTTTGTATTGCGGCTCTATTACTTTATAAACGTAATGGAAACGTCATATTTTATAGATTTTTTTAAATGCTTTTTAGAGTCTTATTTTTTGTAGCCCTCCCCCCCTCGCCATCATCCCCACCTCTGTCAATAACTATCAGCTTGAATGTGAATAAGGTATTGAAACTTATCTTTTAACTCCTAACTGTTGAGGAGTTGACCTTTCATCATCAGCTGAGCCACAAAAATAATACAATCAGGCGTAAATACCATCAGGTGAGATTGTGGGCAAATATCTGGCTATTCTAATATAAAAAAAATGGCTATTCTAATATAAAAAACATACTGGAGCAGCTTTGATAAAAAATACTAAAGCATTTCATGTGCCTATCAAATTTGAAGATGCCCTCGATTTCTCTGGGATCCCTTCATCAGATCCTGACATGATGAAAATGGGACCAATTTGAAAGTGTGTTCTTTCAAAAAAAAAAGAACTGTGCAAATCGACCAACAATTGGCGGATAATAATAAATCGGTGAACATACATAAAAAAAAATCATACAGTCGAACATAGAACCTCCTTCTTTTTTAACAGTCGGTAATTATATTCATAAAAAACCACCTTAACTAAAATCTTGGTTCTCATTCTTTATAATTTGACCAAACTTTGCACCGAGTCAACTTGCAAATGTGTACCTACATTTGTTACTCAAATTCTGACATTCGGGGAATCTTTTTTTTATCGGGCGACCGTAAAGAGAGCCGACGACGAGTGGCGATCACATTGAACTGTCCCTCTGGGCAGATGGCTCGGTACCCGTGTGTCAAAGTAATAGTAAGTAAACATATTTTCCAGTTTATAGCTCTTATTCTAAGAGACATAGGAGTCAACAACTAAATCTGTGCATCAATTCTTGTTGACTTTAATCGAAACGAAATAAAGGGAGATTTGGAATGGAAGCTGATGTTCCTATTACGACACATCACTTGTTTTAGAAACGTGGATAAATTTGGTTAAATATGACGTCATTTGGCCTCTTTTTAGATATTTTTATTTGCGGAGAGCCACCAAACTGACTGGGAGAGCCACACTTCTGCATTAATGACTCGTCCCGAATGGATTGATATCACAGCCTCAAAGGGTGGAGCGGCACCTGCGGTACGAATCGGGCCTAAGAGATATAGCTCAAATTACATAGCTCTTTATTTACATGACATTGGCAGAATCAATAGTGTCCCAGAGCATGAATCAAGGCGTAAAGCAAAAAAAAAGTCAGAAGCCTGTGCGCGCGAGGTTATCTATGCAAGTACTTATATACTACATCAATTACCATTTTTTGATTTGCAGTATGTGATAATATATACTGCGAATAAAAAATAATGTTACTTGATGTAAGAGTTACCTACTCAGTGTTATTACAATAAAATGAACCTACAAAGTGCTTTTTTTATTTGGCACCCAAATAGAGAACTCAATACGATTTGGAACACAACGGAGATATTGATTTTGAAGTATTTTTATTTTATTTTAAGGTAATTTTGTTATTTTCATCCTCTAAACTCCCTGCCACAGTTTGGTCCTTTCCTGCCTTTTTTTATTTTTTTTTATTATGAACTGTAGAACTTATGAGGTCTAGGATGTAACGCGTTTGCCTAGAAGATGCCTGTTCACTCTTGCCTTAAAGATGTCCAGATTGTAGTGGTCCGGAAAAACAGACCATGGCTAGGAGTTCCATTCCTTAGCTGTCCGCATTATGAACGTGGAGGCAAATCGCTTTGTGCGGATAAGGGGCAAGCCAACAACGTATGGATGAAACCCCTCGCCGCGCCTTGTTGTCTGGTGGTGGAATGGGCTAAGGGGGATCAAATTATGCAGAACCTCCGCACACTCACCGAAATGAATCCGGTAGAAGACTGAGAGACTTGCCACACGACTGCGGTGGTCAAGGCTCTGCAAGCCAGCCACAGTTTCAGCTTAGTTCTTGATAAAATTCGTTTCTATCAGCCAAATTATTTTCCTCCTTTTATCTGTGGGACCCTGCCTAATACCACAATACAAATAGCGAAACAAAAGATAGCGGGCTCGTAAGCGCATATCGGCCCGGGACAGATTTCAGATAACCGCGAACGTTTCGTATAGTGATGTAACGTTAAGTAGAGAAACATAATGGGGACGAACTATATAAATAAATATAATAAATAAATAAAAAAATATTTAATAAACCACCGCTTACATGCATAACGAAGGCTGGCCCGGCCTCTCGTTATCAAATAGATTGAGCAAGATAGCATCATTGGACTTAAGAGTCCACAAATCATAAAGCGAAGTCACTTCGGAAGTCTCAAGCGTCTATTCAACCAATAAATATTCAATGCGAAAGAAAAGAAGGATTAAAGCGAAAACGCGGCAGGTTCGACATAGCGATGATTATTTTACATTCGTCTGCATTTGTTCAATGCGCGCTCCCACAGTCCGTTCTGGTATCACCACCATCGAATCCCATCACAAAACCAAAGCAAACACCAACATAAACTAAGAAAACACACTCCGATCCATCATGCTTCCCGCGTGTCTCCAATCTAAACGTCAAACTGACAGCTTTCTAAAATCAAAATAAATGGCGATGGAAAATAACCGAATCGTATCACATCATCGCTATATCGACTCTGCCCAAGTAAGTTCCTTGACTTTTCGAAACATGATAGAGAGCGCCACTGTGCTCATGCTCCGACATGTGTATCATCATCAGCAACCCACACTCGTCCACTGCTGGACAAAGGTCTCCCCTAATGCACGCCACTGCTCCCGATTAAAAAAGAGATGTGTATACGAGTATGTCAGGTATGTACAAGTAGGATATATGGAAGGTAAATTGCGGTTTGCGGTTTATAACGTATTATAAAAACTGCTTACTATATTATTTAGTTCAAACCAATTTTCGTTGTTTGTTTTCATGATAATGTACATCATATATTTTTTTTAGGTTTTATAATTCATTTAATATAGCAGTTAGAGGAAGAGGGGAGGGGGACACAATTCACCACCTTGGGAGCGTTTCTTGCGCAAAGTATTGTGTTTAGAAAAAAATGATGTTAAAAACCTCAACATCATTTTTAAAGACCTATCCATAGATACTCCACACGTATAGGTTTGATGAAAAAAACATTTTTGAGTTTCAGTTTCAAGTATGGAGACACCCCCCTTTTTAAATTTTTTTCCAATTTTTGTGTAAAAATCGTAATGCGGTTAACAAAATACATCTATAAATCAAGTTTCAATAGTATAGTTCTTATAGTACGGAGAAAAGTGGCTGTGACATACGGACGGACGGACAGATGGTCAGACATGACGAATCTATAAGGGTTCCGTTTTATGCCATTTGGCTACCGAACCCTAAAAACGGTGTGTGATTTTTTAAGCTTACTTTGCACATGCCATTCATGTCCCAATAATTTCTAGCAAGATTTAAATTTTTAGCAACATTTTTTTAAAGAGATAAAGAGATAGAATAATAAGATTGAAAAATCCTGTATTATTTTTTAATAACTTGATCCAATATTCATTTAATGTCTTTTATTACTGTAGTGTACACCGATATTTAGGGTATCCACAATTTACTGGCTCGACAACACACCAACGTAAGGCCGCGAGTCCACTCTCGTCAGTTACTCACGCCAGACTCCCCCCGCGTGCCCCGTCTCACCGTGTGTCTAAAGGTGATATTCACACAAACACTATAATCACGACCAGTCCAAAGGATTCCAAGCATTTTCACAGGTCAGTGTGTCAAATTAGAATAGTATTTATACCATGTACTTTTTTATGGGAGGAGATGAAGACCTTAGCTTTGAGTTTCCAATATTTCAGTTACCCCCTGACTATGGCGCTTGCAACAGTGCTGAAATATCGGAAACTCAAGAATAAGGCACCTGGTAGAAATCCCGCAAATACTATTCTAATGTTAGTGACCATAAAAGTTTAAAACAATATAAATGTAAAATGTTGTATGAATTGTATTTATTATGATTTAAAACATTTTTTGATCTCTCATATTGTGTTTGGCTCAACCACATCACTAGTTCCACAGAGTAAAAACTCCTATGTCAATTATATACCAATTTATAAGACGTCGGTGCCCCGCTGTTATTTTTTTGTTTATTTGATTTATTAAGGTCGGAAAGAGGTTGCAGACGATCTGATAAAACGTCCGTAGTTCGTTTCTAAAACGTGTGTACGTGTGGTGCGTGTGGTTTTTTTTTATCTTAGCTCTGGAAGGCGATTTGATCGTGCCCTTTAAATAAATAAATTAATTCTTACAACCTCTCATATATTGACCAGATTCCGTACTTCGTAGCTTAACACTTGTTCTGCGGATATCAGACAAGAGAGGACTTACTAAAATACTTCAATGGACTATACGCAGCAGGCGTATAGCGCGTTGCGAGCCCAATATAACAATGGTTTTAGGATGCTGATGCGACGTCCACGACTTTGTAGCGCGTCCGGCATATTTGCCTAGGCATATACTGATGGCTTTCACGCCATCATAAGGTAGCGGTCCGCGTCACTTTTACATCGCCTGCGGCACCAACACCATCCTTAAAACTCTAGTGGACAGGTGGGACTGGATTCATCTTCAACGCTTGTAAGATAGGCGCAAGGTGTTGCAGCGGAGGAGGGATCTCCTGTATTAATAATAATGCACTTCATTTGTTAGTAACCAATTTCTTTTATATTTTGTGTTTTCTAACCAATGCAATGTAGGCCTGTAATTATACTTTTGTTGCCTGAAATAAATAAATTATTATTATATTATTATTCAATACAATTCCTAATTGGTATCGCACCACCACCCAGACACTGAACAAACACAAGTGTTCATCACGCGAATGTTTGTGTCCAGGCTGGGGATCGAATCCACGACCTGCAGCGTACGAGGCAGGGTCACTACCAAATGCGCCATCGGGCCAGTCAGTTTATGTATGAACAGCCTTATTTATGGAGGAATTAGTTGATAATTTTATAAGTGGTATGTAGCAGACGGATTATCCGATGGCAAACTATTGCGCAGGACCAACGGTTTAACGTGCTTTCCGACGCACGGGGGTACAAGACCGCCAACTTCCACACTCCGTGCCATCACTGAGAATTTCTTAACAGAAAAACTCAGGTAAAAACCCGGGACCCCAAGCACAACCGTCGCTTTAATGTGCGACCCACTAACCATTGCGCCACCGAGGCAGTCCTTAGTGACCTCACGTCACTTACATAGTCAGCGAAACACACCTCAACGCGGCGCTACTTTACGCCTGTGAGACCGTGGTACTACTCCGGTCGGGCCGTAGGATGGATTTCCTACGATCAAAATGTTATTTTATTTCACCCCTACTGAAAAAATAGAACGTGAGTTAGAGTCGAAATTTATGGCTATTTTGTAAAAGGCTATTAATTTAAGGAATAAATTTAACAAAAATAAAATTCATTGATAAGTATTCAAAGTTCGTTTAGCAGCCATCAGAAGATTTGAATTTATCGTAAATAGAAATAAAAGAGATTTGGTTGAATTTTAAGCACATTCATAAATAGGGAATGTAAATTATTTGTTGCAGATTCTGTCTATGATAATAATAAGTTCGTATAAAAGTGACGACCCACCCCATCACCCGCTGGTGAGAGTTGGTAGTCTTCCTTGAAGAGCAACAACATTCATCAGTGCAGTCAGTCTCCCCAGGGCAGCGTTGTGGCGCGCTGAATGGCATGTGACGTCCCTTGAGTCCCATGTCCCCGAGAGTCAACCCCTCTCTCTAGTTTGCCTTAATCGGCCGGCCAGAGTGGGATGTCAGAGCTATATGCTCGCAGGGTCGAGGTGAAAGATGCATAAGTCGCGAGTTGGCACAGTGTCTGCTGTAGGCACTGGGTAGATAGCGGTGTACACCTCTCGACACCCTGAGCACCACACAACTATGTTGCCGCTTTAGAGCCACCGTTTAGGGAGACCATATAGTGTGCGTGCGATTCACCACCTGCCCATTTTATTCGTGATTTTCATCGTTTATCGGGCAAGTGCCATAGTCCATCAATATTCCTGGTTACAGAGTCCATCAGCACCTCAAATTGTTTTATATCCACTTCTCCCAATAGACCAATAATATACACCAACCGGGGACTGTCCTTGGCTACACTCCATAGTGTATACAATGATAGTCGCTGGCTGGTGTCACATCACATTTAGATCAACTTCTCATGAACGGGCCTCTACGTGTTGGCTCCGGCTACACGCATGCCTTCCAAAGGTCCGGTACATGATTGCCCGAGAATATGATATCATAAATTTATAATATTTTAGCAGGGGAGAAAAAGTGAAAGCTTACACATAAATAATAATAATAAATCCATAAGCTAGCTCCATCGTAGAGTTCAGTGTGAAGCCAAGAGCAAAACGATGTTAAAAAAAAACACAACATCACATACATTGATCTGACTCCAAAATAGGTATCTCAAGCACCTGTGTTACGGATATCAGAATTTATATTTCTGATGAAGAAATTTAGGGAGTCTCATAATTAAAATGAAGTGACTGCTTTCTGGCCATTGCCACTTTTTGAGAGTGGAACCAATCCAAGTGGATTATGATTATGTCTTAACCATGATACATAAAGATTTTCATGGTAAATAAATAAATAAATATTTCACAACATCACATACATTGATCTGACTCCGAGATAGGTAGCTCAAGCACCTGTGTTACGGATATCAGAATCAACAGTTGGATTACAAATATAAAAGAAAGAAAGAAAGAAGAAATGTTTATTTGGAACCAATAATTACATAATCGTATCAACAATTTTCAGTTTTAATATATAAAGTAATATTTTAATATATACAATATATAAATATATAAAATTTAATATATAAATATAATACTTTTCTTTTGTAAATACATACTTATAATACATAGCAAACACCCAGACCAATACAAACAAACATGATCATGCACACAAATGTTTGTACTGTGCGGGGATCGAACCCGCAACCCTGCCTAAATCCCTGCCTAGTCTCAGAACTCAAGTCTTTACCCTATCTTTACCTCAATTAGTGCCCACCGTCTTGAAGGCCCGCTCCAAACACTCACCAGCCCATTTATCAGTGTTAGCCTAGATTTTCTGGGGCTATTTCAATTAATTACGGTAATTTATATCCTATTATACCCATTCTATCTTCTTGACGTTTGAATGGCACATCTTCAGTTAATTTGGTGTAGAAATTCAATCAGTTTTGATTGTAGAGAACATTTGTTTATGAGTTATTTTACTATACTACCTACTTGCAAAACTTATTTATTACTAGTAAAGTAAACTATCAGTATATAAGTAAGTAGCCTATATACTGTCCTACTGCAGGGCAAAGGTATCCATCATAGAAATCAAGTTATCGCTACTATTGTAAACAAAACACGTTTTCCAAGCAACTGTTTTTTATTGACAATAGAAGAATAGAGAAATACAAATATCAAAAACCATAAATGATATAAAGAGGTTAGTTGCTGGTCGCCAACATGGCCCCCCACGGTGTGAGCACCAGTAAACTTAGGGAGGCGACCAACAACTATAGGTCCCTAAGCAGGTGACGCAGGACATTCCCTTTCGCAGCCGCATCCACCGCGTAATTATCTTCGTTCCGACGAAAAATGCTTCGTTCCTCTTCAGACTTAGGAGCCCGTCCATATCGCAGCAAACATCGCTCAGCACAGCATCAGCGGAATTGGGTGGCTTGTATCAAAAGTCGAAGATTCGCTAGAAACGAAACACGTTTTCCAAGCAACTGTTTTTTATTGACAATAGAAGAATAGAAAAATACAAATATCAAAAACCATAAATAATATAAAGAGGTTAGTTGCTGGTCGCCAACAACTATGATGGGATTAAGCTTACTCACCACACTTGCCTAATGCGGATTGGTGATCACAAACCCGAACTAAGTTTGAAAAATTCGAAATATACTTTTTGCTCGACCCGGGAATTGAACCCAGGACTCCGAGATTACGGCCCGGTACTTAAACCACTATACAGACATGTTCATTATTGCTAAATAATTTGTTCACTGTAGTCACTTACTGGATACTTCGATACATGTCTCTGAGCCTAATGCAGTATTTATCGTCTCAAAACATTGTATGCTTTATTTTATTTTCTGCTTATGATGGCAATAAATTTAATCCTATTCTTATTCTTACATATGAGAGTTCAGTTATTTGAAATGGTTAGTAGGCTTAAAAGGACATAACTCTTATACTCGAGCCAAAGACTTGTGGCAGTCGGTGCTATAATTAATTAATAATAAAAACAATAATAAAGAATGAAAAACCATTTTTTTTTACTACGAGCTCTACTTTGATCGTGATATTTTTCTGTGAGACCGTGATACCATGGCCTCTCAAAAAAACCCCGTGAAGCAGCACTGTGCTGTGTTTCGCTGCGTGAGTGAGGGTACCGGAGGCCCATTCCGGGGGAAATGGGGGGTTAAGGGGCTGGCAGCGCACTTGTGACTCCAACGGTGTCGCCCGTGGACATGGAAACCCGTCCATGGGCGGCGGCAATCGCTTATCTTCAGGTGATCCGTCTACTCGTCTGCCACCTATCACATAAAAAACAACCTCTTGATGAATATCTTTTAAAAACCGAACACTACATTTTCCAAGGATTTATCATCATTATCCCAGCGTGTTATTCTCGGTTGTGTCAAAAGCCGTCGCTTAAGACACCAGAGTATGTTTGTACCCAAATTCCTAAGAAGACATCTAAGAAACCGATTTCCCTTTGAAAAAAAATTCGACGAAAAAAAAACAGGCTTCAAAAAACCACGAACTAAAAGCGTAAATAATATTTTAACTCTTCATACACTTCCGATAACATTTTATAACAGTACACTCGAGAAAAGATGTTACCGAAGTCGGTGCCCAATACTATTTAGATATTAATCTTGTTATACATTCAATTATTCAACAGAAACTCGGCCCCTACGTTTTTTTTTCATACTTTGTAGCGTGTCATTTCGGCAGCAGCACATATATTAAAAAAAAACACACTGTCAAACTTAGAACCTCTTTTTTAAAAGTCGTTTATAAAAAGAGAGTTCGCAATATAATGTTGCGTATGTATTCATTAGTGCCGTCAAATGCATGCAACATCTTTGTGAAATTCAAACCATCAGACCCTTAAAAACGTCAACCTTCACCAAACGGTCCTAAACACACCCTTGGCCTTTCTTTTTGTAGGTTCAAATATCACATGTCATGACAAACCAACCCGAGCTTACATTACTAACCCAAACTTGGATACAGAAAACCGGACCATTCTGAACTTTGTACTACGAGAATAAAGACGAGTTTGGTGAAATTGATTTTCCGGGTGGAGTGCTTCGGTCCCTTTTGTTTCTTAGCAGTTGGGGCATGGAACTGACAGCCAGGTAATATTCGCAGGCAAACGGCGAAGAAAAGCGGAAAATATTGGATATGGATGCGAGTTTTTATTCCGTTATCGTATGCCGAGTGGTCGAACGGGAATATTTTTGTTCCTCGTTTTCGGTTTAGTTCAATAGGTAGCATTGAAATGGATCGCGTATTGATTGGCTCGCTGTTACAGAGAGGAAAAAGATCACCAAAGCATACAACACTGAAAAGTAAAAACTGCAATCGATAGGTAAAATTAGGAACGAGTTATTCAAGCAGTTAGTGAAGCAGCACTGTGCTTTCGCTGCGTGAGTTAGGGTACCGAAGGTCCAATCCGGAGGGGAAAGAGGAGTTTAAAGGTTGGCAGCGCTTTTGTATCTCCACTGGTGTTGCGGGTGTCGCGGCGGCAATCGTTTACCATCACCGTAATCCGTCTGCACGTCTGCATATTATAAAAAAAAATCAAAAGCCATTTTTACTTGTCTACGGCAAAGCCAAAAGGGTTATGATTTTGGCGGTCTATGTATACTCGTCTGCCCACCTATCACATAAAAAAAGTATGTAAATAGGTTTGTATGTTCCAAGATTCTGCCTAACCTAACCAACCCATTTTGGTGAATGAGGTATCAATCGTTTCCTTATTATTGTACAAGTGACCTAGACTTATATTTTATTTGAAAATGATAGCAGAGAGGGTGCTATACGAAAAAAAACTAAAAGACTTTTTGAAAATTTTTATAAAAGCGACATATAATAATATTACCTATATTAATCTGAAACGGTAAAAATATTTTTTTCGTAATGCATTTATCACTTACTGTACGAAGACACGATGCTTCGAAATAAATATTGTTATCAGGGCTATATTTGAAAACTTTTAGTAAAATGCTCAGTGGACAACACAGACTTCTCCAACGAAAATCTAATATTCAAATTACTGCTAACTGTTATCAAAACAGGGCCTTTTGAAAAGCGACGATTTAACGAGTAGCCGTATTAAATGCGGCTGAATAAAAACAGCCGGAATTCGTCGCCAAAAGTCATTCATCACGGCTAGTCATAATGTGATAAAACGATAGATTAGCCGCCACTTTAACAGTTTTTTGTTCCGATTCCTTAAACTCGTAGCTCCGATGACATAACAACATAAATGGCGTTGGAAACAGAAAATATGTTGCCGAATTGCGAAATTATAAGTGAAAAACAAAGAAAATATATCAAATCTGGAAGAGATTGCTCATAGTGATAAGGCCGCCTTCGTTGTATATATCCTGTAATGCCTAGTCTTAAGTTTTCATACTGTACTTTGAGTGCAATAAAAATATATTCATTTATTCAAATTATATCAGAGATTATGATAAATCTTCAGGTGCAATTAAATAATTTCTATTCTTTTTAATGTGGAAAAGTAAAAATAACTATCTACAAAGGCCGACAAAGATCGAATTGCAGAGCTAGTAAGTAATACAAGTACGATACCGCTTGACGGCCCCATCTGTTTTTCAATTAACATAGAGGTTTAATTTTTCGGGACATCCATAATATGGTTTAAATTTTAACTTGATCACTTCCACGTTTCTGAAATAAATGGCCATGACACACAGGCGGTCCACAAGATAATCATAAGATTACCCATATAAATACCCATTGGTACCCACCATTTTGAGGATTGAAACCTGTTAAATCAACTAAAAAAGACTGCGTAATAGCATCTTGTGTACATTTAGCTTGCAGTGCGGATGGTAAAATTCTGTCTTTATTTTTAATTCAAGCCCTGGCAACCCTCAACCTAAAGGTAGCCACTTACCATGTAATAAGGGGGGCTTAATGTAATAAGAAATGATGAAGGTCGGGGTTCCTGTCTTATTTTATAGACCCCTAGTTTTTCAGGGTCCTGAATCTCAAAAATAAAAAATGGAACACTCATAAGATTATTTTGTTGTCCGTATGTTCGTTTGTGTGTGTGACATGATGCCCCTTCACTTCAGAAAAACATGAAGATATAGAGTTGAAATTTCAACTAAATCCTAAGATCTTCACGTCCTGAATAAATTAAAACTTAGAATAGTTATTTGCGAGATTTGTACCTAACAGTACCGAAAAGTACATACTTTTGATTTGGAGTGAAAAATATTTCACTCCAAATCACTGGAATGAGTTTTATAACCCCCAGATAATTTCGACAGAACGCAACTACATACCAAGACTGGTCAGGCAAGCGATTGAAAATACAAAGTACAAAAATTTCTATCGTGAGGATAGGTTTAAATTGCCAAATGTCTGGAGACCAGTGATTCGAAAATGTAAAAACCGTAAAACTAAACAAAGTGTCATTTCGCGGCCAGATACTGTGAGTGCTGTGTGTCCAGAACAGGTGCGAGAAAATAGCGAGTTAGTGAACAGTGGTACCGCAGGTGTGCGTAGTAGAAGATTGCGAAGGAGGGTAGACCGTTTTGTCTGCCAGTAACATCTTACCTACAAAAACTTCAGTTCAGTATATAAGTTACTCTATGCTTCAGTTACTCCGTGACCATGGCGCTTGCAACAGTGCCGAAATATCGGAAACTCAAAAATAAGGTACATGGTAGAAATCTCGTACATAACTATTCTAATGTTAGTGACCATGAAAGTTTAAAACAATATAAATGAAACCTTTATGTTACGTAAAAAAACCTAAATTCTAAGGAATCAAAAATTACAGGGTTGAACTAAAACTTTTAAATTTGGCAAGTAAATTGTTAAAGAAGACATATAATAAGAAAAAATCTGAAAACTGTACATTTGTAATGAATTCTTAAAAAATAGGAGTTTTCGTTTTTGAACGGGGTTGAAATATAAAAGTGAAGCTACGAGATCAATTGAAATGTTATATGAAAGGACATCGTGTGCACAGTATAAAATATTTGGAAATTTATGTTTACTACGTATTATTTATAGAGAAAACATATTTAAAAAATAAATAAAAACATTTTTTTTTGGTCTTTACCTCAACCACACCTGATGGATAGCAACGATGAGCTCTAGGATGATACGCGTTTGCCTAATATATGCCAGTTCACTCTTGCCTTAAAGATGTCCAGATTATAGTGGTCAGGAAAAACAGTCCTCGACAGGGACTTTCATTCCTTAGCCGCCCGCATTATAAATGTGTAAGCGAATCGCTTCGTGCGGATAATATCAAAAACATCAGCAGAATTAAGAGATTCCATTCCTAAACTATTTTTAAACACTGGATACGTTCGGATCCCTCGCTGAGCGAGCCCGACTCGCACTTGACCGGTTTTTTTGAGCTCATTTCATTGAACACGTTCTGAATGGGAGATTTTATAGGGTGTTTGGAATTTGAATGAGTTTCTGAGCCGTATAGTATATAGTCATAGTCCTCCTCATCCTAGCGTGTATTCCCGGTTGCGTCCAAAGCTGTCTGTTTGTTTCTAGGGGTACGCTTAGACCATGATTAAACATTTAAGGAGTCTTGTAATTACAATGGAGCGATTGCCGTCTGACCTTCGCAACCCTTTAATAAGGGGAACCGGACCAACTGAATCATGGTTACAAGTTCCGGGAATTATCCGAAACGTGCAGGTTTTGTCACGATATTTTTCCTCACCGCTGAGCATATTTTCTAAAATATGAAGTTAAAATATATACCTTTTGAAAAATTCGGAGGTGCATGCTCAAATTCGAACCACGAGCCCCACATGGAAGGGGAGTTCTTACCTACTGAGCAAACATGGCTAGTTACAGTCAATAAATGAATAAATCGAGACAACATCATGTATGTTAACATATATGTTTATGTATATATATTCATTTATTCGTCATAGATAGTTCTGCATCGCCCAAAAGGTTGACTATAATATAACTCTTCTTGTGCAATAAAGAATTTTTTTTTTGGTCAATAAGCCAACGCTTGACCACAATCGCACCTGATGGAAAGTGACGATGAGGTCTAGGAGTATCATCCTAGATACTCCTAGACCTCATAGTTTACCTAAAAGATGCCTGTTCACTCTTGCCTTAAAGATGCCCAGATTATAGTGGTCAGGAAAAACAGAAAAAATAAAAAACATCACATATGATTGGAATGTGGGATGAAATTTTAGAATGAATAATAAATCGTAAATATATGTGTTATGCCTGGACATGTCTGGTAGAAATCGCATCCAGCGATAAGACCGCCGAAATTGTACAATTAAGTTTCTGTAATGCCTTTTGAAGTTGTGTTTTTTTGTGCAATAAAGTATATCTATCTATCTATCTATGTTTGTCTCACGCTCCACTCAACGAACCTGTTACTTGCTGCTTAGTTACACCAAAGAAAATAACACAAAGTAGAGTTACCGGCAGTAATTGACTAACACTTAAACACGTAATTTAGTAAGTTGTGTAAGCTACAGCGTAAAAGGCCCAGTGTGACAACTCTACCGCTAAATAACACACAGAACCATGGGAACACCTCGAGCGGAGTGATACCACGGCCTCACAGAAAACCTACGTGAAGCAGCACTGTGCTGGGTTTCGCTGCGTGAGTAAGGTTACGAAAGCCCAATCGGGGGTAAAGGGGGTTTAAAGGTTGGGCAGCGCAATGGACAACATTTCAAAATTGCTAAGCTCTATAAAAAAAAATTTCCAATTCTTTGTTTACTTTTCCGCTGCTCGAATATATATTTATTAATTTTTTATATTGCTTATTTACTGAGAAAAAAATTAAAAACTAAAAAACGTAAGATGACGTCATCGGACGGCAGAATGTAAAATATTTCTTTGCTTAGCACATTATAGTTTTAAATTTACGAAATGCCAAACCCATGACATGTAACTGTCAAAAAAAAGACAACTTGTCAACGTTGAATGTATGAATGACGTTGACAATATTGACACTAGTGTTATTTACCTTTGACAGTAGTACCTTTTTTTTATTAAAACAATGATAAGCAAAGGAATATCGCTGTATTCAGCCGTCCGATGACGTCATTTGGCGCTTACGTCTATTTAGAATATAAAGAATTTCAATAATTATTTTATGCGTGAAAATGGCCAAATTTTGAAAAAAGAAAAAATATGGGTCTGTTCATTTTATGTCTATTTTCATATAAAAAAACAATATGGACATGTTAAAAATATGAAATGTTGTCCATTATGGTGTCGCGGGTGTTTATGGGTGGCGGCAATCACCAACCATCAAGCAATCTGTCTGTTTGTCTACCACCTATCATATAAAGAAAGCTGTATCTAACCTTGATATTAAAGAGTTCGTTAACTATAGCGTATATCATTATCTTGTCTCACCCACACGTCTGTCTGTGAGGCATTAAGAAAGAAAGAAAGAAAACATTTATTAATATAGACATCACAACACAGGCCATACAGCCGTTGTAAACACAAGTTGGCACAGACAAAAAACAATTAAAATACATACAAATGAAAACTAAAATGCTACGAGTAACATGCTGAGCTTAAACCTTGTTGAACACTTCGCTTTGTTCCCTTTTTTTTATATGAGAGGTGGCAGACGAGCAGACGGATCACCCGATGGTAAGCAATTCCGCCGCCCATCGACACCCGCAACACCAGTGGAGTCACAAGTGCGCAGCCAACCTTTTCCCCTTCCCCCCATTGGGCCTCCGGTAATCTCACTCACAAGGCGAAACACAGCGCAGGCGCTGCTTCACGCCGGTCTTCTGTAAGGCAGTGGTATCACTCCAGTCAATCGGCACATTCATGCCTAAGCGTGGCTCTCCCACATTTCTGTCCTTTTTAGGGTTCCTTTGTAGGGTTGTTTTTAAGGGTTTTGTCTACGGGTAAATGGAAAAAAGCGTGGCTCTCCCACGGTCAAAATATGCACATCAGTATTTGTAATTTATTTATATTTTACTACTGGTAACTTTTATTCTGTGTGCTACGAGAGTCCACTGCGTAATTGACTCTTGAACTTGTTATAACTTGTTTCTTAACGTTTAATAAACCCTTCCCCCAGGCTCTTTAGGAATTCTAATGCTAACGGATTAAGTACAAATTCGATTTTAAATGGAGTTCAAAATAGTTTCGCTAGAATTTAAAACAACCCCCAATCAACTTTTTTTTGACACCCGCGACACAAGTGGAGTCACAAGTGCGCTGTCAACCTGTATACTCCCCTTTTCCTCGTATTGAGCCTCCGGTGCCTTCACTCACGCAGCGAAGTGCTGCTTCACGCGGGTTTTCTGGCGGTAACACTCCAGTCCAGCCGACGCATTCATGCGTGGCTCTCCCACGATCAAAACATGATAAATTTATGCTATTTAACGTTTATCCCTCAAAGTCTTAAGTCGAAAGTCTTCGACCAGTGCGTCCTTCCGGTCATGACTTACGGTGCCGAGACGTGGACACTTACGGCTGGACTAGTCCACCGGTTCAAAGTCGCTCAAAGAACTATGGAAAGGGCTATGCTCGGAGTATCTCTGAAGGACCGCATCAGAAATGATGTAATCCGACAGAGAACCAGAGTCACCGACATAGCCCGCCGAATTAGCAAACTGAAGTGGCAGTGGGCTGGTCATATTAGCCGCAGAACTGACAGCCGTTGGAGCCGTAAAGTCCTTGAGTGGAGACCGCGACTCGGTAAGCGTAGTGTAGGACGCCCTGCGACAAGATGGGATGATGACATTCGAAGGCTGGCTGGTGTGGGCTGGATGAGAGTGGCCGAAAATCGGGAGCAGTGGTGTGCATTAGGGGAGACCTATGTCCAGCAGTGGACGAGTGTGGGTTGCTGATGATGATGACGAACGTTTATCCCTAAGTATCTTTATTTGCCCTTTACATTATTTTTCAGGCATAAGACTAGTCCTATGCCTGAAAAATAATGTGAACAAAATAACTGTGTAATCGGCTACTGCGACACAAGCAGATCTTGCTAAGTGTAGAGCAGCGGCTCTGCACTAAGCAAGATCTTTTGCCACAAGTGTCGTTTGCCACTAGAGTGTCATTTCCCATCAGTGTTGTTTGCCACTAGAGTGTCATTTGCCACCAGTGTCGTTTGCCAGTAGTGTCATTTGCCATCAGTGTTGTTTGCCACTAGAGTGTCATTTGCTACCAGTGTCGTTTGCCACTAGAGTGTCATTTGCCATCAGTGTTGTTTGCCACTAGAGTGTCATTTGCCATCAGTATTATTCGCCACCAGAGTGGTATAAGCCACTAAAGTATCGTTTGCCACTAGAGTGCCATTTGCCACCAGAGTGGGATTTGCCACCAGTGTCGTTTGACCCCAGTGTCATTTGGTCCCAAATTGTCGTTTGATCCCAAAGTGACATTTGAGTCGTGTCATATAATCTTAAAGTGTCATTTTGACTCAACGTGTCATTTGATCCTAATCCCTGTTTTTGTTCTTAAAGCTAGCGAGCTTTCAAAACAAAAACTGTCACATGCTTTATGGCAATAAAGCTTATTGTATTGTATTTTTGCCTAAATGATGCTAATTAGAGGGACAAATTAAACAGGTAAATCAGAAGTGACAAAAGGCATATATTTTCAACAAGTAACACGACAAGTAACGCATAAATGATATACTGGATGTCTTCTTAAATTATGTGTGTAGCTTTGAAAACTGTTGTACCTTTTTATTTACTTAAGATCACTTTAACATTGAACTAAGTAGTTAAAACTCACTGCACTCTAAAGTCTCATGATAGTTCACTTGTAACCAGTTACTTAAGGTGACGGGTAGGGCACACTAGCGACGCAAATCGATTTTAATATTTGGCTACTAAACTGAATCTATTTTAAACAATTACGGGATTACAATCTCTCGGCAAACACTTATACTATTTATAAAATAACCGTGCACAAATACGGACACAACATTTGTTCGCAAGAAATTGATTACCGCCAAAAGCGGCCACTTTTAGCGTGAATCAACTTTTCGCGTACAAATGTTGGGTCCGCATTTGTGCATGCTTATTTAATAAATAGTATAAGTGTTTGCCGAGAGGTTGTAATCCCGTAATTGTTTAAAATATATCCGGTTTAGTAGCCAAAATAGTAGTCGATTGGCGTCGCGAATGTGCCCTACCCGTCACCTTAAAGAAACAAAAAGCCAATGCCCTTTCTGAAGTGAGTGAGCTGATCCTCCAAGATACTAGTTGTTATTCAAGACAATTCTGGCGGGAAGGGGTCAAACACTGCGCGTAGACGAATGCAAGTCAAATGTTTTAAATTAGTGTCTAGTGGTTTTTAATGTACTTTGTATGTACACTAAAACGTGTATATTTGTTTATTTGTGCATTTAGGTGCCGCAAAGTGATCCCGATAATAAGAATCGTTGAATATTATTGTTTTCTAACACTGCAATTGTGTCGAGTGAAAGTGTGACGGACAACTTGCATGGACCTAATAGAGTCTTAAAACCCGCGATTGTGCTTAGAGTGGTATCGACAGAATCCTCAGTACCCTTACCATGAGTTTGAAAAACTGTTTTCGCTATCGAAAACTATCACTTTGTTCCTTTCATTGTGGTATATGTGAAAGAGACAGAGCAATAGTTTTGGATAGGAAGGATAGGACTTATTGTACTGTCTGTTGTTGTTGTATCATGCTTGTATTTTGGTTTTGTGCAATAAAGAATATCTATCTATCTATAGTATTTCAAACTCATGGTAAGGCCTCAGGTCGATAAAACGTACCTTAAACACTGGCGTTTTGTTGAGTGACTGTTGTGACTTTGACTGACTTCGACTGTTGGACACAGACTAATATACTGTTGACTACCAACTGTCTGTGACCAAATAGACCTTTGAGGAGTCTTATATGGAAAGCCAAAATTAATGTTTGGTCGCTGAGCCATCAGTTTTGATCAATAATTGTAAAATCTATTTCTAGTGCTTAGCAAGAAATTGTAAATCATTAAAATATTTGTTACAGATATCTTAACTACAATGCTTATACGGTCCGCTAGCGTCGATATTGATAAATGAATTTAGATTCATTATTTCTGACATCAATTAACATTTAAAATATTACCATAGCAGTGAAACTTTTGTATTTATAGAACTTTACACTGGGCATGTTTGTATGAACATTTGCTGGTTCTTGGTTCATATGTTCAATATTTATTTTTTAGTATACATGCATAGATAAATGATAGCGTCGTCTTTTATTTGCAATCACTTGTAAATGTCTAAAAATAAATAATTTTGAATGATTTTAATGTTTGGCGATTTGTAAGTGCTAAGTAGACCTTGTGTTGCCGTGTGGTCCCGGTAGAGTAGAATAGGCCACCCTCACTCTTACCGAGGTGTCGTAAAAGGCGACTAAGATAAAGCTGCTGGCATGATCATCAGTACCCAGAGAAGGAAAACTCTGCATTGATATCTAAACCCTCGCCAACCCGTCTGCCAAGCGTGGTGAGTATGGCAATTACCCCTCATGTGATTGAGGGAGGCCCGTGCCCCAGCAGTGGGGACTTAAATGGGCTGACGATGAAGTGCTAAGTACATGAAGTGTATTGTAAGTATTAAATAAATATTTTATCAACGAATTTTTATCCGTAGATAAAGCTCTGGTATGATTAGCGTAATATTTGAATAGAATGACATTATGGTTCGTCTTAGCGTGTAATTCCCGGTTGCGTCCAAAGCTGCCACTCTGGAGCCTGGGGTAGACTTGGACTATGATTCAGGATTTTGGGGTATCTGGTAATTACCATGAAGCGACTGCCGCCTGACCTTCGCGACCCTTTAATCATGAGAACCAGATCAACTGAATCATGGTTCCACTGTTTCTGAAACTACCTGAAGCGTGCAGGATTCCTCACGAATTTTACCCTCACCGCCGAGCTAATGCTAGAAATATGCACATAAAATTGAAAAATCCAGAGATGCATGCTCGGATTCAAAGCACGACCCCCCGTATGCAAGGTGCGTTCCGAATCACTGAGCTACTCGCTCTTGGTATGAATGACAATATAGTATAGACCATATATTTAGTATCTAAGATTGGTCGAATCGGAGGCTTAATTACATAAGATAAGATTAACACGTTAAGTACTTAATCTACAGTAATCAAGTTTAGATTATTCTGAGTTTTGATTTCAATCGGTCAAAAGCCTGAGTAATGTTACGGAAGTGTTTAATTATTATTGTTTTAGTAAGTAGTGTGTATGGTTTCCAGAGTGCGTTTGATGAGGGGTTGTACCAGAGTGTTCTGGATGAGGAGTTGTGTAGGGAACAGTTGAGGTTCTTGTCCAATCATTCAATGGGTTGGGAATGTAAGTAAAAGTTGTGAATTTTACTTAATGTGATTTGATACTAGCCGGCGCCTATCCCTGCATAGCATCTATCCACTATCGATTAGCAAAGACAGTCCCCGGTTGATACGGGACTATTGAAAAGAGAGGAAACTGGACTATTTAGTGACTATGGATTTAGGAGACTATAGCGCTGGCCGATGAAAATCTCAATGGCCCAAGTCAGTCTTATCTTTTATGGAATATAATAGTTTAGCAGACGAGTAGACGGATCACCTGATGGTAAGCGATTGCCGCCGCCCATGGACACCCGCGTCACCATTGGAGTCACAAGTGCACTGCCAAGCTTCAAACCCCCTTTCCCCCGGATTAGGCCTCCGGTACCCTCACTAATGCACCGAAACACAGCTCACGCCGGTTTTCTGTGAGGCTGTGGTACCACTCCGGTCGAGCCAACCCATTCATGCCGAAGCGTGGCTCTCCCACTTAGTTTATAGACTTACAAATGAATTGAATTAAACATCTTGTAACCTAATCACGGTTTCAGAGCAAAACCTCGGCGCTTTGCTGGTCTGCCACCTGTCACATGCCGTCTGTTCATCTTTTAACTGGACCATAAAAAATAGGATTTTTTAAAATGTTACACTTTAATTTTGTTTCTGTAAGAGAAAAGTACTTTATTGAAACCAAATTGTAAGGCCTGTTAACACCTTCCACAGTTCTAGACTCCAGCGGAAAACTTCCATCTGGCATCTTATCAGGAAATGTGAACGACTTGGGTGACTACTTCCGATGCCTGTCCATAAGTTTCCACCACCAGGTGAACCTCACAGAACAACACATAGAAGGCAAATACTGCACTATACTAGCTCCTTTCAACCAGCAGCCGATCACCAAACCAAATTTACCAGACATAAACATAACTTTTCGGAAGATAACAGACTTGAATATAACGTTGCCGGAGATATCATGGTTCAGGAGCCATTTATGGCTCAGTGGCTTTAGTAAGCCAGATCAAAAGATACTGGACCAGTTGGAAGAGTCAATGAGGTTTCAGCACTGGGCGCAGACTTTGGTAGGGGTTGGAACTCCTCGAGAAGTCTACAAAGTGAAAGAAATTAATTCTCATATGAGGTTAGTTTTGACATCCTTATTTGTCATTATCTCGGCGTGTTAAGAAATTCCTCTTGGCTTCACACTAAACACTAAGTGTTAATCAGAAACAGCCTATTTACTCTAGTAAAGTATCAGCCTACATACTGTCACACTGCAGGGCAAAGGCCTCCATCAAAAAAATCAAGTTATCGCTACTATGATGGGATTACGCTTAATTACCACGCTTGCCAAATGCGGATTGGTGATCACAAACCCGAGCTAAGATAGAAAAATTCGAAACATACTTTTTGCCCGACCCAAGAATCGAACTCAAGACCCCGAGATCACGGCCCGGTACTTAAACCACTAGACCAACAGGGTTTTATTCACTCTAGATTTATTAAAAAAAATGAGGTTGTAGTTATTGGGGAAAATAGACGCAGAGAGAGCGTTCCATTCCCTAGGTAGTGCGCATCACGAAAGCCGAGAAAAAGCGCTTTGTATGCCTTCGAGGAATATTTACCAAGAAAGGATGGTAACTCGCAGCTCGTCTGCTTTCAAGGTGGTAGAAAGAATAATGCAGGTTGTTATCTGTTGAAGCGTTTTTGAGCGAAGAAAGTCTCAAGCCATTATCTTTTTCCAGGATATTTCCCAAGGCCTTCACAGCCCGTAATGGTGCGACAATAGGAGTCTGCGTGCCCAAAGTATGCACGGCCAGACAAGCCATAGATTTCCTCCAGGATATGAGTCAGGTTTTAAACGCCACATATGAAGAATACTTCTGTCGACTGCCCAATGATAGGTCATTCGCTCCAGCTGATTATGTGGCAGTGTAAGTGCACCAAAACTAACCGTAATATGAAAGATTCATCATCATTATTCATCGCCACGCTTCGGCATAATTGAGCCGGCTCGATCGGTGTGAAGCAGACCTGTGCTGTTTCGCTGCGTGAGTTAAGGTACCGGAGGCCAAATATCGGGAAAAGGGGGGTATAAAGACAGCGGAATTGTGACTCCTCTGGTGTTGCTGGGAGGCGGCGGAAATCGCTTACCATCAGGTAATACTGATGCTGTAGTCAACTGCTGGACGTAGGCCTAATGTTAGCCACTCCGATAGATTTTATGCTTCTTCTATCCAGCTCTTGCTAGTTTCCTGTTTAAGATGATATACAACATAGATATTTTTTCTAAAACTTCCAATTTCTCCGTGTTTAGGATATCAGCATAACTAAAGCAACGTATAAATTCTGGAGTTCTATAATAACTACAATTAGATTTTTCGATTCATAAGAACAGGAATCATTGGGACGTTTTTTTAGGTAACATTATTTTGTATTTAGTACTTATCGTATAATACATGATTATGTACCTGAAAAAATAATAATCATAGTGACAATTTAATGACTCAAAAATGAGTATATACTTACAGTGTTTTCACTGAGAAAGTGGCAACATCAAGACACCTGAGTCATCAGTAAAAATATTATAGCCCAATCTTCGTCAGGCAAAGAAAACAAGAAAAAAAATCTTTCACAAAATTGATGAATGTCAAATAGGTATGTTCAATGCGTGTGTGTTGCCAGTGATGACATACGGAACCGAAACGTGGCCGCTTACAATGTGCCGATTAAGGAGGCTCAAAGTCACCCAGAGAGCAATTGAGAGGGCTATGCTCAGAGTCTCCCTGCGTGATCGTATCAGAAATGGTGAGATCCGCAGGAGAACTAAGGTCACAGACATAGCCCAAATGATTGCATGCCTCAAGTGGCAATGGGCAGGGCACATAGCGAGGAGAACAGACGGCCGTTGGGGCGGAAAGGTCCTCGAGTGGAGGCCACGTACAGGAAGTCGCAGCCGTGGCAGGCCTCCTACAAGGTGGGAATCCATTGGATGCGGGTGGCACAGGACCGATCTGTGTGGAGAACATTGGGAGAGGCCTATGTCCAGCAGTGGACGTCTATTAGCTGAAATGATTAATAGGTATGTAATCTGCTGCTGATTTAGAATTTCTTCTGCCGAGAAGATCCAGCTAAGAAGAGTAGTTACTCTTCTCAATCGGTGGTTGCGGTAAATAACCTAAGAATTCAATGCACTAACATTGTTTTTTCTTTCACAGCGGAATATTTTCTCTGATAGTGTTGCTGTCTATAATCTCCACGTCATTTGATTTGTGGACCACATTCGTTGCTAAAAGACGTAAGTGTGTTGTTTTTATATTCAATTCACTTTCTTAAGTCAAACCATTCTTATATATGATAAAATGAAAATGACCACTTCTCTGAAAACTTCAAGTATTGACTCTTAACTGGCCTTGAGGAGCCAAATAGTATTAAAACAAATATTTAAGACTACAGTAGACCTACAGTCTACTAAGCGATGCTAGCTCAGTAGAGGCAATGGATAAGAACATGCACCTTTTAAACAAGAGGTCTTTATGTTCAAATCCAAGCATTCACCTCTGGGTTTTTCAAATTCTATATGAATATTTTTACCTATCACGGAGAGGAAACGAAAACATCGTTTCTGGAACGTGTAACCATGTTTCAGTTGGTCTGGTTCCTCTGTCTAAGGCTTGCGAAAATAAAACGAAAAATTTTCACTATGAGGAGAAATTTTGAAATTATACACCGTAAATGTGCAATAAAGTTCGTACAGCCACACTTCAAAGTATACAAAAGTGTAATTTTTTTTCATTTGATTCTCACCTTAATGTCAAACACTTTAGGTTCAATATCAATTGATTGAATTCCAATTGTAGTAACCTGTACATTTATCTACCCAAATAATTTGATGTACACGGGACAAAACGCAATTATTTTAATATGTAAGTACATACTCGTAGTAGCATATACTCACAGCTTGATTATTTTTATAATGCAACGCGAAAGTTAAAAATCTTTTATCTATCCTTGACAGGGTCCCGTAGTCTTTTCACAAGTTTTTCAGTATACACAAACACCAGACGCTTCCTCACGTTCAACAAGAATGCCAACGACCTTCCGTGCGTGGATGGGATCAGAGCCATCTCCATGCTGTGGGTGGTTGTGGGCCACACGTACTCGTTGACTTTGCTTGGCTTCGTGCACAACATGAGTGAGACCTTAGCAGTAAGTTTCTCAGCACGGCGTCTTGCTTGTTTTGATGCAAATTGGTTAAACCAAGCTTGATCTGGAACCCCTCATTCGAACGAAAAGTACACTCGCAAATCGGCTTGTACAGCCACAAGCTTAGATGATCCAAGTTGCTACTTAAAATATCTGATATGATGCAAAGACCTATGAATTCCCATATCCATAGTAATTGAAATTAAACTATCTAGCTTTTTTTATGTCAATGGCGAAACAAATGTTTTTGGCTCAATGCTCCACCGCACGGACTGCTCTGCTAGTAATCCGTTTGCTATTCTGCCACCTATCATATAAAATGAAATTTCATAAAATCACCATGCATGCAGCTAAATAGCTGCCCAAGGCATGCAGGATGTATCAGAAGATGGGCTATTGTCTGGGGAAAACTCCACCTGAATAAGTTGTCTGCCAACAGTTGGCATGAACAGCCAGCCTGAGATCACAGCTTGATTGATCTTCTAGGTCTGCCACTTCAAATCAGGGCAAGGGAAGAGAGTTTCCGATTTTTGACATAGCAGCGAGGTATATAATAGCCTTGCTTCTTTCAAGTGATGCAGTTATACAATTTAATCCTGTTGGGCCGCTCCTGCCCCACCCAATAGGACTAGTTATTAAGTATTATTTACTTAAGAATAAATTGCTATACCTAAAAAATCATATCAGTTATTATTTGTTTTATTGCAGTGGCTGAGACTGTTTACCAGCACGTGGGTTACCTCAGCTCCTCTGTCGGTGGACACCTTCTTCTTGCTCAGTGGTATACTAGTTGTCTACACCACTGTTGGAAAAATTAAAAGAGGTAGGTACTTATGTACTGTAAGGATTGAAAACAACACAAGTTCTTTATGTGTTTTTATTTCATTTCTTAACCTGCAAAATATACAATATATTTTATTTTTCACCGAATCACCTGATGGTATATTCACGCAGCGAACACACAGTACAGTGCTGCATCACGCCGGTTTTCTGTGAGGCCGTGGTATCACTCCGGGTCCGCCCATTCATGCCGAACCTTGGCTCTCCCTTGGTTCTTGTTAAAAAAAAACTCTCTTTGTGGCAGCGGCCCTCTACAAGTAACCTGTCTAAGTTCTCTTGACACTTTCGTCAGGAGTCCACATTCAAAAGTCAGCAACGAAGGAGTTCACGATCGTTACTAAAAATTATTGCTGAATAACCCTAAGACAAAGAAATCAGAACGATTGGTTCACAGTTTCACGTAGAGAATCTATGATTTATCGACACACCAGGTAAACGCGCAGGTCTACTCACCGCCGAGTGGTACAATAAATACACACAATAAAAAAAATCATACGTATGTATCTTTTATTCTGGGATTTGGTTCTACTCGTATACATGTATAATAACCAAGAAATGTCAGTGTCATTGCTATTCACGTTTTTTTTAATGCAAGATGAACATGCACGTGACATAAGAGAGAACGCTAATGCGTTGCCGTAGTACGTGGTAGAAAGTTCCGCGAGAAACGCACAGTAGTAGACTGCCATCCATCCAGATGATGGGAATGGAATGACAATCGCTTGCGTGTTGATGTTGTACCCCCGTATCTGAGAAAGCACGTTAACCCGTTGGTCCGACGCCTCATCCTTTTTCAGTCAGACACTTGTATACTATAATATACCGTTAATACGTGACGTATACGTGCGCCTCCGAGGCAGTCAACTGCTTCGGTGGGGCAGTGGTGAGTGGGTCGTACTTTTAAGCGACGGCTGCGCAAGAGGTCCTGGGTTCGTTCCCTGGGTCGGGCCAAAAAGTTGTACCTAAGTTTTCGGTAAGAAATTCTTAGTGGCAGCCCGGAGTCTGGAAGTCGGCGGTCATGTACCCCCGTGCCTCGGAAAGCACGTTAAGCCGTTGGTCCTGCGCCCAATCTCTCCGGTCGTGTCACGCTGGTGTCCCATTGGAATATGAGGGTAAGGGAACAGAGAGTGCACTGGTGTTTGCGCACACACTTGAGCACTATAATATATCCTGCGCACGTGATCGTTGAGATTGGCCTCCGTAGCCATAATCGGTTGGAGGATATTAATTTGTAACTAATCGTTCGGTCAGCTGCTAAATCGTAATCGGTAGGAGGATATTGTCATGTCATGTTAGTGATTAAATAATCAGTCAGATTACTTTGTCTGACTATTATAGTACAATTTTGGACGCAACCTGGTATGATACGCAGTTAGAAATGATAAGAAGGCAGCTCGTTTGTATTTTGCTAGAATTCTATTGATTCAAATATTGTTCATGTTGACATAGAGTTTAACGTTACTGTTTACGCGTATTTATAAATGTATCTTCTATCTAATACAATACCTACTTATCTTGATAAGATCTACACTGTGACTACTGACAGGAGTGATGGTAGCTCAGCAGATAAAAACTCATATTAGAATAAGAATAGAAAGATTTATTCAGTGTGTTCGCCACGAAGGCTCGTGGCGTGATGGAATTTACTTTTTTTGAAAATAAACTCGGAGACAATTTGATGCAAATTACGTTTATTGAAGAGAGTACAAATTTTTGAAGGTTCACTTGACAGCTTACCTTAATACAGGTTACAAATCATATAACATAATAGGAATAAACCAAATAGGAACACTTTGATGACACAATAATAAATAAACAAATTAAATTAATTAATTAACAAACCTTCTATACGGAAAGTCGTAGGTCTGAGTCCGAGCATGCACATTTTTCAGGTGTATTTACGTATTTATACTATAAACTGGGCGGTAAGGAAACCTGCATATTTCGGATAGTCTTTTGAAACGTGTAACCTCAAAATTTATTTTAAATTAAGTTTAGGTTTTTAAAGGGTCGGCAGCGCGTATACAGCTTCTGGAAATGCAGACATCCGTAGGCTTCGGAAATCAAGCAAACCGCACGGTTGTTTGCCACCGACATGGTATCAAAAAAAAAACTCTCCATTGCCCCTCTGGGTGACTTTGAGCCTCCTTATGTGACCCATTTTAATTTTTTTTATTTTTTTACAACATCACATACATTGATCTGACTCCGAGATAGGTAGCTCAAGCACCTGTGTTACGGATATCAGAATCAACAGTGGAATTACAATTAAATAGGTACATATAATACTTCTCTTTAAATTCATACTTATATGTTAATGACAGATATGTTCATGCACACAAATGTTTGCACTGTGCGGGGATCGAACCCGCAACCCTTGCACCAGAGGCAGCTTTCAATACCACTGTTCCGAACGGGTCGTCATTAATATAACTGTATTTTATTTCCTTACAGCCCGTTTTCTTCGTACCCTCCACCTGTTCTACCTCAACCGTCTCCTGCGCATGTTCCCTCTCCTAGCAACAGTCGTGCTCCTCCAAGCTTCAGTCTTCAACCATGTCTCCGACGGCCCATTCTGGCAGAACGTGGCTCATGCTGTCGAGAACTGCAGGCGGTACTGGTGGTCTGCCCTGTTACATGTGCAGAACTATGTGAACCCGCTTGAAATTGTAAGTTTTGGACCTTTACTACACATAGTCACAGAACTACACGCGCCGGATAACGCTGTCGCCACTTCACAGTGGATAACATTCCATCACGAACTAAAAAATTTGGCAAGTTCCTATTTCTGTGCGTCAAAAATGGAACTCATTGCCAGCGCATGTATTTCGTCCTTCCTACAATATGGAATTCTTCAAAACGAAGCGTGAAAAGCATCTCGCGGGCCAACGGAGGTGATGCCTTGAGGTCGTTTCCGTTGTAATTGCAACTTGGGCTCTTCTCTTGCTTACCATCAGGCTGAGGAGAGCCAATATACTGTGTCACTATAAAAAAATAGGTACTTTTCCTCGGGTTGAGCGAAAATTTGTACTTGAGTTTTCTGTTAAAATATTCTTAGTGTCTCAGCCCGAACGTTGGTCTTGCGCCTAATCCCTCTTCGGTCGGGTCATTCTTATCGATATATGAGGGTAAGGGAATAGAGAGTGCACTTGGGTCTGCGCATACAATTGTGTACTATATGTCTTGTGTCGATGGCTGATCGTTGAGATTGGCCGCGATGACCGAAAGATCGGTTTGGTAATAAGTATAACAATTTTATTTAAGTTGTAAACACACTACTTTAGGAGCGAGTTATCGCCATCAATGTGAACAGTCAGTGAGGAACTATTAGTACATGTATCTCTATTGTTTACACGGAAAGTATCACTATTGTACGTTTTTGAGCGAGAGAATCGCCTATAGCTTGTCCCTTTCTTGCCGGTGGTGGGACAACTGCCTTAACATAGAGATGACGCCTATCGGATTAGCCTATCGGATTTCATTTTTAAAACAAAAAGATACACATTAATTTTCCAGTGCCTAGCCCACTCCTGGTACCTGTCAGTGGACACACAGCTATACCTAGTCTGCCCATTTATCGTGGTGTGGATGTTTGGAAGCAAACTCTTCGCCTGGTGCGCGCTGTGCCTCATCGTCATACTGTCTTTGATCTCAGCGTCTATATACAGCTTTACTTACAATTTTACTGCAGCTCTAGTACAGCTCAAGTAAGTTTTTATTTATACATGGTACATAATATCACAAATTTATTCGACGCCAGATCAATACCGGCCAGGCCAGAGATAGCTACGTCAATTCTGCATTTTTTTTTATTTTTGGAATATTTTTTTTTGTAATTTGGTCTGGATTACTTTTTTATATATTTTTTTATAATCTTGCAAGAGATGATAGTAAACATGTATAGCTGGTGCAAAAAAAGCTTCCAAAACCACAAATCCTTTCTATTTTGTATTTCAAACCTTGGGAGTTTTTATTTATTTTCTTAATTTCATTATAGTCACTAGTAAACCGGTGGTAGCGCCACTGATCGGTAAAAGTTAATAATACACTTAAAATTTATTCATCGCTAGTTCAGGAAGTATTCGAATCCACATCTTTCACAATCATTCCTTTTATTCCAGTCGCATAATGGAATTCGAGCAATACGTCCAAATTTACTACATAAACACTCTGACCAGGGCTCCGCCATTCTTTATCGGCATGGTTTTCGGCTACCTGCTGCATTTACACCGGGGGAGAAACATACGTATCGCAAAGGTGAATAAGAGTATGTGCCAAGAAAGAAGTCTTACGGCAAAGCATGGAACTAAAATTTTAGATTCCTTGATTCTATAGACATAAAGCTCACATTTGAATGTTCATGGCGACTGAAGCGCGCTTTTCATGGGACTGCTTTGTAGGCGACGACTCTATTTATTTTCATTTATTTAATTTGAGATAGAAGCTATCTTGTGTATGTTATTTAACGAAGTTTTATAACGAAAGGTACACGTGCACGTGTGTTGGTTTTTGACCGATATTGTTTTAAAATGTTATTGCTCTTTATTACAGTTTTTGAAGGCTCCCGAAATTTAAAGGAAAAAAAGATCACTTTGTTGTGCATCTGTATCTGACTACCCTATATTTCGGAAACGCGTCAAAGTATCGAGTTAAAATTTAAACCATAATACTAAAGGAGCCTTGATGTCCTGAAATACGGCCTTTTATTTACCGAAAAACCACTATTGTTGCGGATGTCCATGGGTGGAGGCAATGGCTTATTGTCAGATGATTCGTCTGCTTGTCTGCCACTTATCACATAAAGAATTTCAATTCAAGAAAAGAGCTTATTCCTCCCTTAAGAGCCGGCAACGCATCTGTGATGCCCCATGTGTCACAGATGTCCATGCGCGGCGGTAATTCACTTACCATCAGGTGGCCCGTCTGCTCGTTTGTCTGCCATAATGTAAAAAAAATGCATGTTTCGAACCAGCTACGGGAAAACATTAAACTGAAAACATGGCGTTTTTGCGATGGCATTTTTACCGCGCAGAAGACCGACCAACAGTTAGTAGGAAGTTGTACGCAGACTTCATGAAAATCACGACGCTTAAGAATGAGGGATCGACTGAGGAGGACGATGGGGACAAATATATCATCAGCATCATCATCATCATTTCAGCCAATAACCGACTACTGCTGGACATAGGCCTCCCCCGATCTGCACACAGATCGGTCCTGTGCCGCCCGCATCCAAGACAACATTTATATTATATCTATCCATTTCCAGATAAATGTTATTCTCCTCTGGGTCTTGGCGATGGCTGTACTCGCTTTTTGCGTATTCTCCAACTATCCGGTGATGCAGCTCAATCATACTGCTCAGACCTTCGATAACATCCTCAACGCCTACATGAGGTCCCTCTGGGCTGCTGGCTTGGGATGGATCATCTTTGCTTGTGTTCATGGTTATGGTGGTAAGTTTAGCCATGTAACGTCACTCACTCACTCATCTAAAGAATATCAGCGCTGCTGCGGCACCGCACATAATGCCGTAGCAGCAAATTTTAATGATAAGGTCTTGACCTTTTTTCCGCCGGAAAGGGTTCCTCCAAAACCCCTTCGCAGACCCACACCCTGCTGGTTGCAGCGCAAGGAGAGGAAAGGGAACCCACAGGCTTCCGAAAATTGCCCCAGAAAACCGGCCCATGCGACCAGTTCCGTTGGATTGCGGAGTCGCCGTCACATCCCATTGGTTTGTGCAACACGACTCGAACCGCGCATTGACACAACGGCGGTGTGTCCTCCGGGCGGCCGCCGAGGATAGTAAGGCGGGCCATATAAGTGTGAGGTCGTGACCTGATTGATCACACACAACCACACCATCTCTGCTCTTATCGCCTCTCTTCTTTGTGTCTGTGTCGTATTATGCCTAATACTGTATTAATTACTAAACCACCACAAACAATAATAATAAAACATGAAATATAGGCGCAAACAGTGGACAAGGCACTGTCAAGAGGTGTTTTCATATTATGATGTGGTGTGTTGAGGCATTCAGCATAAATGGCCCTTAGTTACGACAATAGGCCATAACGCTGGTGTACAGGGGGACCAGCTGAGTATATAATGATAAGGATATCAGAATCAAGGACAGAAACACAAACTTAAACTGAAACAGATATTATAACACCTAAACACACTTCACGAAGAGATAGTCATACAATGTTTATCCAGAGTGGAAAACTAACCTGATCTACCTTTTGTGTATGGGGCAGGATTACTGCCTAAGTGCCCTGTGGCTAGGGGCGTTTAGAATAATACTGCTAAGGTGTTCCCGGCATGTCGTAAAAGGTGACTAATAGAGCCTTCAGAGTATGCGAGCATAACCACTATTGCTCAGTATACGACTCCGCGGGGGACGACGTTATTGGGTGTCCTGGTACGTCATAATCAGAGAAGGGCTAACGCG
Source organism: Marasmia exigua (assembly GCA_019059595.1). Taxonomy (NCBI): domain Eukaryota; kingdom Metazoa; phylum Arthropoda; class Insecta; order Lepidoptera; family Crambidae; genus Marasmia; species Marasmia exigua. The sequence goes on from CM032472.1 coordinate 934,512, forward strand.
ACGAGAGCGATTAGCGGTACGGTCCAGTCCTGGCTGTGAGGTTTCCGACCGTGATTATACTGAGATGAACACCCCAGGGGTTTTAGTTAGGGTTAGGGTCCAACACACCATCTTGTTCTCTGCATGTGATAATTGTTTCCGCTGAGGAATAAAAAAGGTCACTAACAAATACGCCATGTACCGGGCCAATTAAATACCGTCGGCTTTTCTGTTTCGATCACCAGGTCCAGTAAACTGGTTCCTTTCGCTTGCAATGTGGAAACTACCAGCTCGTCTCTCGTATGCCATGTACCTCATCCACCTGCCTATCATCATGATTGTTAACTCCAGCTGGGTGAAGACCCATTACTTCACCAATGGGGACAATGTAAGTTATTTTTGAGATAGAAGCAATTTTGAAGAATATTATAAGTTTTTGTAATGTTGTTGTGCTTTTCTGACAACCTCGTTTTTTTGGGCCACGCTGCGGATAACTTGATGCCTCCAGCCAAAATACATTTCTGAAAATTGTAACAAGTTCAAAAATTTCACAGAAGCTATAGATTGATATACTTTATTGCTAAAACAGTGTTTAAAAGTAGTTTTCATTCTTTTTTCGCAAATTTCGCAAACCCGTACCATCTGGATGGATGGAAGTCCACCACCGTCCACGTTACACGTCATATTTTGCCACGCACCTCCTGATTGTGGAACCAACTTCCTGCAGCGGTATTTCCGAACCGGTGCGACATTGAAATCTTCAAGAAACGAGTCTATACCTTCCAAAACGGCCGGCAACGTATCTCCACTCCCTGTGGTGTGACTGATGTCCATGGGTGGCGGTGATCACTTACCATCAGGTGACTCGCTCGCGCGTTTGCCTCCCTTTCTCATAAAAAAGTATGAAAATATTTTATTTGAAATGTCTTTCTCTTTAGAAATGGATGTGTATTATTTATTACACATAACTCAAGGCTAGAAATTATTAGTAGCTACTTTGGTAATTTCACCGTAGTCATATGTGTGTTACTGTTTAGTAACAGGTTTTTACTTGGGCCCCAGGATGCGCGTTGATTCCGATACGCGTTATGTTTTTTTATACGAACCAAGTTGTATTGTACGTACCTACTTATTCTCTATTGCCCTTTTCTCATGTCTGTACCTAATCTGTAGACAGCGGTGCTGATTGCAAACTAAGTATTGTTATCTAGTATACATCACTTATAGTGTTACATGTGTGTAATTGTTTGTTGTCTTAAATAAATAAAAAAACAAATGTCAAAACTGCTCTATAACACCGTTTTAAGGTTTATTGAACGTTTCTGAATAAATCCCTAACCACCTTATTATACTACGTACTAAAGCTCATGCGATCCCGTTTCAACACGAAATATTAAAAGGGGCAGGCAAGAATTTTGATTCGGGACTATCGCGCGTTCGCGTTTTGCAATAAGTGTGTTAATGTTTTATATAGGTACGTTTTGTTTTTAGACTAAGAAATTTTTTTTTGTGCGCGGAGCAAGATATTATACAAAACGTAATTGTGACTAACCAGCAAACAAAGGCACGGACCTTGGGCCTGTGGATGTAACGTGACCCAATTAAGAAAATTCGTTTTTCGTTTCAGTTGTACCGATATAGTGCGGACCTTATCATCACATTCATAGCTTCGTTCATCTTGTGTATCTTCGTAGATGCCCCTTTCTCTACACTGCAGAAGGAACTATTAGGGGGAAGTGAGTAAAATTATTATACCGTGGGGAAGCCACGCTTCGGTATGAATGGACCGCAGTAATACACTGCAAACAGAACACTGTGTGTGAGGGTATTGGACGTTAAATTCGGGGAAATAATAATGGCCTCCAAACCAATATTTCGGTCATGGCGGCCAATCTCAGCCATCGATGCAGGATACAAGTGTTTGCGCAGACACAAGTGCACTCTCTATTTTCTCACCCTCATATTTCGATGGGAAACCAGTGTGACACGACCGAAGAGGGATCAAGCGCGGGGCCAACGGCTTAACGTGCTTTCCGTGGCACGGGGGTACAAGACCGCCAACTTCCAGACTCCGGACTGAGAATGTGCCCTGTTCTGCATGTGTCTATAGGCGGCTATATGCCTGTCCGCCAATTATCATATTTAAAAAAAAAACCGGCCAAATGCGAATCGGACTCGCTCACAGGGAAACGACTGCATCATTGTTTTTATTATTAATTTATTAATCTACAAGCCATTCAGTATTTATTGTTACTAACGCCCTGTTGGTATATTGGTAAAGGTACTGGGCTGATCTCGGGGACCTGGGTTCGATTCCCGGGTCGAGCAAAAAAAATATGTTTCGAATTTTTCGAACCCAATTCGGGTTTGTGATCACCAATCCGCATTAGGCAATCGTGGTGATTTATCCTAATCCCATCATAGTAGCGAGGGCTTGATTTCTATGATGGAGGCCTTTGCCCTGCAGTGGGACAGTATGTAGGCTGATACTACCACTATTACTAAGTATTTAGTGGTCGATCTGATTTTTTATAATAAATAATCAGATTTTTATGTTCTCGTATCACGTTCATGTTCACTATTCCCAAGATTAAATATACTTACAGTCCCTTGCATGTACATACTAGAAATATTCAAGTTTGTCAAACAACACCCCGAATTATTTAAAAAAGCTAATTAATTCTTCTACGAAATACCAGAGATAGTAACAGACTTGCTTTGGACTTTTTACCCAAAACGACTGCTTGTCAGAAAAATTGTTATTGCATGTGTGTCAAAGTGTATAACAAAATTCCAAACCATTTCAAGTGTGGACCTGCGGGTTTGATGACAAAAAAATTACGGCAATCGCTGGTGGATAAAACGTTTTATAATTTAAATGAATTTTATAATTGTAACCATTTTGCATGTTAATACTATTAACTGAATAGAGATTCTTATTTCACATAATATACCATCATGCACTTTACCTTAAATAAATAAATGCTTTGAATGCTTTGATGTTAATCATTTATTTCAGATAAGAAGAAAACTCCACGCGAACCTTCAGAATCTCAAGAACCAGAGAAAGAAAAATCTAGTCTATAAATAAATTCGAAAAATATATTCTCTTGCGAATACACGTTTGCTGTGTTTATTAAGGACCTCTTTATTTTATTTAAAAAAAATACTTGGCTTTAAGGGGGCTGGTACGGCTCATAGGTGCTGCTAATAGATTTTAATATATTGTAATGAATTTTAGTCATGAAGGTAAAGGGACGCCAATTGGTTTTGATTGTTAGTTTCTAAGCCAGATCTATTTTAACAATTTCGAGACGACAGTGTCTCGACAAACTCCTATACTATTTATTTAATATTTATAATTTCGTCTTAATTTGAACTCGAATTTTGGATAACCGCCAAAAGTGGCCACTTTTGGCATGAATATTTTTTTTGAGAACAAAAGCAGACCCAACATTTGTGTATGGTTTTTAACTAAATAGCATAAGTGTATGCCGAGAAATGGAATTCCGAAATCGTTTAAAATAGATCTGGCTCAGTAGCTTAACATTTAAATCAATTGGTGTTGCGAGTTTGCTCCAGCCGTCGCCTTAAACGAAAAATTTATCAAAACATTTTAAATAAAAAAAGGTCTGTTAAGCTTATTTTGCACGCACCATTCATATCACAATCATCTCTGGTAATAATGATTGAAAGTAAAAGTTGCCAATGAAATCGTACTCGAAATTATTGTTACATGAATGGCGTTGCAAAATAAGCATGAATTATTCAAAAACAAATCGCGCCACTGGCTAGCGTGAAAAACCTAAGCTACGAGGATGATATGGTGCTGCTCAGTCCCACGGTGGGGGGCCTAAATGAAATGCTCAAGGTTTGAGAGTCGTATGCTGCTAGTGCTGTGCCGTGTGGTTCCGGCAGAGTAGAATAGGCCACCCTCACTCTTACTGCGGTGACGTAAAAGGCGACTAGGGTAAAGCTGCTGGCATGATCATCAGCACCCAGAGAAGGAAAACTCTGCATTTATATCTAAACCCTCGCAAACCCGTCTGTAAAGCGTGGTGAGTATGGCAATTACCCCTTATGTGATTGAGGGAGGCCCTTGCCCCAGCAGTGGGGACTTAAATGGGCTGACGATGATGATGATGATGATGATGCTGCTAGTCATAGGCTAATGTTAAATGTCAAAAAACCGAATACATGGTCTTTGAGGCTGCTGATAAATGTCCCGACAACAACACCCAAATTGAACTAAATGGCCATAAAACATGTTAAAACTTTTAAATATCTGGGACATACTCTTGTGACCGACCTCAAAGATGACAGTGATATTGAACGAGAAAGAAGAACTCTGGCGGTTAGACGTTACAGAAGACGTAAAGGTGACGCATTTTAAAGCATACTGTCAAAGCCTGTACACGGGAAAACTGTGGGTGAAGCACACCAAAAAATCGCTGGAAACCCTTAGAATCCAGAACAAAAATGTATTTAGGATGATGCTGGGACTGCCTCGTTTTTGCAGTGCGTCAGGGATATCGCCGAATATCACGACGACCCGTTTGGAACAGTGGTAGTGAACGCTGCTTTTGGTCCAACAAGGGTATATTGTATATGTTACAGCCAAAGTAATAAATCTGGATATTATGTATAATGGCTAGCCATTATACATAATATCTACTTAATTTGGTTAAAGTGATAATGGACACAAAATTAATCACATTAACTAGCTATTATATATAATATCTTCGATGACTTGGATAATGTAATAAAACACGTAGGTATGCGTTTAAGATTATATAATTATATTTCAATTTGCCTTAACTATGTAATCATAAAGATTATTTAAAAAATTCAAATAACATAGTAATTTCACGTCAATTAACATTGTTATACAGTTATTTAACTTTAACTTATAAAGTAAATTTAAAGCTCACTGGCTATAAAAGAAAAAAAAATACTGATCCCTGTATTTTTTTTTACCCAATAAAGACAAAAATAATAAAGTTTTTAAAACGAACTGACATTGCCTTAAGCATACCTAACTAATCATAAAGATTATTTTAAAAATTAAAATAACAAGATAATAATTTCACGTCAATTGACATTGTTATAAAGTTATTTAACTTTAATTTATAAAGTAAATTTAATGCTCACTGGCTATAAAACAAAAAAATAAAACCACAGGGATCAACACCCAATAAAGACATAAATAATAAAGTTTTTAAAATGAACTGTCATTAATTAACCAGATCATAATTATTATTTGGTATTCTTACAAGTAAGGCTCTTGTGACATTTTGAATTACACATGAGGTTTGACTTTTTAGACGACAACAACCACTATTGCGTCAGCCACGAAATGACGCCGATCAGGCCACGCGGTAGCGGGATGAAGAGCGGGAGGGGTAACAAGTCGGCCAGACCGTATTTATTACTTTGGCTAACTTTGACATGCTATTATGAATAATGTCCAGACAAAGTGATTAATTTATTACTTTGACTAGTGAATTTGGCCATTATCTATAATGACCAGTCATTATGTATAATAGCTATTTAATCACTATGACTGTAACATATATATTTGTAATGCCACTTTTGATTCTGATATCCGTAACACAGGTGCTTGAGCTACCTATTTCGGAGTTAGATCAATGTATGTGATGTTGTGAAATATTTATTTATTTATCAAACTGACGGGTTCGAAGCCGTTATACGAAAGAAAACGAGTTTCCTGATCGCTAGAGTGAGAAACAGACCGAACAGCATCCTGAAGACATTGGCGGACAGATACACGTCGCCGCTCTAGAGGTGAATTGTGTTGAGAGTGATAAATAAGGGAATCTACCCTCTCACTTGATGCTCACCTCAGCACTTATTTATTTTATTTCAATTTATTTTATTTCATCTGAAAATGTTACTAATTATTAATAAATATTAAGTAATCTTACTAACACAAATATGGATCTATGGTCTGAAATAAAGAATATTTAATTTTAATTTAATTTAACTGGACTGTAAAAGCCCTCTTAATAACTTTCGCGTCTGATTTTAATGCTTAAACCTACCTTTGGGACGCCCAAGGTATCGCTGGAAAGACCAAGTCGAAAAAGATCTTGCCCACCTACAACGGATGGCGACAGGTGGCCGAAAACAGACCGGTATGGCGAAATCTCGTGTCAGTGCCCAAGATCCACCTCGGGTCGCTGAACCTGCGTAGTAAGTAAGTGTAACGTATGTGCCTCTCTAAATATAGATATTATACTGTACCTAGATTAGGATTAAATTTATAACTAATGTATAGATCTATATTTTGTTATCTGTATTTTTGGTGCCAAATAAACATTTTTCCATTTCTATTTCTATTTAACGCCATGCCATGCCTCACCGTCAGCCATTCCAAGCCAAAGCCAAGCCATAGTCAAGCCATAGCCAAGCCAGCGGAAGCCGCCAATCTGCAAAAATGGACATCCAGCGTTGCTCAATTGACTACATCCGCCGATTCATTTCCGCCAAGCATCGCCAACAGAAATAAATCGTCGTTCATATGACGACATCGGGCTTATGTTTTTCGTCGTAGCGCCCCACTGCTTTGGGCGGCAAAGGTTGCCTTTAAATACCTTGCCTTAATCGACGACCCGTTTGGAACAGTGGTAGTGAACGCTGTCTTTGGTCCAAGGGTTGCCGATATCCGGAACACAGGAGCTTGAGCTACCTATTTCGGAGTTAAATCAATGTATGTGGTTTAGTGAAATATTTATTTATATTTACCTACCCAGGGAGCTCATTTTTCGGTGTCATTCTATATCCTACACTAAATAAGATGAAACTCTGTTCAAATTGATAGCAATTTAGAAATAAATTAGTTGATCCTGAAAACGGTGTGTCATTTCATTCCCTTCTGTTTCATAAGTAAGTTAATCTATCTTTACCTTTGTACCTTTTTAATATTAAAATATAATGAGAGACTAATGGTGATATTACTCTAGGTAGTTTTTAGCAGCTAAAACAATGTACTTTAATCTTCTTCTTCTTCTTCTGTCACGGTAGGCAGCAGCATGACTGTACTCCGGCAGTTTTGGTGTGTTTGAGCGGCGGTTACCATTTAACATCAGATGAGCCGCATGTTCGTCTGCCTGTTTATTGCAATAATAAAAATAAAATGTCTTAGTGTCTGGTCGAACGAAGGCCAGTTAGCCGTCCAAGGTACCGCTGGGGAGACGAGATCGAAAAGGATTTGCGTGAACTTCTGGCGAATGACTGGCAGGAGGTGACGCAGGACCTAGATGGAGACTCTTGTTATCGGAGACCAAGGCTTACTTTGGATCGCTGCGCCAATTTAATTAATTTAGTTAGTGTATGAATCACGTGTAGTTTAAAGTTTATTGAAATAAATAAATAGTCCATAGCACATGTTTACTTTAGTAATATAGTAAACGCAAGGACTCGGACTATTTCATTCAAGGTGACGGGTAGGGCACACTAGAGATAGTTAGAAATTGTTAGCAAATATACCTAATATTATTTAACAATTTCGAAGCTCCAGACCTCCAACCTTCGACTCTGTCGAGACCTGGGGGTCTAATTTCAAGTTGCCACGTACGATCGTTCGATCGAGCCGACAGTCAATCAATTGTAGTTTAGTTTGGCAATTTGAAATACCATCGTATGGGTCACTTTCGTACGGATCCGACCATAGACTCTCGTGAATGAATGATATTCGCGATGATAGTGTCGCCGAGAGACCCACATCAAATAAAACCAATTGAATTGATTTTATTTATAATTAACAATAAAATTTTTAAAGAATAAAAGATATTTGACTTTTTAAATTAAAAGACTATTGTTTAATGTGTTTGAAAGAAAGATTTTACATAATAAAAACATTAAAATGTAAAAATATTTTTAAAAATCTGACAGCTTGCTATTTTTCTACACCATAGTCCATATAGTTATCTGTGGCCAGCTGTGGTGAAACGGAAAAAAACATGTAAATTATTGACATATGTAATGTATGTACCTACGTACGATAATTAAGTAATCTCAATACATAATTTAAAATATTGTAAAATTGTTTGAAAGCGTATGTACATTAGTATTATGATTATATACAAGTTCTATAGTTATCTAAATACTCTACTTTCTTAAGTAAAATCAAGTATAAGTTAGGTTAGTCGCATAATCCTACCTAAATAAGTTTATTTGTTATTGATTACTTTTCCAATTCTACTATGCCGGGGACCACACGGCCACGGAGTAGAATAGGCCACCCTCACTCTTACCGAGGTGTCGTAAAAGGCGGCTAAGGTAAAGCTGCTGGCATGATCATCAGCAGCCAGAGAAGGAAAACTCTGCATTTATATCAAAACCATCGCCAACCCGACTGCCAAGCGTGGTGAGTATGGCATTTACCCCTCATGTGATTGAGGGAGGCCCGTGCCCCAGCAGTAAGGACTTAAATGGGCTGATGATGACGACTATTCCAATTTACACTATAGAAAGAACAACTTTGAAACATCATTTCTATAATTTAACCATTTGTAATTAAATATTTCAGTAAACAAGACATCAAAGTTCTCCATTGGACCAAATTGTAATAGAAAACTGAGCTAGAATGACTGTTGGAGAATGAGTTGAACAAAGTGAACATCTCACCGGAGGTAATCAAATTAACAAAAAG